>OZ026502.1:15338153-15470653 GCA_964019985.1 Aurelia sp. 4 Dawson et al 2005
CTGCATTAGCAATAGTGGATCAAATTGTCAAATCATCAAAAATGACAGTCTTAACAATTAATGAAGATTGCTGACAAGCACTCAAACACAAAAGTTGATCGAATATTGAACGGATACTTGTATGAAGATTTAAGCATTACAATTATGCTTTGAATTGGAAATGAACACTGAGAGCTGTCTCGAAACTAGATAACTCTTAAATCATAAAGGGATCTCTTTTATCACAGTTTCTTGATCAAATTATGTGCTTGTATGCAATCCTGTAAAGTTGCAGATAATGCCACGCGTGTAATTTTGCATTATGCTTTGCACTAGTTGTGGGAGGTCTGGTTTTGCCATGACAGCAAATTTTGAGTTTGTTGATTTATAACACTGCAACCAGTTCACCTAAAATTCTGAAAAGTATCTCAAAATTTAATCTAACTATTGTAGATTTCGAGAACAATAATCATTAAATTTTTAATTTGAAACAGCTTGTGTTAGAACTTTTTAAATCTGTTGCGTTTTTTTGGGACACCCGGTAAAAGATTAAGAAAAAAATTTCAATGTTTATACATAAATATGGATTGCAAGATAAAAACCACTATTCTGTTAGGAACCCAACTTGTGGAATACACGTTTTTTTATAAGAAACTGGTTTATAAGAAACTAGTACTAAGATGGCCAAAATTTTAAGAAACTCTAGTACATGTCTGAGAAGTACTAAGAAACTTTTCAAAGTTAAAAGCATAGATATTATAGCAAATAGATTGTTGAACCTTTATTCTTGAGCAATATTATCTTAAAATTTGTGTTTTCGACATAACAGAACAATGTTTATTCCTTTATGATGTTTTAAATGTCAAGAAACATATCTGCCGCAGTGTTAGCGACCACATTGCTAATTCTGCATTAAAAAAATAAGAAACCAATTAAGAAACTTTTAGTACTAAAATGGACAAAATTTCATGCGAAATTAAGAAACTTTTAGTACTATGGCCTGATCCTAGTTTCTTATAAAAAAACGTGTATTTGTTTTGCAAAATCTGCAGTTGCATTCACCACCTTTCCAGCATTTAATTCGTTTTCTGAATATAGGGAGGGTGTTTGATTGCTTTATTTCTTGCGGTAATAGTTGCCAAAATCTGCTACCAAGATAGGCAATGGTCTCAATCCCAAAGGACGTGGTTCGCACCTTTGGAATAGCTAAAAGGTCAATTGGAGCGTAGGAAGTCTTAGACTTATGACGATGAGTCCCTTGTATCCCTGCGGTAAACCTTGCTCTTGACTGAAGCGCCATTCTCAAGTCAAAGAGCACAGCGGAACTAGAGACTCGTCGTCATAGGTCACAGGGAGCCCCCTTAAAAAGTAGCAAAAACCAGACACAATGCGTCCTCTACCCGTCCTGTACCAGTGAGACACATCAAGAAAGAAGACTTTCTCCCCTTTCTTCTCTTCTCTCCTCCGCGCTTTCTCCTACGCTCTTTCCCTCCTCATCCTCCGCAACCTGTCCGCAACCGCTAACTCGCTCCGTTCTTCCGTCTTCATTGCTCCTTCGCAGATGCTGCGCTTGCTTGATGTGTCTCACTGGTAGAGGACGGGCAGAGGACGCATTGTGTCTGGTTTTCACTACTTTTTAAGGGAGCTCCCTGTGCATAGGTCTACGGAAGTCCACTGGTCTCCGTCAAAAGTTAGTCCTTGTTTTGATATAGTAGCTGTTCAGATAAAAACGTTATCGAGCAGTAGTACTAAACCTTGAAAGACATGGTAATGGAATTGCTGTATTTCTCTCCACAGTAAAAGGTAGCTGTCGTTGCTATTCTTACTCTATTACTTTCTAGTGAAGAGGTAAAGCCTAAAGTTGGTCTACCAAACTATTGCGAGGTAATTCAATGATACTTGATCTTATGCTGCATATTGACCTTTGCAGTGGTCATTTGTTCATGCTGGCATTTTCTTTGGTTTTGTGACAGGAAGTTAGAGAATTTCCAAGTTTTGATTTTATTGTTAGAAATGGATTTGCAAGTATTTATTGAGGGGAAAGACAACAAGGAAGGAGGCATCAGGACAGACAATTCGTCTTCATGCACAAGATTTCCAGAGAGCCTATTTGATGCTGAACTGCTTGTGAAGCTAAGCGCTAGGAAAGCAGTGTTACCTGATGTTGGTGGTAAAAAGGAATTTTCACCCGAAAGCGATTCGGATATTGGTAAGATTAATGAGTATTACGAAGAACTTGGTACTGTTCTCAGTGAGGAAAGGGTCTGCAAACGTGGAAGTCTGTCATCGGGACATTGGGATGCCAATATAGAATTGATCATTGTTGAACAAGCATTTGGAAGTCATTGGCAAAAGTTTGGAACTAAGCAAGGAAATGTTTGTTATGCCTTACCGGAAGAGGGATTGTTTTTGATAGAGCAAGGATTATTTGAGCTTTACCTGAATCAGTTGCCGCTTAGCATGCAAGAGGCCTGGATGTTGCTTCATGAACACATACCGTCACTAGAATATTATATTACATTTTCTTTTCTTTGCCGTCAAGGCTTTGGAGTGCTATGCAGTCGGAAAGTTCAATGTCTTTCCAAAGTAGAAAGAAGTGTAAAGGGTGGTGACACTCAGAATTTGTCAGTCCTTGAAGTTGCCGATAAAACGCTCGAGACAGTAGATATTGACATAAGAATAGAAAATGAACACACGGATGACATGAATGCTGTTGATTGCAACCATATTACACACCTTACTTCGGACAAGGATACATTATGTACTTCAAAACACGATGCATCACTTGCTAGATGCAGTGAAATGGAAGACCTCCCAACCATTAGGCCGTCAACTTTTGATTATGACATGGAAAGCCCTTACCTTGATATACCTGCAAAATTAGAGAATGTTAGCGCCTTCAGGAATGCTACTTCAGATAGTGAAATGGAGGAAGCTTGCCATGATAAGACTGCAAATATTTCTACTGATACAGCAACAAAACGAGATGCATCTTCGCTGCAAAATAGCAAGGCTACGAAGACGGATCCTTGTGGGACACCAATTGAATTAACCGATAAACGTGACCGTAACATTGACATGGAAGTCGAAGTGACAGATGATAACACACCGATTGTGAAGCCTTTAGATGCAACATCCGTCAAAGTTATCCTTTCAAAGTTGCAAATTATAAAGCCACTGAATATGTCCAGCCAGAATCGAGCTGCATTCAATGAACCACAAATTCATTTAGGCCCACACTTAGATGTATATCAGAAGGGCTCAACGTTCAAGAAAAGTGACCCAGGGTGTCCAGACTACAGAGTTTACTCTCGAAAGTATACGGATCCACCACCGAGTCAAAATGAGCTCGAGACTATCATGCGTGTAGCAGAAGGCATACCAGTCAAATTTGCGATATGCAGTCGAGGCTCAGTGACATTTTATGCCTTCATCAATACTGACGTCTCCAAGGGATTATGACTAAGTTTCATTAGATATATTGTCAGAAGTAGTACTTGATGATATTGTTAATAAATGCTAGAGAAAAGAGCCTCTCAGGATTGTTCTCCGTCGACAAATGTTTGTCGCCATTTATTCGCACATCTTGTTTATTCAGGTTCATTCAAAGGACTGTCTTCAGGATGTGTCAAAGACAGCGAGGGTTTTCTTTTGAGACGAAGGGGAGGTGGAAATTTCTTGCCGATTCAATGGCTGCCCACCCATCTGAGATTCTGTAAAATGTCATGTGGTAAGGGAGCGGTCATTTTTAAAGCTGGGTACAGGGGTGGAAGAATTTTTGGAGGGGTGCCAAATTATTTTGCCTCGTCTAATTGGGGTATCAAAAATTTTGGCAAAAATTACAAAATATTTGATGGGTTGTGAAATTTTTGGAATATATGTCTGACTGAAATGAAAATGCACATCTCTTATAAAAATTCCATATGTTACTGATGTGTTCATCGGGCAAGGAAGAAATACTTGAAACGATGGTGCTTTGTTTATGACTTTTTTACTTTAAGTTTTGGTTATTTTATGTTCAGATTGCGCTACTTAGTGGTTCATGTTTTCCATGTAGATTTAAGATAAATCACTCAATAATGGGGTATGAAATTTTTGGCGTCCTTGAAATGGGGTGGCAAATGTTATTACATTTAGGAAATGGGGTAAGAAAAAGTTCCTATTTGTCTTTAAAATTCTTCCACCCCTGTCCCCAGCATTAAAAATGACAGCTCCCTAAATGAGACAAATGTGTCAAAATAGTATAAGTTTGCTTCTCCCCCGTCCTTTCCCCCCTGGAAAATTCACATTCAGCTCTGATTAGAACTAAAGATGTCATTTGGATCGACAAAAACTACAATCTTGGTCAAAATACTTGGGACAAGTCATAAAATCGCACTACATCAGTCTTTGTTTACGTGCCCCCGCTCCCCCCGTTTTGATGTTGCTTGAATCAAATGCCATTCGACTATCTCAACATTGAATTAGGGGGAAGGGGGGATTAGAAGGTCCTAATTCTAAGTTTGTGCGTCGCGTCGATATTTTAGAAAACATCATGAAAACACCGAAGTTTGCCTGTGTCCCAGCTTATTTTGACCAAGATTGTAGTATCCTGTTAAGCCTTCGTAAATTGACTGAATTAGGATTCATCGAGATGGTTGATTGACTGATTGATTGATTGATTTCTTTCATTGATTAACCCACTTCACATTAGAAAACGAACATATCTTCAGGTCAGTCAAGTGGTCCCAGGTTATCTTATGGTGTGAACATGGTACGGACAGAGTTTTTTGCCAAAAATATCTCGTCTGACTTTATTCGTCCGTTTGTCAATCTAGAGGACTTTCTGTAGGCTATTTGTTTGTCTTCATGACAGACAAGTTGCAATGCCCTCAAAGTCTGTTTCAAAATTGATACCAGACAAACAGCTTCAAGCGACTTCTGTCCTCAAGATGTGTTCGTCTTCTGTGGGCACATCTTCTGGAAGAGTGGTGGTACTTGTTTGTTCGTGATAAAATTTCCTCAAATAAGGCCCTCCCAGGGGTTTTGAGGAACAGGGGTCATTTGGACATTTCAGCTGAAAACTTGGAAACATTTGTGAAATAGTCTAGGAACAAGGAAAGAAGTCTTCCCAAGTGATATTTTGGGGAAGTAGTTGATGCATTATCAAGTTCATCCAATAGGGAACGAGGACACAAGATGAAAAAGAATGGGGGAGCAAGGAGAGTTGGGTACCCCTTGGGGAGAGCCTCTCGATCGCTAGCAAGAATGATGAAGATGTTACTGTGAAGAGAGTCGTAGATCCCGTTTGCACTGTACCCGTACAAGTTTGGATCCGTAACAAGCCTTCGTCTCCTGATAATCCAGAACATTTTTCTTCCTGCGATATATGGAATGTTTTCGTTCTGAAGCAGTGCTAATTCTTTGAAACTATAACAACTTTGTAACGAATTCCGGGGGTACTTGGTATAGTGTCCGATAGAGATGTGCCATTTTTCACGGTATCGTTTTCGCCAAATCTTTTTTGAATGGGGTATCAAAAGAGGGCAACTTTTCTGGGGCCGGTTGTCAAAACATGTCGAAGGGAAAATTCAGTTAGATCCTAGGGTTAGATTTGGGTTGCTATTTAGTCCAATTTTTGCGTTTCTTGGAGTATCCGTTAACCGATTTTTTCGTGGAATCGGATTCATTTGAAGGCAAAAAGTTTGGATTCGGGTGAAAATTTTTTTTCTTGGATACACCCCCGTACAAATTTAGGCCAAGTACCCCCCCCCCCGCCGGTGGAGAACGAATCAAGATTGCACCCGCACATGTGCAAGCGTGGTCTCAGTTGCACGTCACTACTTTGAAATAAGGGACTATCAACACTACACGTTTTTTTATATAAGAAACTTGGATCAGGCCATTGTACTAAAAGTTTCTTAATTTCACATGAAATTTTGTCCATTTCAGTGCTAGAAGTTTCTTATTTTTTGAATGCAGAATTATCAACGTGGTCGCTATCATTGCGGCAGATATGTTTCTTGACATTTAAAACATCACAAAGGGATAAACAGTAGGTTCAACGATCTGTTCGCTATAAGATCCTTGCTTTTAACGTTGAAAAGTTTCTTAGTACTTCTCAGACATAGTACTAGAGTTTCTTAAAATTTGACCATCTTAGCACTAGTTTCTTATAAACCAGTTTCTTATATAAAAAAACGTTTAATCATTCCGTATTCTTCCGCTTGCCTTTGTTGGCCAACTGAATGCTTATGAATTTGATATCTTTACTGTGGATTTTGAAAGTGATCTCAAATTTCTCACAAAATTGCACAATAAAACGTACCAGCAGTTGTTACCGAACAACTAGCCATTTTTGGCCGGGCAAGGGCGATTTCCGATCGCAAATACTGTCATTTCTTCCGGGTAATAACTCGAAATTTTTCCAAGAATCCCAAGACCGAAATCTTGAAAGTTCGATCGTGCAGGACTGAACGCCTGCCCGTCCGCTGTGGGAATCACCATTTTACGCCATGGCAACCATTTTGTGTTCACTTCGGACTTCTCTTATGCTTTTGCTTTTGTGAATCAACTTTGCTTGTCTCAAGTGTGAAAATCTACTTCTTTCGATGTAGATTGCATCAAGAAATTGTTAAAACGTGCAAATTCACACGTCTATCAGATGTTGATTTGCAAGTGGCCTGTTTTCCAATGCTGAGGGGGATTCCTCCAGGAAGTAAGAGGCATTTTCAGACTTTCAGACAACCACTTGGCCAACCATTTGTGAAAGACAATAAGCTGTGGCTAGGATTTGCTTGCTGTGGTCAGTTCAGGCAAAGGTTGCTCACTGGTTTCGTTAGAATTTGCCGTGTCTGCCTTGTTGAAACCAGGATATTCTTACTTAGCATCAAAACAGTGAAAGAGACTTCCAGTTAGTTCTCAACGAGATGCTGTCAAAACAAGCACTTTCAACTTTGACCTGTGGCTCTGGACATGTCAAGACTGTCATGGGCCTAGCCAAGAACTTTGGCGTGAGATTTTTCCAGGCTCCAGCGAAGACACCCCTCGAAGGCCTCAGAGTTCTTGATTTGAGCAGGGTTCTTTCAGGCCCATATGCTTCCATGATCCTGGGAGATTATGGTGCTGAGATAATCAAAGTGGAACGACCAGGCCTTGGGGATGATACACGAGCGTTTGGGCCTCCATTCAGCGGAGATCAAAGTGTATATTACATGTCTATCAACCGGAACAAGAGAAGCGTTTGTGTCGATTTCAAGAATAAGAAAGGTGCAGATATCATCAAGAAGTTAGCAGAAAAAAGTGATGTTTTGATTGAGAACTTTATGCCTGGGAAACTTGCTGAAATGGATCTTGGTTATGAGCAAATCCGGGATGTCAATCCAAGCATTGTTTACTGTTCCGTTACCGGGTACGGTCAAAGTGGACCATATGCGGATCGGGGTGGTTATGACGTCACAGCTGCAGCAATTGGTGGGTTGATGCACATCACTGGGGAACCTGATGGGGACCCATGTCGTGTGGGCGTAGCTATCACTGACATCACGACAGGTTTATATGCTCATGGGGCAATCATGGCTGCTTTATTGGAAAAAGAGAGAACAGGGCAAGGACGCTACATTGATTGTTCCCTATTGGCATCACAAGTGGCAGTTTTGTCACATCTGGCTGCAAATTACCTCAATTCAAATGTTGAAGCAACAAGAATTGGTGCAAGTCATCACAGTATTGTACCATACCAGGCGTTCAAAACAAAAGATGGCCATATTGTTGTAGTTGCAGGAAATGATGGTCAGTTCAAAGCATTGTGCAAAAGAATCAATATGGAGTACTTGCTTGATGATGAAAGATTCACAACAAATGGTTTAAGAGTACAAAACAGGAATGTTATTGTCCCAATTATCCAAGAACGACTCCTGGAGCATACCACAGATCACTGGCTGAAAGTACTAGACAAAGGAGGATTCCCTTTTGGATCTATCAACTCCATGAAGCAAGTTTTCAATGACCCACAAGTGAAGCATTTAGGCCTTGTTCAGGAGATACCCCATCCAACAATTGGCACCTTGAAGGTTGTCAGTCCTGCGGTTGCATTTGATGGAAAAACAGAAATGAAAGAGGCTACGCCCCCACCATTACTTGGTGAGCACACCAGGGAGGTTTTACAGGAAATTTTGGATTACAAAGATGGATATATTGATGAATTGGAGGACCATAAGATCATTGCTTGCATGAAATAAAATTTTAACATTCATACTTTGGGATAGATTACCCTGCAGCAATGGGCCAAAAGTTTCTTTTGTATTCAGAATGCATAGCCATACACACCCCAAATCTTGAAGGGATATTGAAAGAAAATATCCTCAAATGAGATCAGAATATCTGGTACTTCCACCTTTTTTCTTGTCATACTTTTAGGAGTTTTAAAAGGCAACTGTCCCTGCTGCCCCCATGCTCGTCTCAGCCTTGAGATTACCGTAAAAGCTCTATTAACCCCCTTTGCTAGTAAACCCTCTCTCTAATAAGCCCCTCCCCTCTCAGCCAAAATTTCAAATAAGCCCCCCTCTTGTTTAAGCCCCCAGATATATCTACAGGGTGTCCCAGAAAATTTGTGCCCCGTTTGCCTGAAGACCATGACAAAGCAGCAAAAGGTCGTCACCATATTTTGGCATGATGTTGCTCGCAAGATGTTAAATTGAAGTTTGCTTCCATCCCCGTAAAAATCCGTTAAGAAATGATGGAGCTATGACGCTCAGAAGACCAAATTTCTCTGATGACTGAAACCAGCGGTCGGCCATTTTGTATAACTATTTTTGCAACGATAAGCAGCTTCATGAATGAGCTGAAACAGTAGCCTCCAATCTCATAGCTCTCGCGAAAGTTTCAATAATCATTAGAGACTTCAGCTATTTCTTTCCCCACGATCCTTTATTGAATGTCAAAACGAAGATGAGGATCCCATGATAAAATAAACAATCGAAAGGCAATGACAAAAATATAGTCACATTTTGTTTGCAGGTGTGGTGAGTGCAGCAATTATTTAGTTTATCTATCAGTTCAAAATGAGGCAATACAGCTCCAAAAATCTTTTGCCCTTCTCGTTTCTTTTAGTTCATTGTCTTCGGTAGTAAATCAACAATTGCTTGTAACAAATGAAGGGAGAAATCTGAGTAGGGATACGCTAGGGATGGCGACAAATTAAATGTGAAATATATTTTTGTCGAAGCTTTTGATTTTTTATTACTTTGGGAATTCTGATCTTCACTTTTGCATTCTATCAAAGATCGTGGGGTAAAAATAGTCTAACTCTCTGATGATTATTGGAACTTTGATGAGAGCTATGACATTAAAGGCTGCTATTTCAGTTCATCCATGAAGCTGTTTATCTTTGCAAAATAGTAAGATAAAATGGCCGACCACTGGTTTCAGTCAACAGGCAGATTTGGTCTTCTGAAAGTCATAGCTCCATCATTTTTCGATGGATTTTCACGGGAACGGTGGCAAACTTTAATTGAACATCTGAAGAGCAACGTCATGGAAAAGGTTGGTGATAATCTTTTGCTGTTTTCTCACAATCTTCAGGCAAACGGGGCACAATTTTTCTGGGACACCCTGTAGTTCCAGAAATTACCAATGATTTTCCATATATTTTCCTAGACAAGCTTGCATGTTAGTTTTGTTTGCGTTTGTGATGGAGAATATGTTGAGTTTATGTATTTGACTTGAAAAATTTTATGTTGAATTCGCAAAATATGAGGTATAGGAAACGAAAAGCTATATGTATCCTTGTCATTTGATTTGGTGAATAAGCTGTTCCCCTGCTCAAAAAGGTCCCCCTCTAATAAGCTCCCCTCTCTAATTAGCCCCCTCTGGAGTTTCCGAAATTAAATGAGCCTCCAAGGGCTTAATAGAGCTTCAACGGTATGCAGGGGCGGATCCAGCCTGAAGTTGAGGGGGGGGGCAATTTGCAGAGTGGGTGCCAAAAACATAGTGAAAAGTAAGTGCCCTGAAGGCACGCAGAAATTTTTGGACCTTAATTCTCTGGAAATTCTCCCTGAGAAATTCTCTGGTTTTTCAATTGAAAAATACCTTAATTTAAGTGTTTCTCACATTCAGAACAAAACACGGAAAATAGAGTGCATTTGGGTTAAGATAAGGGTTGCCCTTCTTGCCGAAAATGGGGCGCCAAGCTGAGTTTTCATCATGAAGGGGCAGGTGCCCCCAGCTGCACCCCCTCAATCCGCCACTCACGGTATGCAAAGAGAATATCCCAAAATATTTGGTCCCTATCTGTTAAACAATGCTGTTGCATATTTATCAAGTCCTTAGATAAAGAGTCACCACTTCTTTCCCAGGATTTTATGTTTTGAAAGTAAGTTCAGCTACCTGACCATGATTCAACTTACTATAAAATATCTTGCATATAACTTTGAAAAATATGTTAGATTGCTGTAGATCCAGTGTTTCAATTATTGCAAAGAGGTAGCCAAAGCTCCCTTAAATCCATTCAATCCAAAGGCAGATTTGATAAACATTTGCAGTTATGCTTGCATTTAGGCTAAAAAAGAAAATTATTTGTTTTTGCCAAAGTTCTATGGTGTGACTTCCACAACCCTCAAAGTTTTCTGTTGCTGCTGCTGCCCAAAGATTTGAGCAGTGAAGCAAAGTAATTTGACCTTCACTTCACATCACAGTCTCTTGGGAGTTTCAGACACAAGTACTGTGCAGAGTTTTGGGAATCTGCAATAGATCATTTTATTGCTGTGGGAGTGAATTTGCCCCAGGAAAAATGTCATTTTGATATAGATTATATAGACTGCTGTACATTGCATATAAAATAATGAGAGCCATGTAGGGAAGCTTCTTTTAGTTTCTGCTTCACTCCCCTCCACAGAGGCTGTCTGTTATTCAGAAGAGGAGTTCGAAAAGGGAAAGCCTCTGTGGAATAGCGAATGTATGGTGGAGATCCTAAATTGCCCTCAGTATTTATAAGTTAGTAGCGCTTAAAGAGTATTTTAAGAAACATTCATTGTCGAAAGTTTGTAGGGGAATATTGATTGAACCTTTTTATATAATTGCATTGTATCCTGAGCTTATAATGAACTTTGCTGTAGAGCAGCTGGTGGAAATTGTCTGTAATTTGATTATTTTGAAAGAACTCACACCATATTATCTACTTTTTACTTGTGAGACTGTCTGTTGTCTCTTTTTTATCTTGTAACTCACTTTTTACAGTTAGGCCAACGTGCAAAGAGTATCCAAAAGGTTTTCTCTTACCTGTACAAGTTCTCCCGTCTCTGTCGAGGAAATAGCCATCGTGACATTTACATCTATGATATCCTTCAAAGTTTTCACAGATCTGTGAGCAGTTGCCATTGATGGGAAATCTTGTCATGCTGCATTCATCAATATCTTTGAGAGACAACAATATCATCATCACCATCGTCATCATCATCATCATCATCATCATCATTATCATCATCACTATCGTCATCACCATCATCATCATCATCATCATCATCATCATCATCATCATCATCATCATCATCATCATCATCATCATCATCATCATCATCATTATCATCATTTTACAGTTTGTCGCTTTCTCAAGATGAACATCGAAAGAAGATATTCTAGCTTCAGTTGCATTGGTTCATACCTTAGTTCAAAGTGATTAGCGAATGCAGGCAAAGGAAATTCACTCAACCAGTAACTCAAAACAAACATTGCCGCAAAGTTGCCCCGAAACCAGTACAGCAAATTCTCACTTGGTGCAAGGGAAGGGTTGTTTGTAAGAGAAGTTGTGTGCTAATAATGAAAGGAGAGAAGTAAATCTAAAGTTCTGTCTGGCGGATTTTGTTTGCGGATTTGATTCTGGCGGATTCAGGAGCTGAGGAATAACTGTTTACATTTGAATAACAAGTATGCAAGAATCGTAATGCCCTCTGCTCGGCTTCTGAATCACATAAACAAACTCTGCCAGACAGAACTTTGGAATTTCATTTCTTCTTTCGTCTTAAGTGCATAACTCCTCTTAAAATCCACCCTTCGCCCGCACCAAGCGAGAGTTTGCCCTACTGGTCTGGGGCAAGTTTTGCGGCTATGTCTGTTTTGAATTGCTGGTTGAAACAATTTCTTTTGTCTGCATTCGCTAATCCCTTCGAATTGATGTGTGAATCTAAACGATCGCTGCTGTTCTATTACAAGATCTGCTCTTGTTTATCTCAATGGCAAAAAACTTTTCATAATTGGCTAAGAAATTTTGAACTTGCATCAGTGGTTGACCGGAACATGACTTAGAAAATTGATGTAAGACATTAAAATGCCTTGACAATGTACAAGCACTCCACGCGAAGCAGAACGACGTCAATACCAAATCGACCAACTCATATCCAAGTAAGTAATTATGTTTCTTAGTCGTTTCATTTCTAAAAGTTATAGAGCTCATCTCAATTTTTGCTTTTGTTAGACTTGCCCAAGTCAGTTTCGTCAACTGTAATAAGCTGGTATTTTATTTCGGCAGCAAGGGTCTTCCTTATGTCTAAGGGAATTGTCAGATGAAATTTACCGGCAAATGAAATTGAGCTGTTTTCGACGATTATTTTTGCGTTGTCTCCTGTGACATCTAATTTGAGATAGACTTTGAATTACAGAACTTTCACGTTAGCTATTTCAGCTTGGAAAACACATTTTTGGCAATTTTGCTATTACTCCGTTTTTAAAGTGCCTTTCGGCCCAGCTTGCCTTGCACGTTCTATCTCTGGGTAGCCCCCGGCGGTACGTGACTTGTAAATGGAGGGTGGTATGCCGCCCGGTATTTGGAAAGGTATCCTCTTCTAATTAGCAACACTTGCTTTGGTACCCACTCTTGTGATGAATTTTAGCGGAAAACTACCCATGTTTAGTTATATTTTGCGAAGTTATGCCAGAGCCACCCATGTTCAAGGAATATCTGCTGAAAAGGCACCTTCGTTTAGAGAAATTTGGGCCTAAAAAGCCACTCATTTGTGCAGCACACACCCGTACCCTCCACATGTTATGTACCTCCCCGTAGGTTGGCCTTTGTTCGCCATTTTTATGGCCCATGAAAAGGCAATAGCAAAGGCCAGCCAACAGGTGAATTTTGCAAAGTATGGTGGTAGACGCAGGCCCCTTAACGATGAAGACTGTGTCAAGACCGTTAGCAGCGAACGTTGTTTTTTCATCTTTTTATGCTTCTTTTTTCTTAGAGAAAAGCAGTTGAATCAAGCCTTCAAACCAAAAGACTATGGGACTCAATCTTACGATCGGTAGGTACACCGGACATTTCTTTGGACCAAAAACCTTCTCTGATGACCAAGTGGAGAGTTTATTGTTAATACACCGATTAAGAACATGGTCAGGGTAACTATTCCGTCTGAAAAAATCCTTCAGCCTAGCAATTTCTGAGTTCAAATAATGCGGCGAGCAAATAACCAGAGCCCTGTGCATAAGATTGAAGATAAGATTAACTTGTATTTCTTAGGACTGAATGAGTCCCACCTAACAAACTGGCCACCTAACATACTAATACTGCATTCACATCGACACAGTTAAACTAGCTTTATCTAAACCAGCTTAAATTTCAACCAATCAAATGACTGGATTTGTTGGATTGACCAATCAGAGGGCCTTTTTCATAACTTGCAGTGTGAATGGGGCATAACATTTTCTTTTTTCTTTTCTATTTTAGTTTTGATCAACGTATGTATTTTGGAAAATTTATAGGCTTAGAAGACGATTTGTAATTAGGCTATTTTTATTTTTATTTGCAGAGTTCATGGAACAATAGTTATTTTGAATTGAATTGTAACTATGGGTAAAGACGTTTAAAAAGAAATGAATAAAATAAAAGTAAAATGCCCCCCCCCCCCAGTCAATGCTGTTGATTTCTGTAATTCGGCAGAAACATACAGCAAGTCTCCTAAGTCAAGACATACCTGTAACCTTAAAAATACGATGCAGTAGGTGTTCTGAGTGAAGACAAGCAACAGTAACTTGGGGGGGGGGCTTTACGGAATATTTCAGCTGAACTTGTAGGCACGGTGTTTTCTCGAAAATGCTGAAAAATCTTAGTTTGTGACAAGCGGTTTTGGCGAGCATTGTAGGTGCCAGGAAACTTTCAAGCGTCTGAACATTTTTGGCACAACTTCTTTATTGACTTACGCCTTTTTGTCCTTTGTTTCCCTGCGTTCTTTGATTTGCAGATGTCACTTGGTCAAAAGGGACTCATGACATTACTATAAGATAGCAGGCCCAATTCTTCAAAATGGCTTAAACAAGCGGGAGTTCTCATACGCTAAACCAAATCGCTTCAGAGGTTGGTCTAAAGAGCTTGAACATGGATAATTAATCTTGTTGCACATAGAATGATGTTTTCTATACCCACAAATCGCAAAATGCATATCTTTCAGGCAATGCTATTCCTTTGCATAAGCAAAATGGATCCATAAAAGCTGCGAGAACTGTAGACCTCATCAACGGCTTTTTGGTATGCAACAACAACAACTATCTGAATAGCCCCTCCTGATTGGTTGAAAGCAAAACTCTAGCAATTTGATAGATAATACGGAATCACTCTACGCAGGTCTTGATTGGACCCACTTTTTCATAGCAATATTATGAGTCCCTGTTGTTCAAATGATATCAGCAATCTAAAAAAACGAAGAGAAACAAGGCACGAAAAGGCATAAGCCTAACTTCTATTCTTTGCAGTTGTTTCCGTCAGTTCAAAGTGATTTTAATGTTTCCATTTTCAATCTGATCTATAGCTCTGGCCTACTAAACGAAGGTTTCGACAACACACGTGATCCATATTCATCTGCACGTGGTGGTTTTGATGCTGGGGACCTTAGTGCAGCAGACATCAGTAAAAGGCAAAAACAAGTTATCAAAGGTATGTAGATTTAAAGGGAATCAAAGCATGTACCCTCTGCCCAATAAAAAGTTTCCCTTTTTGCTACCATTGGAAGCCTCCGTTGCAGTGTGATAGAAAATAGCATTATTCTCGAGTCTACAATATCCTACATCAAAGATACGGGCCGGTTTGATTAAGGATAAATTATCCTGAACAGCAGCAGCGTTTACTTTTCTTTTTACTTTTCTTTCTTAGATGTCTGTCTCAAGATAGATGCTGGAGAAGTCTGGAGGAATTATTTTTGACCATTAATCTTTCAATTACTATATCCTTTGTTCCGTAGAAACTCCTGGCATTTATCTTGAGATACACTTGTTGACTTTTTTGTTTGGTATACTTATTCATTTATTATTCTTACTTTTTTTTTCTTAGAAATGTAACTAGTTGAAAATTGTAAGTGCCATTCACATTTCTTGTATTAAAAAAATTGTCTTAGGTTTTATGATGGACAAAAAAGTTTTCATTTTTTTCGTTTAACAACAAAGACTTGCTACACAATGCTGGAGCGTCATCCTAACAAAGAATAAAATGCCAACTATCTGAATAATACACCTTTTCAACTAACGGCCTCGTTTTGGAAATTTTTGAAAATCTCTTGATACGAAATTTCTGACCATGGATTTTGATTCAGCACCCCAAGTTTAGTTTAATTCCAAATTTTCATATTCCTAGAGTATGCGATTTCGATTTTATGGCGATAATAACTTTGAGAATTTATAAGGGATTTGACCGTCAAAATCGTTCGGGGTGAAACTTGACACCCTCAGTCATTATTCACAGTAAAATCCCTTATTAATTTTCAAATTTTTTATCCTCATAAAATTAAATTTGTTAGCACTAAGATCATGAAAATTTGTAATTAGACTAAAATTTGGATGCTGAATTTGAATATGGGGTCTGAAATTTCATATGACGCAAGCTAAAGAAATTTTGATAAATTTCAAAACGAGGTCGCTTAGTTGAAACGTTGTATTAGACAAAAATTACAACGAGAATACTAATTAACATCTTTTTAACAAAACGAATATATGATGATAAAGAGAACAGATAAGTAAGTTTAAATTAATGGCAATAATGCAGAAAGGTAGCTGTTGCGGTCATGGTCCGTTGAGTAAACTGTTTCTTCGAGATTCAAAAGCGTCACTCGCGAATTTAACAACTTCTTGCACCAGCTTTATATTCTCTGTTGAGAGGAGGTATATGAGCAGTTCCTTAGAAACAGCCATTGTCTCCTTTTGAAAGATGTGATGTTAACTCGAGAGTAGTCATACTGACTTGCAAAAAAATTTTTTTTTATAAATTCAATATAAAAATTTACAATTTACGAATTACCTACGACTACGAACGATCTACAATACAATACTACAAAACTATGCCAAGGGGAGCAAAAGACCATGACTACCCCAGGGCCATTCACATAAAGAATTTAAAGTGAATATGACGCGAAAATTCTTATTGATGAAAAAAGTCAATTTGGCTGTGCTGATTTCGAATTTCGACCAGCGATGTTTATTGCATAATATTGGAAAATAAAAATTTTCATGCCATATTAACTTTAATCTAAAAATACAACTAAATATACTATTACGGAAAGCTTCGTACGAACAATGGAACAGAGAAACGTGACTCTATGACAGGAAACTTTACAAAAATGAACATGGTGTGGTGGCTGAGTTACACCTGGCTTAATTTAATCGACTGGTTTTGTGTGAATGTATAGTAGAGTCAACTTGAGTATATTTCTGTTGACATCGTTTTGGGAGCCTTTTTCGCCAAATGATAAAAGTTGCGTCAAAACTTCATTTGAAAGATCAATGTATCCAAATGGTCGTAGTAATGCAAAAACTCCAGCGAGAAGGTTCGTCGTTGAACCTCAAACGAAGGACAAAGCAACTTGCAAAATAGTAGGTTCTTATACGTGGGTTTTTACTGTAATAGCTCTTTTGTCTTTTGTAACCTGTCATGTTTTTAGCTAATTTTTTGTTTGTTGAAGAATTTTCATATCTGTTGTGAAATTTGAAGTTGAAAGTGAAGTGAACTGAATTGAACTATACTGAGCTACACATTAAGCTTTTAAATCAAACACAGTCGAATCACAGGTTTTCAATCATCAGTCAAATTCATGAAAATGTTTTTGACTCACATGATAGATTTTTGTGATCATCATAACTAATGATTATTTTACTATTTTCTAGAACAAGATCAAGGCCTAGATGCTTTGGTTGAAGTCATACAGCGACAGAAAATGATGGGACAAAACATCGGTGATGAAGTCGATTACCAAAATGGTGAGAACTTTATTCCAGAAAATGTTTGTTACAAAGGGTGTGTTTGATTGGTACCAATTCTGAAAACGGTAGGCTTGGAAGACTCGGAATTTGTGTTTGATTGACTCCCCAATTCCAAAAACAGCAGGTTTGGCAGGCCTGCTGAACCTTCTGCGCCAAAAGGCAGAAGGTTTGGCAGACTTTAAGGAGCTTCTTGATTTCATTTGCAGAGCTATGAAAGCGAGGCGACTTCGCGTTGCTACGGTAATCGGTATTCGGTAAGTTTACCCTCAGCCGCCAAGCAACAGACTCGTAAGGAAACCTCGTCTTCACCAGGATGAATCTGAAACCTGCTCTGCTAGCTCTGCTGCAGCTGCTTTCAAGAACTTTGTGTTTGATTGGGGACTGTGTCTACGTCTCTGCGAAGTCTGCCGTTTTCAGAATTTGGTAGGTTTGGAATTACCAATCAAACACACCCAAAGTCTTCAAAACTAACAGTCAGAAGATCAGGCGTGGACCACAGGAAGCTCAGTTCCGTGTTGTGTGAAGTGCGGACAGTTTATTTTTTAATCTTATCGAAAGTTACAATAAATCCCCGCATGCTGCGTTTCTTTCGTTTCAAGATGCCTTTGAGCGTGCTTTGTGACTTTTTTGCATGCTCCACTAAAATATTTTTTGAATATTTCGAATTTACGGCAAAATACGACTTTGAATGTTATCAAAAACCCAAAAAAACATTTCAGTCTTCTAGCTATTGGAAAAAAACAATTTTGATGATTATGGCGCAAGGGCATAGGTTTCAAATCTTTGAAAAGTTGGGTGTAAATTCTTTGACTTATTTATTTGAACTGAACGGCTTCAAAGAAACTTGAGTTATTTTACGGTAAGTCTTCCGTTGGGCTTCTCTGAAATCTTCAATATTTTCAGAATTACAGTGTCTTTCTTTTTTTTTGAGAATTCCTATAAATTTTCGAAATAAGCTTTTTACGTAATTTCTACACGAGTTGACGAAAGATCAAATGATTTTGAACAGAACATTAGTTTATGGATGCCTATAACATGGTATCAAGCAGAACTCTTTCACTCTTCTTGTTTGTGATTTAGAAATTAGATAACGTCACATCATAAATTGATCTGAAATATAAAATAGGCTGTAGTTTCGACGAATGTTCGAGATTTCTGAAAGTTCAGCGGTAGGATCATAGAAAAGTGGCTAAAGTTTCTTTCAAGTCATTTAGTTTAAAAAATAGATCATTGAATTTTACACCCGTTTTTAACACCGATTTAAAGGTTTGGAGCCTATGCTTGGTGCAAGTAAATTTGCTGCAATGATTTTTGAGCAAAGAGAGATTTTTTAAACTCACTTCGTCGACTTGCATAATAGACGATTCCGCAAAAGATTGCGGACCTCATTTCACGCAATGCATGATAGGAATATGCCCCCTAGTAACGCATAGCTACCAAAACTTACAACTGCAGCATAAAATCTTGACCGCAGCTACGATAGATTTAGGCCGTCGCGACTTCATCGTGAAATCTATACTATCGTAAGCCTTCGCTAGCAATAATTTACAGTTTGTCTTCCAACAATATCAAGATGTAGATGGCCAGCTGTTTTCGTTGTTTCGTCAAGATTTCACGAAGATTTTGACCTTGTTTACATAACTGATTGAAGTGGAGAATTGTTAAAGAGACCCTTGATAAAAAAGTTGTAATAACATTCGAAAAAAGAATGAAATAATGTAAATTCTTTTCTCTTGAGATTTGCATAACATAAGTATTGCAATGGCTTCAGTTCACTCGACCTATCACAACGTTCGAACTCTTTAACTTTCTTTAAGAGTTCTCATTTAACTCTACTGTTTTCAGAATTTGCATCCTTTGGTAGCAGAGGTTTTTATCTGGGAAGTCTACCGTTTTCAGAAGACTTCGCAGAATTCAAGTGTCCAAAAGAATATGCGTGGATTTTACGATAAAGTTGAGATGCGGCGGCCTAAGTTTATCGTAGCGATCGTAGTTGTGGTCAAGATTTTATGCAGCAGTTGAGCAGGCAGTCGTAAATTTTGGTAGCTATGCGTTGCTAGGGGGGCATATTCCTATCATGCATTGCGTGAAATGAGGTCCGCCATCTTTTGCGGAATCGTCTATTGTTGATACGCGTATGCAGTTGTTTACTGAATACAGATCCATGATGGCACTGGGAAAATCTGCTTTGTTAAAAGGGTCACTTGTCAGAATTACGTCACTCAATTCTAAATAAGGAGGCACATATGATAACGAGCTATTTTGGTTCTTAGTTGGAAGGTCATCTAAAAGGAACAGAAGTACCAAAGTACCCACATTTGCAACCTTATTCTTATCTTGGTTGTGACCAAAAATCGCTTGTCCAAGCACATCACGCAAAGTATTACACAGGTGACCTAACTTTTCTGATAAATAAATTTATATCAAACCACTGCCTAACCCCATTTGAAGATATGAACTGTTGTTTTAGATAGTCATGAAGATTTGGGCTCTTGATATCAAAATCTTGCGCAATGGGTGGTGTATTTTCCCACTAAAGTTTGCTGCTATAACTTCAAGGAAAACCAGTTATCCGAAGGCCCCAACAGCATGACTACCGGCTGAGCGAGAAAAAAGTTCCACTTTTAAAAATCCGTAAGACTAAGAATATTTCACAGATTTAAGTGATTGAAGTTTCGGTTAAAAGCTGAAAGATCGATGTATTTTTCTGATTTTTGTCGCTGTCTTACCAGCATTAAATTTATCAATGAATCTAAATTTAGTAATATTTCATGGTTCCAAAATTGGTGAAAAGGGCCTAAAAGATTGATCAAATTGTAAGGACTGTCCTTACACAAAACAATACACAATGGGCGTTTCATCTCTTTCAAGGGTTATACGACATCAATTTGCAAACAAATACAAAAGATTTTCATTCCCATGGCAATGATTGTGCAATGAATATCTCTCACCCATGATAGATTACAGCGCGAGAATTAGCCCATTATCTATTGTCAATGCACACGTGCCGCAGAAAAGTATAGGTACAAATACGTCGTTTTTTTCTCCGTTTACTGTTTTCCCATACTTCTAGAAGTCGTACGAAAAAACTAAATACCTTTTCAAAATGTACAAAATTCATAAGATTTCTCGTTGAGATATTCAGACACAACAAATGTACGATTGTGCCTCTTTAAGTTTGATACCTCGATAATGATGCTTTTTTCCATTGTTTTCTCTTTGGCGTATCATTGCCATGAAGCCGCGATTACGAGAAATCAAATTTAAATTGAAGGAGCTAACGGTTGGCTGAGGTGCGCAGGCTCCATGTAAATTTGACTTCTTGTAATGATGGCTTCATGGTGGTGATAGGCCAAAGAGAAAACAAACGAGAAAATCAGCATTATCGAGGCAACAAACTTAACTTTCTAATTTTTCAGCTACCAACACGGTGCATTACTGTCCATGATAATAGACCTTTTAGCTATTCTTTAAAGGGGAAAACACTATAAGTAGCGAAAACACTACATTTATTAGGTGCCTGGCTGAGTTTATTATGGATGCTAACAAACTGAGAGATTCACTTGAAATTGCGACCTACAATCGTGGACAAAAGTTATGAGACGACAGAGTATTCTGACGTTTTCACGGGTTCAGAGTGCCCCCTCCCCCCGTATCAATGTTGTTTTAGGTCAGAACGCATCGATTGTGACCAACATGTATTCATGAAGCGTCGTTGAACAACATTGATTCGGGGGAGGGGGTTTGCAGTACTTAAATCCCTTTTATTCTTGGAAATACAGTTCAATATCTTAAAATGCTGCTAGTCTCATAACCTTTTGTCCAGGGTCGTCTTGGATTTCACCAGGATGTTCTCTGTTTCACCGTAGCCACTATCAACGTAACTAGGGTTTTTTGCTGTTTCTGTTATGGAAAAGGTTCCGTTAATTGAATATCATTAAAAACAAGATGTTGAGGCCTATGGAAGTTATCAAGAAAAGTCAAGGCTCTGCTAGGCATATTGGACAACTATGTGACGTTTATGACATTTCATACGAACCAATGCTACAACGATTGTGCTTCGTTGTTTTGTTTGTTATCACCTTGTATCTCCCTTAGATGAAGTAAACTGTTGATGCAAGTAAATGCATTTAAATCCAGATTTCAATGGGGCTCAATGGTGCTCAATCCTACTTCATGAGCGTTTACATGTAAATTTAGGGGGAGGGTTATAATTTTCAACGGGTCAGCAACGGGTCAGGCAACAGTTCAGCATTTGCAGCTATAGGAAAACATATGGGATGCAACGGGTCAGCACGGGTCAGCACTCTTTTATAAAAATATATACCATATGTTTTGTAAAAAAAAGAGTGCTGACCCGTGCCGACCCGCTGAACTCCATATGTTTGATATAGTGCCAAGTGCTGACCCGTTGCCTGACCCACTGCTGACCCGTTGCTAACCCGTTCAGTTTTAGTTAATGGAGTTCAAAATCCTTCGTAAAGTTTCTTTTGGCTGAAACTATGGACGTCATTGCCTTCGGATATCCATTAAACACGTTCCATTTAAGAAAGGCCCGTTTCTTGACAGGTGCCACGAAAGATGCCACTGACGTAATATTTCCCTTTCTAAAAGCCAGGACTCAAATGAGCCGCTTTCTGTGGCAATATTATGGCGCCAAGAAATTCATATTCAAACAAAACATTCATCCTATGACTAAACCTGCAAATTCAAATAAAGGAGGTAACTTTATAGCATAACAGACATGGACTGATGCTGTTAACTTCCAAAAATGTCCTCATTGCCGATGTCATGTCCTTCTGACAATTGATTGAAATACATGAAGTGATCAATTAATGAAATAAACAACTTAAATGAAAGTCTCTATGGTTATTAATGTTCTCGACTATTCTCTCTTGAACTGGCATAGATTTGTCTTTCAGTATGATGTTTTAAAATGATACATTCATGCCTCATTGACGAGAAAACTAGAATCCGCGATAGAGACAATCGTGGACAAAAGTTATGAGACGACAGAGTATTCTGACGTTTTCACGGGTTCAGAGTGCCCCCTCCCCCCGTATCAATGTTGTTTTTGAGTCAGAACGCATCGATGGTGACCAACATGTATTCATGAAGCGTCGTTGAACAACATTGATTCGGGGGGAGGGGGTTTGCAGTACTTAAATCCCTTTTATTCTTGGAAATACGGTTCAATATCTTAAAATGCTGCTAGTCTCATAACCTTTTGTCCAGGGTTGTAGACCCAGCCTGGATCTCCCAAGACACCTAATCTTACTTAGACTTATTACGTTGAGTCCTTAGTAATCGCTACCACCCACCCACCCCCGCTTAAGTCTAAATCTTACCCTCTTTGGTTGTTTGTCATTTTACATTTCCCCCCTGTTTCATTTTATTCATTCTAGTTCATTTTTCATTCTTCTTTTTTAGTTCATTATTGTTATTGTAGTCGTATTAAGTTTTATTGCATTAGGTTTTTGTTTTGTTAAGTTTTGTTTAGAGTCTTAAAAGCCATGCCTGTAATTATGTGATGCATAACACTATGATGATGATGATGAAAAGGGCATGGATTGAAAAGCGTTATTTTTATCATTTTTATACGCGAGGTTCGATCGAGTGGCCTTAGAGCTTCTATCACTATTGTGCACATTCGAAAATTCTATAAAATGTAGCAAAATATCGTTCGATTCAGATTCTTTTTTAGAATACCTAAAAGGTCTATAGTCGACCAACGGGAGTACTATTTTTGGGACTCCCGATACTTTGACTTGTTTTTTACTTATTCCGTAGGACATTAACTAGTTTAGCAAACATGTAATTGGCAAATTTGTAGAAATATGTACCAACTCAATTATCTTCCCGCTTCCATAGCGGCGTGTCACTGTCTGGATCTATTTATTTGATTTTTTCTTTAAATATTCAATTTGTTTCAATAAAAAATCCTAAAAACCATAAATATAATGACCACAAAGTAACTGCTAGAAACTTCGATTTGCTTAATGGAATAACGCTGACAGGTCATTCTCTTCTTGCATTTTATCAAAATAGATCGATGTTTTGGTTCTGAGTACGGGTTTTTAAACAATTATCAATTTGTCAGTGACGCAGCACACGAGATTGTTGGTTTTGCACGGCCTAAATTTATCAGTACGCAACCAAAACTTAAGCCTTTGCCACAGTGCCTGACCTGAACAGTAGCTAATTATAGTCCGGTAGTAACCACGTTGGAGCCTCCTTTTCAGATATTAGATCAGCCGTCTTATGATTGGTTGATAAGATTTGTAAAACCAGATTCCAGAAAATTAGTCTAGACTTGCAAAATTAGCTATCGTTAGTGGTTGATGGGACACCCAGAGAGAATCGATGACAGCCTAGTCGAAAACAAACATGTTAATGATGGGGTTTTTATACAGGACAGTACAATGGGGGTACTATTTTACCTTTAACATTTGAGTCTAAGGCCCCGTCCACACACATGTTGCAAAGCTGTACAAGATGGAACTAAGGCACCGCCTCAAACGCTAAAAATGTAATACCATTATGCAGTGTAGTGTAATAGATGAGCGCTTGGCTACTGGGCGTTGAACCAAGGGCATCCGTGCCACCTTAATTGAAACGTCTTTATTTGCAGCTCTGTTTTCGTGAGATAGTCGGTTGAGCGAGCAATAGGAAAAATGTCTTGGAGTTCTAGCGCATGCGTCTTCGTGCCAATTTCTATT
The DNA here is from genome assembly GCA_964019985.1 of Aurelia sp. 4 Dawson et al 2005. NCBI lineage: Eukaryota > Metazoa > Cnidaria > Scyphozoa > Semaeostomeae > Ulmaridae > Aurelia > Aurelia sp. 4 Dawson et al 2005. The sequence goes on from OZ026502.1 coordinate 15,362,057, forward strand.
TCATATATTTCATATTTCATTTTACTAAGGAGGGTAGCCTAGAGTGATGACGATGAGTCTCTTGTTGCCCTGTGCTCTTTGACTTGAAGATGGCGCTTTTGGGCCAGCTTCATGATGAGTCCCTCTTGAGCAAGGTTTACCGCATGGATACAAGGGACTCATCGTCATCAGTCTAAGGTAGCCCTTCAACCAGAGTTGTTTTATAAGATGCCATCAACTTAAAAACATTAATATGCAATTACAAATGAAGAAGAAAAATTACAATATTAAGGCCCCGTCCACACGTATAAGTTTACGTTTTGTAAACGCATAGGATGTTTTCCGTCCACACTGATCCACTAATCGTTTATGAAGCGTTTTAGCCTGTCCACACGTAAACGCCAAGACAATGGGAAATGAATGATGAGCATGAAATCTATGACGTCATCGTTTACTAAAGTATGCGTTTACGACCGTCCACACGAAAACGCAAAAACAGTGTTTTCAAAAAACTGCGAATGACTGGTGAATATGAAGTCTGTGACGTCACCGTTTACGAAAGTATGCGTTTACGACCGTCCACACGGAGACGTGAAAACAGCGTTTTCAAAAGTATCCACTTTGGAAAGCGTTTTCGAATGTATGCGTTTAGGATAACTTGAAACGCCGTTTAGGTGTGGACGCAAGGTGTAAACGTATAAGAATGTATGCGTTTACAGACGTAAACGTATACGTGTGGACGGGGCCTAAATAAAATGACGGTGAAGGCTTTTAACGCTGGAGTCGAAAGGCGTTAGAATTGAGATAATTCATTTTCTAGACTCGTGAGCTCATTTTAAATGAGTTGCCGCTTCCTAACAGACTTCAGCGGCAAAGGTTTGTTTGACCCATTTCAAGTCATGTGACCATGCTGTTGGGAAGCTTTGGTATTAGACTATTTTTGCAAACATGGCACAAGTTTTCATGGCGGCACGAAAAATTTTGTAGAATTCAAAAGATGTTTATCAACGGATTTATCCTTGATTTAAAGTAGATGAAAATAAATGTAGCAGATTTTTGTATGGAATCAAAACTTTTTTACTGTCCAGATATCCAGGGGGGTCATCACTTAAGTTTCCCAAATACGAGGTTGTGCCATTTAGATCGTAAAAGTAGCACCCTCAAATACGGAAACCTTTCTGAAAATAATACTTACTTGAGCAAAATGGTATGGCGATGCTAAGTACAGTAATTATAAACCTAGAAATGCCGAAAGAGTTCACTACAATATATGACATTTTGCAAAAAACCGTTCCCATAAATTCGGACTCCATCATAAAAAAGGTGCCCTAAAATATGGCACAACCCCGTACCATGGGGAAGTTAAGTTACCTCTCCCCCCCCCCCCATCCCTCGGCCCAAATGATGTTCAGAAGACTCCAGAAAGCCAATGAAATTTTGATATTGACACAAAAATATTTTCAACACATTGTCCATCGTATTTTGAATAATTTCGAATGCGTCTTGCTCTTAGTGTGAATCAAGTCTCAGATTATTTTTGCCTCATTTAGTTCAAATATCCAGACCTTCTAGCCAAATTTTGGCACATTTTGTAGAATTTTCGAATGTGCACTGCACAACAGGAATAGAAACTCTACCGCCACTCAGTCGAGCCCTGGCGTTTAATATACCGGGTGAGTCAATAAAAACGCCCGGCGTTTGAAAAAATCCTGGTCCCTGAATATCAAAGCAATGAAATTGAAAACTGTCTTATTTTATCCCCGATATGTCAAATTAGGTCCAGTAATTTACCCGGTTTTAATCGGCCATTCCTTCCCGCCGAAATAGGAGATTTTCTGTAGAAAGCCCCTTTCGAAAACCTGCAAAAACGAGCGAAAACAGCAAGCAAAATTTCCCTTTGTTCTCCTTCCTGACAATAATGACTCTTGAATCTGTTCATGCATTTTGTCCTCATGAGAGAATGGAATCCCCCTGAATGAGTTATTCACACTAGGGGGAAAGCTTTACAACTCGTCAAAGAGAGAGCACGTTCTAAAGCGTGCTGAAAGTCATCGCTGTGAGCTTAACACATTAGGGACTTTTGCTTGTAATTTTAGCATGTTTTTTGAGGTTTCTCAAAGGGGCTCATTTTAGAAAATCGCTTACAGAATCTGAACGAAGTGACCGATTTTAGTCAGAAAAACTTCTAAAAATAATTGAACATGTTAGCTATTCAATCAGGTATTGCAAAAATTCACTGCTTATATGCTCGGGGAGCAGTAGCCTCTCAAACGCCGGGCGTGTTTTTTGACTCACCCGGTAGACCTAAAATAAAACTAATAATAATAATAATTCTTTACGACGATATCCCTTCAGTGCAAAAAGAAGATTTAAAAAGAAACATAAACAAATTAGCTAAATGAACCTGATCTTCCAGGGAGTCGTTCTTAAGGGGGCTTGAATTAATCATCAAGGCTCATCAAATGCCTTTTCAGATGTATTTTAAACAGGAGTAGTGATGACAGTTCTCTGATATTAACTGCATTATCATTCTGGAATATACAACTGATTATACGAAAACAAAATGCTACTCACTTAACACAAAAACGATTTTACAAATAAGCGAGAAAGATAATATTTAAGCATGGGTGGCATCAAATATCGAATTGATTGTAAAATGTATTGTAAAAGATTGCTCACTCACGTTGTATTTCTCGTTGTATTGCTGTCGTTTCTTTCCTTGACCATGCTTGCGAACGTTATTGTGAAAGAATAGGCACATTTGTCCCAGTCAATGTTCGCAGGCATGGTCGAGGAAAGAATACAAGAAGAAATACAACGTAAGTGGGCAACCTTTTTACATTTTCTTGCAATTTCTTTAATATTTGATGTCACCTGCGATTTAAGTACAGATCAGAATTCACGTACAAGTGCCCATTAACGACGCATCAAAAATGTTTGGAGGCTTTTGATATGATTCTAGCGTTGCTGTGAGAATTTTCGCATTTGAATCCGACGATAACTGTTCATGTCCATAGAGGATGATTTCTAGCAAATCTTCATCAGCTAGATTTATAAAATCATGAAGCAACAATATCGCATTTACAATCTTCTCCCACGTATCTAGTCTCTTGTCCAAAATTGTTTCTAGCATTCACTTGATCTGTGGCTTGATGTGATAAATTGATGTGAAATTGAATGTCAGTCATTTTTAAAACATATCTGTGTTATGTTTAATCAAATGTGCGTCATTGCTGAATGTAAAGTGCATTTTTATCACATTTGTACACAAACTAAATTGTTTCGTTTTTATCTACAGATCTAATAGATGAAATTGCAGACAATGTAGACACTACGGAAAGGAGGCTGATTCAAGAAAACAAGCATGTCAAAGCAGTTACAAAAAAAGCAGGCTCGTGTGGTGAGTTTTCTTTTACATTTTTCATTTTCATTTTAAAATTATTTACCCAGGGTACAATTCAGTCTATATACTGTTTTACAATTGGCCCTGCAAAAACTATTTACAAAATAAAGAGTTACATAATACAAAATTTACAATAAGAAATAAAAAATAATGTATATGATTATTTTTCCTTGAGTTTGGACTTAAAGGCATTGATTGAGGGAGCCATCTTTGTTTCCAAATCAAGACTGTTCCAGAGACTGGCCCCGCGATACGCAAAGGATTTCTGGCCATTGCCAGTTCTGAACATGGGTATTGCAAGGTCAGTTTTTGAGTTTCTCAACTCTCTTGGATGTACCCCCCATAATCTCACGAAAAGATCACTGAGATATTGAGGTGCAAGAGAGTTGAGAGATTTGTAAACCATAGAGCCTGTTTCTTTATATATCAGCTTTTGTACCGATGGCCAACCATGTCTCTGGAGCAAAGGAGCTGCAGATGCATCAAAAGGGCTATTTGTTACTATTCTGGCGACTTTATTCTGTAATTTTTGAAGCACGTCTAGCTTTGAAGCACCACAAGAGCCCCATACGGAGCAACAGTAGCTGAAATGTGGCTCTATGATGCTTCTATATAAATTTATCAAAGTATCAGTTTGAACAGAATTTCGCGCATACTTCAATAGACCGATTGCTCTAGAGATCTTCTCTTGAACCGCACAAATGTGACTTTCCCAGGCAAGGCAATTATCAATCACGACTCCGAGGTATTTTGTTTCATTTATTAGGTCGATTTCCTCGCCCCCTACCCTGAAAGAAGGAAGCGTGCTAGGATTATTTAGTTTTTTAATTTTTGGCTTGGATCCAATTATCATAGCTTGAGTTTTGACAACATTAAGGGAAAGCTTATTGCCCTGTAGCCACCTTTCAATGCATGAAAGCTCCTCGTTGATTACTAGGTCCAGTTCCTCACTTTTATCAGAAGAATACGAGATGGCTGTGTCATCGGCATACATAGTAGCCTTAGCCTTCTTTAGAGCAAATGGCAAGTCATTTATGTACAGAAGAAAAAGAAGAGGCCCCAGGCACGATCCGTGTGGCACTCCGATATCAATATTTTCGATGCTAGAAGTTGCGCCATTGATTTACAGTACTGCTTCCGATTATCAAGATAAGAACTGAACCATTTGTGTTACAACCTTGTTTTCATATCGAAGTCTTGTCTGTGGCGTTGTTTGCAAAATTAGCGTCACGAATGCAAGTCTCAACCTTGTCCTCAGGGCCGTTTGTCATATTGGGCCTTTTCGTCTCCATCCTCATACCTCAGAATTTATGGGCCATTCAAAATATATACCCAGAATGACAAAAAAATAATATATCCAAAATATTCAAATTGTGACAAAAATCCTAAATCTGAACCACATATTTGAAAAAGTTGATCGAATTCGATGCCCTTGTGAGTTACCCTTCCAAAATAGTACCGCGAAATGTATGTCTGGTTGTGATCTTACCAAGAATGAGACCTAAAATTTATTTTCTGCCCGGAACAAGGCACCTCAAAAAAAGCGAGTCCCATACCGGAATAGATGGTAGTAGCTCTTCCGACGGGGCTTGCTTTCAAGAACAGCTTATTTGTGCAATCATTTTAATGATTGAGGTGCCATTGGCGGTTGTTCGGTTGTTACCCATCTTTTCCCTGCTCAGCATCCTGAGAGAGAATAAGAGCGACTCTGCAAAACGTTTTGCAAATTTCCAGGGAAACCAAAAGCAGTTTTCCAAACATTTACCCCAAAAAGATGTCTCCGTGTTTTTGACGTTGTTGTGAAGTCAAGTCATTGCTATGAATACTGTTTGTCTGATATTTTCAAGCTGTTATACTTCAATAATTGTCTTAAATCAATGCTTTTATCAAATGGATTTCTTGCACCATCTCTTAAAGACTTCCTTTCTGACCCTGTTACAAAAGCATCTTGAACACAAAAATGGTCTTACGTGTAAATGTCAAACCTTAAAGCCTTTGGTCTGCTAAATACTAAACCTTGAAATCGTTAGACTTTAAGAAGTTGAAACAGCCAATCCTGTCAGCTTTGAAACTTTTGACCTTGATCTTGGAAATATTTAACCTCAAACATTTCAGAAAATTAGATCTAAGATGCTTAAACATATAAGTCGTCAGATCCATGGCCTTGTAGAAATCCATGAATCTGTAAATATTCTTCCTGGAACAATGAATGTCAAAGTTTATCTTCTTTCGAGCCGTTACAAAGTGGCGTCACTGGTGGACACTTGGAGTGGTGAGAGGTGCGATCGCCCCCCCCCCCAATGTGGCCTAGGACAAAGATCTTTTCTTTGCAACCAATAGAAGTAAACAATGTTTCTTAACTGTAGCAATAGCCTCGGCCCCCTAAGTTTTGGCAAAGTATCCGCCACTTAATAGCGTGCTTAACGGCAGACTTTTTCGATCAATCAATCAATTAATCAATCAATCAATCCATATATCAATCAATCAATATGATTATTCAAAGTTGGTATATACGGTAGTATTGAGATAATACTAATTCAAACCAACTATTGACAAGTATAATACATACTCGTTAAGGATACCGAGGATCGCCCCCTTTGTTTGAGTCTTTTGTTTTGCTGGTAATGTTCAAAGCAGATCAAGAGCCGAGGAACCTATTACCATGCGCGAGAATCTCTTTGTTTCTTTGCTAACCTTTGTTTGGATTGGGGTGGATTCTCTCCCCACATTCTTCCCACAAACCAAACATGCTTTCTGCGCATGATCACAAGTTTCCTTTTAGGGGACAACCGTTCATTTGAACATTGATGACTCGAATCCCCAACAAATGCAAAGCAGAAAAATAATATTTTTTAGTCAGCGACATATTTTACACGTGCATCTTTCTGCAATCCACTCATTCATCCTCTTTTTAAAACGCGACGCTGTTGGTTCTTGTTTGATACTGTCATCTAGAGTATTAGGAAAGTACCTTGAAAAGACACTGAATCGAGTCCAAAGCCAAGTGTCTTAACTGTTGGCAGCTTGCACAAGTTTTGTATTCTTTGATTATACATTATGGGTTTCCTTTCATGAAATTCCCATACAAGGGAGGGGTTCAAGCGATTGAAAGAATTGACAAAACATGTTTTCACAATACAAGCGCTGTTATGGCCAATGATACGCTTAATTGTATACCAGTATTGCGATTCACAGGCTATTTTAAAATTGACATAAACTTGTATGTGTCCAAATATCCCTAGAGGTAGCTTTGTCGCATCCATGTGCAAATCATTTGATAAAAGAACAATGTGATGAAATATTTTACGGCATACTAATCTTCAACATTCAAAATTTTCATTTTTTCGATGGAAGAACTGAAGCTCAGATAAGCAGTTAGTCCCTGTTTGCAATGCTATCTTTGACCTTAACAATTACATGAACAATTTTGGAAGAGATTGCCTCTCAGTTGCCTGCCCCTCTCCTTTATATTTTGTGAAATGATTCAGTGATAGCTGTGCGTTTACTCTGGGTACCAGATTCAGCGTTACCGGGGGTACTTTGCTTTGTTTAAGCACGACAGCTTGTTATTTTGGAATTCGTCCTTGCTATGTCCTTGGGGTTGAAAAATTCAGAGAGAAGTGTTCGCTAGGCCCTAACTTCCTCAGTAAGTTAATTTGTGGTATATTGCAACTGAAGCTGTCAAATACGCAAATAAGCAGACTTTCCTCATTTGACTCTTGATCATTGAAGATAGTCAATGGTGATGCAACAGCAGACCAAGGGCTTTTGTCAGTTATGAAAACGAGGACAGATTTTGTAATGCAATGGCAATAACTGCTTTAATTGATACCTTAATTCCAAGCGATCAGCGACTACAGACAAAAATTATCTGAACCAGTAAATCAAAACAAACACGGCCGTAAAAGTTGCCCTGAAACCAGTAGGGCAAGCTGTCGCCTTGTGCGAGTGACAGGTGGTTTTGAAAAGAAGTTATGTACATATAACGGAAAAAGAAGGGTAAATCCAAAGTTCTGTCTCGCGGATTTTGTTTATTTGATTCATGAGCTGTGTGGTAATTGTTTCATTTAAGCCTTAAATGCCCGAGAATTATAATGCCTTCTGCTCGGCTTCCGAATTAAATAAACCAAATCCGGGAGACAGAAGTTTAGATTTACCCTTTTTCTTTCGTTATAAGCACATATCTTCTCTTAAAAGCAACCTTTCTCGTGCACAAGGCGGGAGTTTGCCCTTCTGGTTTCGGGATAACGTTTGTGGCCGTGCTTTTTTTGATTCAGTGGTTGAGAGGATTGCCTTTGTCAGCAATGAATAATTGCTTTGGATTGATGTGTCAATAAAGAAACTATTGGCATTGTATTACAAATCTATCCTTGTTAGTTATGAATGCATATAAAAGAGAGCCTGCGAGCTTGTGCGAAAATGGCTGAACAAATAAAATCGTTTTCAGAATGATTGTCCTATGATAGAGCACGAAAGTGAAAGAAGAAATAACAGTTGCATCCTGCGATTACCGAGCATTAATAAAAGAATATGTACGAAAGTTGTTTATTGTTCGGGATATTAGTTCGAGGTGAAAGCCTTTCGGATTTTCTCCAAAAGAACCAGACGCTCGTCCAAGCGCTTTGGAGTCTGCGCAGTATCGATCTCAGGGTCATCGCCCTTCATCCTTCTTTGTGAAACTGCGCATGCTCCAAAAACGTTTCTTTCGTCCCATTGATCAGCGAGCCAATCAGAGTTGACGTCTTTTCCTTTGTGCTTTACAAAAGGTGGAATTCGCACTTTCCCGAACAATTTATGTATATTGGCGCTAAAGTATACTTTGAGCTACTTTTGCACATAAGTCAGACTGAGACACACAAGGAATCTGTTAAAAAGACTTGAAAAGCATTTAGTATGACATACAATTAATGGTGCGTAAATTTGAGTTTGCTTATCATTGGCAGACCCTGTTTCAGCCGAAGCTCCTTTTGGTTGGCATCATATGTAAACTTCGATCATTTAGGGTCATACAGAAGATAAATGATAAATGGGGCCAACGCCAAACAATACTGAGACCGAGGTCATTATAAGTGCAGTAACAACAAACATAAACAATACTGGGAACGAGGTCATTATAAATGCAGTAACAACAAACATAATCTTAAAATGAAATGTATCGAGAAACAACCATGCTGGCAGGCTGTGCGTCGGATCTTCCTTGAGCGAAAGATGCTTGCAGCGAAGGACGAAATATTAGGGACCTTTAGCAACTAGGACGGCGACTGCAACTACAATGCAAATGTGCCTTTTGTTTCCGAACTTCGGCTTGAAAAGACTTTGTTTTACGTTCGAATTTGCTTCCCTTGAGAGTCTATGAACCTTTCCTTTTCAATTCCACAACTTGGAAATGCTATTTCTAACGTGCTGTTCTTCAGATCTGGATCTTCGAAGTGAAACTGGCTCATTTTGAATGCTTATATTATGAAAGAGAAGGAAGGTTCTAGAGTATTTAGATGAAGAAGGAGATTTTGTCTTAGCTTGTTTAAGAACATATGAACGTAATTGATGGGAAACTATACTCGGTTGTATCAAATACATGGCGACGTTCTGGCTGGCGTTGCTGTCCTGGCTGCTAAAGGTCCCTATTAGAAGGCAGGAACACCACAATACAACGCAAAAGAAATGACGACTATTATTTGGATTAAATATTGATTATATATTGTATATAAATCTTAAAGCTTCTACATCTTAAAGTTTGTCAAAATCAAAGCCTCCCAACAAAATATCATGAGAAAGTAATAAACTTGTAAGGATCATTTAAATCCACATAAAGTTATTTACAATGAAATCACTATGAAATGTAGCTGGAACATCGCTAGTGACAAAAACGTGCAGATCCATCGTTACTTGACCCAAAACTTCAATGGTTCCGCACTCACTGCGCCAAACGCTAAATTTGTGGTCTTGAATTATGAATTTTTGATGATTGTCTAAAAAATCCTAGATTCAATAAAAAGAGATAAACTGGCTTAGACAGTTATATTTGATAGAGAAGGGGATTCTGTTCGTCATCAAGAAGCTGTTTTCTTTTGCAGAATTCCATGGAATGTGATCCAGTTAAAGAATAAGCGATTTCGTGTCACAAATGGACCGACCCAAGCGTTTGATTGCTGTCAAATTATTCGTTAAGACCATATCTTCGACATAGAGATGTCTGAGCAAATACAACCTCTTTGTTCGTACTGAAATACGGGATCTTTTGGTAGGCGGGATAAAGTGAATGAAATTCAAAATTGTTTGTAATTTTGCTATCAAGAACTTAGCCATGTTTCGTTTTCCAAACTGTGACATCCATCTTTTACCATATTGGGTAAAATCATTGAAATAAGTGTTACATTAGTTTGCAGTGTTACGTCGAGTTCACATTGCAAAGTCGTCAAGTCAGAAGTCGACATAATCTAGCGAGAGCAATGATTTCATTTCATTTCATTTTAACTTCTTTATACAGGGTAATAACATTCAGTTGCTAAGAATTAACTGCTTTACAATGTGCTCTGTTAAAATACAAAAGAAAACAAAAGCAAAAAGAAAAATTATCTAATCAAAATTCTCCTAATACAAGTTAATACGTTGAAAAGCCCCATGCTAAATAGTCCTATCGAAAAGAAAAAGAAATTAAATTGCAACAGAAAGGAAAATCAATAGAATTTATTCTTGATGCAAGGAAGAATGTAAAGTTTGCTTTATAATCCTTCCTTTAGTTTTAATTTGAAATTTGATAGCGAGGGAGACAGTTTGATTTGGTGATCTAGCCCATTCCAAACGGCCGCCCCTCGATATGCAAATGACTTTTGTCCATTGTTAGTTCTAAATAAAGGAAGTTTTAAGTCAGTTTCTGTGTTTCTTAGCGTCCTTTTTGCCTGTTCACGCTGTCTTTGAAACATTTGGGCCATATAATTTGGGCAAAGTTGATTCACAGATTTGAAAACAGTAGTTGCCGTTTCAAACCTGATCAGCTCTTTGACTGTTAGCCAGCCCCTTTGACTGTTAGCCAGCCCAGCCCTTTAATCAGAGGCAAGGAGTGCGCATCATAAGCACTATTCGTCACAATACGGGCTGCACGATTTTGGAGAATCTGCAGTCTTTTTAAGTCTGTCTCGGTGCAACATCCCCATACCGTGCAACAGTATCGTAAATAGGGCTCGACTATACTTCTGTACATGGTTTTTACTGTACTGAGTGGGACGTACCTCTTTGTGCATATCTCAGCATCCCTATCCCTCGCGAAATCTTCGAGGCAATAATGTTGATATGTTCCTTCCAACTTAGTGTTTTGTCTATTTGTATTCCCAGGTACTTAGCTTCGTTTATCATTGGGACTACTTCGTCATCAATAATAAACTTAGGTCTAAGATAATACTCATGGAAAGACGAAATTTTTCAGCTAATATAGTAATTACTTATCATGAAATGGTTAATTCGCAAAAATGTAATAAAGATTCACAAACAACATCCATCACTCTTTTAATCTTACCTAGTTAGAGGTTTCTTTACCTTGCTTGCAAATTAAGTAGTGCAACAACCCTAGATCAGAGTATTTTTTTAGTTTTTATGAAAAAAGTAAAAGAAAAAAAGAGAACAGAAGGAAGGAAGGATTTTGTTTACGTGATTTAGGAGCTCAGTAGTAACTGCTAACATTCGAGTGCTACATATGCAAGAATTGTCATGCCTTCTGCTTGGCTTCTGAATCACGTAAACAAAATCCACCCGACAGAGCTTTAGATTTATCCATCTTCTTTCGTTATAAGCACCTAACTTCTCTTAAAAACCTCCCTTCGCCCGCACCAAATGAGAGTTTGCCTTGCTGGTTTCAGGGCAACTTTGTGGCTATCTTTGTCTTTGAATTACCGGTTGAGAGAATTTTTTGTCTGCATTCGCTAATCGCTTTGAATCGAGGTGTGAACCAAAGCAGCTGATGCTATTGTATTACAAAATTGCAACGTAATGTACTTTTGTTATGCCAATCGCAAGAGAAAAGAATCTGCGAAGTGTCATTGTTTTTTCGAATTTTTTATCTATTTTTCATTTAGAAAATTCTTTAAAGTTGGTTTACAAAAATAGCTCTAATATAAGAACTAATAAAGACCAACTATTTACAAAAACAAAATAAATTACTGTTCGTCAAACAGCCAACGTAATACTTAAAATACCCTATTTACATATTTTGCAACGACAAGTCTCCCCATTCCATTTTTTATGCATGATTTGAAGGAACAGACGGAGGTGGGCGTTTTATTGTCATTAGACGATTAGACAGGGAATTCCATAATATGCTACCACGAAAAGATAGACTATCATTGCCATAAGTAGTTGTTTTAGTTTTGAGGCAACATCAACAGATTTTTTTATCTTAAATTATAATTATTGTCCTTTTTGTGGAACATATCCCACAAAAATGAAGGATTTTGTTGTGTTAAACTGTTATAAACCTCGAGCATTAACTTTTGCAAGTTCTTTTGATGAATTGTGCACTCATTTCCTCTGTGTAGCAATTCATTAAAGGTAGATGTATAATCATTGAAGAGAATTCGAAGCGCTCTCTTATGGGTGCGATTCAGCTCATTATTTGCAACCTTTCCGCAAAACATCCATATAAACGGACAGTAATTGAACTGGGACATTATGAAAGAGTTGTACAGCAAAAGAGATTGCTTCTCATTTAAATAGCTCGAGACTATAGAGAAGGCACTGATCTTGTTGTTTGCTTTTTGACATAATTGTGCCACATGCTGTTCAAACTTTAGTTTCGAGTCTATTGTGATCCCGAATAACTTAACACTACTGACATTATCAATGGATACCTTTCCAATGTCGAGAACAATATCATCGTCTGTCTTCAAACCGAGTAGCATAACTTCAAATTTTGATGGATTGGCTACCATTTGATTAATTTTGAACCATGAGATCGCTTGAGACATATCTTCTTCAAGGTTTGAAGCCTCACTTTCTAAAGTGTCATCACAAGAAAAGATGGTATTATCATCAGCAAAATTACACACCTCCGAATGCTCGACAATGTATATAAAATCGTTTAGGAATATATTGAACAGTAGGGGCTCCAGCACAGAGCCCTGGGGGACACCAGTTTTCGTCTGTAACCAATCGCTAAATGTTCAGCCAACCTTCACTCTCTGCTTTCTATCAGAGAGGTAATTTGCTATTAATCTGAGACCCTGCAGACTAAAACCATACGCTTTTAATTTAGCGATAAGTAGATCGTGTGGCACGCAATCGAATGCCTTGGATAAGTTCATCAAAATCATACCATACGAATGTTTTTGAAAACTTTCATTCATGAATCAATGCTCTCTGCGATCTTTCAAAAGTCTGCCAGCTCAGGAGCGGAAGATTTCCGAAGCCTTGGATCCCTACCGTTGTCAGAAGAGCCGAAAAGAATACGTCAAAAATCTCTCGGAAGTCTACCGAAAATAGAATGACCAAAAGAATGTGATTTTACAAAAAGCGATCTTAAGTCTGCGAAGTCTACCGTTTTCGGTAGAAGGGTACCAAAAGAATGGGATTTTATCTTCTACCAACTCTACCGTTTTCAGAAGATCCCCAAAAGAATACGCCCTACGTAGTGCAATTAAGAAGACTTTGAAGGTGTTCTGGTGCAGTGGTGTAATCTTCTGACATTGCAGCCAAAACAGTAAGGGCTCCGTCCCAGGTTGAGCCCCCATCCCATCAGTATGTCATAACAAGGGGTTGCGGAGTCGGTTAGGTCTGCTTGATTTTTGCGATCTCAGTACTTGGCACTAAAAACCGTAACTTCACCTGCACCGCAGACGTGTACCAAATCTCTAGACTTATGACGATGAGTCCGTTGTTTCCCTGCGGTAAACCTTGCTCAAGGGGGACTCATAATGAAACGGTGAAAAACTTGGCCCTATTTTCTTCAATCATCAATGGAATTATGAAAGACTCACGGCTTATCTCGATCCCGTGGGAGTGTTTTCAATTCTTCAATCGAATCGAAAATTCTATCACATTTACACCTTAACAATAGTAATTCACAAATCTCGCAATCTGATTGGTACTGGAGGAACTGCGATGTTTGGGCCTAAGTAGGGCCAAGTTTGTCAGAGTAATACTATGAGTCTAAAGCGTCTAAAGCGTCCGATTCAAAGGTCCGCAACTGTGGCAAACGTTACCACTAACAATACGGAATTCAGAAAACCTTTGTCAGTTCAAAAATAAGATTAAAAATTGGTTCGGAGAAAACTGTACTTGCAGATTATGCCGCATATTCATTCCAAACTTGGGCTGTTTGTGAAGATTGTTTTCAGATTTCCGTTTTAAATTGTATATTTTGATGACATGTAAATATTTTATCTACTATCTTCTTATGTTTAATATTGTATATACACTTTTTTAACACGTTGGAATTAATTAGCTACTTTTTTACTTTAGCTATGGTATTTTATATCCAACGATAAATAAATTTAAAATAAAAATAAAATCTCAATTGCCCGAAGCGCCTTCATCAAGTTTATTTTGTAGATAGCTTATTGTCGTCAGATGTATATATTTTTATCTAACTTATTTGTAAATAATTTATTAGGTACTTTAATTTTAACAGGGGCAAATTGTAAAACAATATACTTATTGAATTTGTACCCTGTATAAATATATTTAACATATGAAATAAAATATGAAATATGAAAGAACACAGGGCCACAAGAGACTCATCGTCATCAGTCTACCAAATCTCTGGATAGGCGTAAAACGGTGGACGTAAAATTCAATGACTTATTTCTTCTAACTGAAAGGCTGAAAAGAAACTTTAGGTATCTATCCATAATCCTACCAATAGATTTTCAGAAATTTTGAATGTATTGCAAACATATTTTATATTTCAGCTCATTTGAGGGTGTCATGTCATCAAATATTTAAAAAGCCGGAAGAGTGACGGACTTTTTAAGTTGTAGACATCCACAAATTATGATTTCCTTGGAACTGTTTCATGTTGCGCCATTCAGTTTAGTAACAACGACGGTTTTAAGTTTTTTCGAAAATTTTTCTTGAATTCCCGAAAAAGAAGAAATACACTCTAATTCCGAAAATATTGAAGATTTCAGAAAGTCCAACAGCAGAGTTATTGCAAAGTAGCTGCAAGTTTCTTTGAAGCCATTCAGTTCATAGCCTGTGTCCTAGACTCCAGAACACGGGCTATTCATTTCAAAGAAACAGGCCGTTGAATCTACACCAATCTTCTTAAAGATATGGAACCTATGCTGACATTGAACAACATAAACAGGGTGAGTTAAAAGAATGGCTACCTTTTGAAAGGTCACTGCTCCCAGGGTATTAAGACAATGATACCGTCAAAGATGTTGTTTTACCTTAGACATGTTCAAATATGCTTTGAAGTTCACCCGACTGAAAATGGCCACTCCATTCCAAAAGTATATAGGATTTTCTCAAGAAGCCTTAGGGTTAGGGTTAGGGTTAGGGTTAGGGCGCCGAATCGCGATCAAATTCCCCTCACATACATACCTTACAGCAATGACTTTTAATTGCTTTATTACGTGTTGTCACTTTGGGAGGATGAAAGGGTTACCGTTGGGAGCATGGCAGCATCACATAGTGAATCGTGTTAAATTCATCGCTGTAATACTGCGTTCACACTGACACAGTTTTAAACCAGTTTAAGTTTCAACCAATCAAATGACTGGATTTCTTGGATTGACCAATCAGAAGGCCTCATTCAAAAACCTGGTTTAGTTTAAGCTGGTTTAATTTGCAGTGCTGTTAAGAACCCGGGAGCTTGTTTAATTTCGGACACTACAGAGGGGTGGGGGGATGCTTATTTACAAAATCAAATGAGATGGATACATACGATATTGATAGCTTTTCAGTTGTTTAAAACTATATTTTGTGGATTCAACATACAATTTTACGAGTCAAATGCATAAATTCGGCACAGTGCTTCGACAAAAACTAAAAGCCTTCCTCTTTCAAAAGCACTGCAAACGTTGCTTGTAGAAATGTTAAGATAGAAAGTCAACATCTGCCCATAGTTTTTGTAATGGAAGAAATCAAATTTATCTGAGAAATCTTGAAACAGGGGGTGCTCTCTCCTCGATTAGTTTAACTACTGAGAGAGCTCCTCCTTGAAGTTATTCCCTCCATGCAATTTATCCTGTTCTTTTTTGTATCTATATCTTGTAATAAGTTTAGTTCTTGATGTATTTATCTTTTGTAATGTTGTATAGTATGTATTAGATGTATTAGTTACTTGTTTGTATAGTTAATCAGAATAAATTGTATGTAGAGAATTTATAATATATGAAAACTGAACTGAACTGAACACTTTTTATCCCAATCACATCAAAAAATAGATGCAAGCGTATTTAGCAAAATGAATAGAGGATCTTTGGTAATTTCTGGAATTTTCTATAAGTGGGCAGGGGGTAATAGAGAGAGGGGTTTATTGGAAATTTTTGCTGAGATGTTGGCTCGATAGAGAGGGGGACTAAATAGAGCCATTGCGGTAACTTCGGGACGGAGTGGCCTATTTCATCAGGCATAGACGTAGGAACTGGGGGGGCACTGGGGGCACGTGCCCCCCCCAAGATTTTGAAATAAACAAAGAAGTGCCCTTTTTATTTCTAGAAAGTGCCCCCTTTTTCTTAAGAAAAAGGTGCCCTCGAAGTGTCGTGCCCCTCCAAGTTTGAAATGCTTCCTACGTCCCTGTATCAGGTAGATCTAAGTACCGTTTCGACATATACGACATCAGATGATTTTAAAAGTATTTACGAATGTTCTCGTCTTGATTTCCTAGAATCTTCAAAGGGGATTGTTTTTTCCGATTCACCTGCTAAATTGCATGCTTTATGCTTCTAGTAAACTTGCTCCAAGTCTATTCCGTGGTCAATCAACGCTAAAAGGATATAATTACGTCTGCAGGGGTGTAAGCCGTATGAAGAGAAACGAACTAGAAAGAATCAGAAATATTCCGCAGCATCTACTTCGCAGCGTCTTCATTCCTTCGCAGTGTCTTCATGTTGTTTACGCCCCCGCAGAAGTAATTATATTCCTTTAGTGCTGCTGATTGACCACGGAATAAACTTCGAGCAAGTATATGCTTCTAGCATTTTGAGGCTCCTTTTTTCAGTGGTTTTCATACAATTTTTACAATTTTCAACACTCTCCTACACAAGTTTATCTTTAAGGCTCTTAAAAATCGTCATTCAAAAATGCGAGCTTTTGCAGTACAATTAAACATTTATGGCGGAAAGAAACTCTCTGTTCACGCCTATCTCGTACTTATCCGTCTTGAAGACAGCTTTTCGGCATACCTGCCCGGCAGATATAATTCAGTGAAAAGAAGTTAAGTTTCAACCAGGAAAACTCATCATTTGATAAGATGAAAAATGATGACTTCAGAAAGCAAAATTTGACGTTTCACGTTGTGTTATCACCAAAAAATCAGGTCTGAGATGAGATAAAACGTGGCAGATGACGTCACAGTTACTCCAGATCGAGATGGGTTACCTTTCCTTTCCGGCTGCTATTCCATAAATTATTGTTGCATGTCGACATGTAATAATGCACATATTTCATTTCGTAAGGAACGGCCTATACGAACGGTAGGCACAATTTTTTGAAAGTTAAGGAGCAACAAATCTACCTTCAGTTTAGAAACCAAAATTTTTTTTGCAATTTGCAGATTTTGTTTTCCCAGGTCACTCGAAATGTTTTTGGCACTGTAAAATAAAAGCAACTGTTTGGACATTAGTTTGAATTTGAAATATGTTACTTACTTGTTTTGAGATCCTGCTAAGTAAATTTCGAGCCCTTTTGACAAAACTAGATGAACTCTACACTTCTTGCATCAAAAATATAAGAAACATGTAAGGAACTTTTGGTAACCAAATGGTCCAAAATTTAAGAAATTGCCTACCCAGCCCTGGACTTTGCTTCTTATGAAGAAATGCGTGAATGTGCCATCTTTCGCCATTTTTTTGGCTTGAAATCAAATTTGGTGATTTCCCATCCATGGCACCTATCCTTAAAAGAAATAAGAAACTGATCCAGCCCTAGCAGTTTCTTAACAGTTTAACAGTTCTTAACAGAACGTTTCTAAATAAGTTTTCACAACTTCACGTTGTATTTTCAGCATGGGTTCCATGGGGGTTCCATGCGCCTTGAACTTTTCACAGCGAACTTTAGAAAACCACCTAGCTTCTTTACAAAAACCAATTTCCTAAACTCCTTGCATAACCAATTTCACAGCCAACTTCTGGCTGTCTTGCCGAAAGCCTGGCTCAAATGCAGGGCCGCCGAGAGCTCTTGTTGGCCCAGGGGCAACACTGCAAAATGAGGCCCCCCTACAAGCGAAGTGAGCAGAAAAATTTTTGATCACGTGCCTTTAAATTGGCTTAAAATGCATTTCAGAGCATATCCTGCAGTCAAAATGTTAAAAATCTTCAATTATTAGGCCCCTTAGACCCTGTGGCCCTAGGGCAAATTGGCCCTCCGCCCCCCCTCTCGGCGGCCCTGCTCAAGTGAGCAGCATTTTTTTCAAAAACAGTTGCAATTTACGTGGCGTTAGCAAAACAAAAGGTTGCGGGCTCGATCAGGTCGGCGCTTAACACTGTAAACCCAATCTCATCTTTACCTTCACCTTCACCAGATGTGAAAAAGGGGGAGGAGAAAAATGAAGGACGGAAAGAAAATAGGATGACACAGATAATAATGACTTAAAATACAAGGAAGAAAAGAAGGAATAAAGGCAAGAAAGAATACCAGAAAATTGATATATGAAATTGTGCTCTTTTCATTTACAGTTTTGGGATCGAATGAAGCCTTTAGAGAAATTCCAGTTCATAGTTACTTATCTACTCTGCATAAAATGCAATTGTATGAAGAATTCTAGTTTTGTTAAAATTGCAGATTAGTCCCAATCGTTGTTCTTCAAAGCATATGTTATAATGAGGCCCTTAAAGGGGGGATGGTTGCTCCATTGCTGCCCTACTAACCCTAACCCTACCCTGGGTACCAGAGCCAAAAATAATAAAAAAAATAACCAATTTCTTTTCATTTAAATTTTGAGGCTCTGGTACCCAGGGTACCCTAACCCTAACCCTAACTATCCATCGCAGGAAGGCAAATATTTTTCCCTCACTGACCTTCGCCTTCAAGGGTTGGACGACTTTGATATCTGCAAAAGTCATCCATGTTTTTCATATCGCGCTCAGATGTGCCATAAATGATTGCCACTCCCATATTGTCATTTCTGTTTTTGTCACTTTTATCTTGGGCTTTTCTCTCCTTCCTACGTTTGCTGACACATATGTTATCTGATGACACTCATCACACAATTGCCTTTCTGTTTTTGGTTTTTTATCTTGGGTTAAACGTTCATAAATCCTGAACCTATGACGTAGCTCATATTTGCCCAGAAAATTGTGGTGTTTCCTTTTGTTCCAATTTGTCTCCGAATGATCGATTTTCACAATGCATGGTAAAGTAATTTCGAAGTTGAAACGCTAAGGCTGTCTTTTGGGTCATTTTGGTATGTAACTAATCTGAAGTTAGCTAGAGACATTTTGTTACAGTTGACAATGATTTATGAATTTGACCGAAATGCAAAGTTTTGTTGCCCGTCAGAATTCTGTAAGAAGGGAATTTTTCATTAGATGCCCTCACCGCAATATCTTAGAGTGCCAAGCAAAGCCACCGAACCGCCATGGAAAATGCATTCATCTAAAATGACCCATAGGTAAGGACCATTGTGTAACGCAGTTTAGGGCACCGGTAGACTTACCCCCATGTATGTTTCGTCATGTGTGATAAGTCCATCTGACATTTTTTGGGGAATTTTTTTGACGACAAAGATTTAGGGCAAGTCTAGGGCAACCAGCTCCACATCATCATTGCAGAAATTTTGGCTATTGGGGAATCCATTTACAGGCTATTTACAAATTGCCTTGTCGAGCCTTTAACGAAAGCTATAACCGTGCAACCTCCTGAACCTCATCAAACATCGACATATGTAGCAATCCGAATTTACACGAAAATCTCTGCAATTTTGCTGACTGGGGATAGGAATTAGTTTTTTGGGGTATTCCTTGTATGGCAACATTATTTGGAGTGCCCTTTCCACCACCAAACTATCCCAACTACAACGATTACAACATGGGCAAGAAACTCGCAGTGAATGCTAAGTATAAGGACGGGTGGACTCGTAAAGGGCTCAATGTAAAGTGTCACTTATTTTGAATACTTCGCTTCACTTGATGTTGTTTCCATCAAATCCGGGATCTGCATACGCTTGCATGGCTACATCTCCGACACCAACTCCCCAGAAATGCCCCCGCCCCTCCTTCGCAGCACCTTTGCGCCTCAGATCAAAGCAGGCAGAACGTAATCTTGTTCGACCCAAACAGTAAAGACAGAAATTGAGAAAAAATAAAGTAGAAAAGAAAATCAGCATAAACTTCTCCTTGTTTACTAGTAAATCTGAAAATAAGCTGATTTTAGAACTAAAACAAGATTAATTTCTCAGGGTATCCCGAACATTACGTAGGTGCCCCACGCGCACTCTCCTCATCGCTGTCCTTTGAACTAAGGGCATGAATATGCGAGCTAAATATACCCTGCAGTGAAACGTACTTTTATTGTACTTTTTCTCAGAGTTTTCCATTGACATACTTGTAAATTTAGGTAAATTCATTTATGCAATAGAATTCTGAGTAAACAGTTGACCATGGAAGAGTACTTTGTGACTGCATAGTTAGCTTCCACTACGAAGGACAGTACACCTCCGTAGCTCCAGCTGGTGTGTTTCTTTGGTGTTTAGCTAATTAGCTGGTTGAAAGCTGGAATTCCTGGCCTTATTATCAAAACAACGTACGTTTCTTGTAAATTGGTGTTCGCAATGAAATGAGTGAGATGCCGTAGAATCGACGTTTGACACTGTTACCTTAATACGTACCATTTTCAAAACTTGCAAGCTGCAGCCATGGGCAATAATGCTCTGTTGATATGGCCTACATTATACTCCAAATTGTATTCTTACTCAAGGTGTTGTTTCTCTTCCTGCGGATAGTGAGAAAAGCTTGATAATGCTGCTTTTTCCCCTTACTTTTCGTCACACACAACTTCAATTGAATACCACCGTACCGTTATTAGAAGTGTGCAAACCATATTTCGCGCCAGGGGATCTGGGGCGTAGCCCGAGATACGCCCAAGAAAAATTTTGAACTGAACTGCACTGCGTTTCGAAAGCCGTGACCTGAGAACTAAGCTCCCAGACAAGAACGAGAAGATAAACAGTGAATTGAAAACAAGCAAGGTAACGAAATACATTTAATCATTAAACATAATTTAGGCCAGGTATTGTGGACACGATCAACACCCAAATTGTGTCCACATTTCCCATGTCCTATCCTGGGACCTCGGACCACTTCCTCGGTCCTTCGCAGCAACCTTGCTTTTGTCATAAAACAGATTTCGATAGAAAGTGCATGAAATAGGCTTAGGGCAAGTTGAATTCTTCTAAGATGATGTTCACAAGATGATCAATGGGCGATAGATACTTTAATTACACAGTTGGTCAAATAGCATATTTGGGCCTTAACCTGCCATGGATATTAATCAGTATTCAATTTGATCAGTCTGTCCAATCATTGAAACATCTTCATCAAATATTTCCATTTAAAGTCAACATACTCCTTTTTTCCCAACGTGTAATCACGTGGTCAACAAAGTAACCGACAAATCAAATATGATTTCGCAACTGGTCAGTGTCGAGTGCTCAGAGTTCCAACTCCGAAAGGCTACTGCTCGCTCATGAGCTTTAACCCACTGCACAGGAGGACACATAAGTTCCTTTGGACAAATCCTATCTGGTCTCCCCTATAAGTTAAGTACCGGGTGAGCCCGAAAAAGTTCCCACTTATGAAAATTCATCGCATCAAGAGCACTTCACAGATCTGAAAGATTCAAATTCCAGTTAAAAGCGAAAGGATCGAAGTATTATTGTGATTTTTCTGGTTATCTTACGACCACCAGAAATATAGGTAAATTTAACTTTTGAAAAAATTTTGTGGCTGCAAAATGACTGAGAAAGGGCCTAAAACATTGATCAAATCATAAAGGACTCTTCGCGCTGAACAATTAAGAAAATGCAGTTTCTCATGGTTGAGAGCCATCCTCTGTACATTTATTGTCATGGGATTGAAAATTCATAGTATTTTTTTGAAAACCTACGTCTTGTAACTCTTGTGAGTGGTGAAAGGCCCGTTGCCTATTGTTCTGTGTCAACAGAGTCTTTACGATTTGATCGATGTTTTAGGCCATTTTTCAGTAAATTTGCAACAATGACATTTTTATAAAGTTGAATTTATCCATATTTCTAGTACTGGTAAGCATACGGCTCAAATCTTTCAAATCTTTAAAAAGGTGGGTGTAAAATTGTATCACATTTTTCTTTGAATTCATGTGCTTGAGAGAAACTTTGGTATCTTGCTGTAAATCTACCGTGGCAATTTTTTGATATATTGATTATTTTCAAAATGGCGGCATTTTGACTTATTTTGCAAAAATTCATCGAAAATTTTGAAGAAATTAAAATCATCGTAAATCTTAAATTAATCGAGAGAAATTGATACAATCTTCAAGATAACCATGGTTTATGAAGGTCTATAACATGGTTGCAAGCAGAAATCTGTTGCTCTTCTGGTTAAGGATTTAGAAATTTGATGACGTCACAGCCTCAAAATTAATAAATGCCACCATTTTGAAAGTAGTCAAGGTATCAAGAAATTGCCACGGCAAATTTATTGCGAATTACCTGAAGTTCCTTTCAAGCACTTAAATTCAAAGAAAAATGTAATAGAATTTTACACCCACCTTTTTAAAAGATTTGATCTCTATGCTGTGCTGGTAAGACAGTAAGAAAAATCACAAAAATACTTTGATCTTTCATCTTTTAACTGAAATTTGAATCATTCAAGTCTGTGATGTACTCTTGGCGCTATGAATTTTCAAAAGTGAGAACCTTTTATGGCTCACCCGGCATAACTAGAAACCGGTCTAGCTCACCCGGTTAGAAACTATTTTTTGGGCCAATAAGACATCGAAGACCCCTTGAAACATGACCTTCTGGAAGAACAGTGTGCTTAGATATACATTCATCTTTATCTTTATTTCATTTTATATATATTTTTAGTGGAAGGAGTATCATGTATAAAAAAGATTAAATGATTAAAAAAATGAATTTCAGTCTGCAAAGGACTCTGGATAACAATGGCTTCTTGATTTAATGATATTTATTGAATTTATTTTTATCTGTTTCATTTAGCTCTGATTGCAATCGTTGTTCTGCTGCTTGTGGCAATAGTCGTGGTTGGTGTCGTGCCCACTTGATTGATTGATTGCGAAAAGCTGACGAAGGTACTTTCAAATTAGTGATTATTTCTATTGAATTGTGTAAAAATGTGTAAAATACATTAATTGTTATTCACGTCATCCATAAATGTAGCAAACATGTTGTTTACGAAGAGCAGCAAAGACTTAAAATCTCTGCAAAGATCATGGGCAGATCGGACACTGTTGTTGTGACGTCCGAATTGCCGATGAAATAACTTTTTTTTCATTTTTTTTTTCATTTTAAAAATGTTTACCCTGGAATACAATTCAGTTAAAAAATAGATTAGGCAACTGCTTTTCAATTATCCCAGCAAAAAATTAAAATAAAAAGCTAATGAGAAATAAACCTATTTACAATTGTTTCTAACTACATGGCTATAAAACGAGAAAAAGAAAAATAACAATGACTCTTTCGTTGTAGAACAGCTTTCCTTGAATATTGTCAATTCAAAGCTTTTAGTTTCGTTTTGAATGACTGAATCGAAGGGGCTAATTTCATTTCTGAGTCGAGTTTATTCCATGTCTTCGCTTCACGAGACGCAAATGATTTTTGGCCATAAGCAGTTCTCATCTTTGGCACAGCAAGATTGCATTTCGTATCGCGAAGGACCCTGGTATGAACATCAGACAATTTATAGAAAATGTTACCTAGGTTTTCAGGTGCGAGTTCATTCAAAGATTAAAGTTATGGAGGGAGATGATTTACTCACCAAGCCAAATCAAGCAAAATATTATTTGACTCTCGTTTCTTTATTTTAGGCCCGAAATTCCAATCTAAATTGCAGCTGAGCTGCAACAACATTCCACCGTATACACTTTTTCAACTAACGGCCTCTTTTTGGAAATTTTTGAAATTTCTCGATGCAAAATTTCTGACGTTGGATTTTGATTCAACACCCCCAAGTTTAGTCTGACTACAAATTTTCATGTTTCTAGAGTCCACGATTTCGATTTGATGGTGATAATGAATTTTAGAATTTAAATCGGAATGACCGTAAAAATCGTTTCGAGTGCAACTTTACACCCTCAGTCATTATTCACGGTCAAATCCCTTATAAATTTTCAAATTTGTTATCCTCGCAAAATTAAATGGCTAACACTAAGGTCATCAAGATTTGTAGTTAGGCTAAAATTATGGTGCTGAACGTGAATCTGGGATCGCAAGCTAAAGAAATTTTGAAAAATTCCAAAATGAGGCTGCTTAGTTGAAAAGGGGTACTTTTGGAGGCGGAATGTTGTTGAAGGTCGCCATAGTAAAGGTACCTGGGATGTGCCATCCGCAAGGGTATACTTTTTCGGACTGCTAGTCTAGCCAAGGGTAGGCTTTTTGGCAATTTCAGTCGATTTTAGTGTGGGCAAGGGTATGCTTTTTGGCAATTTTGGTCAAAGAAATGCCAAACTTCGATAATTCCTGTAAAGAGACCCCTTTTTTATTTCGGTCCAGAGAGTGCGAAAATTGGACAAGTTTTGTCTAGCAAACGCCAACTCATGGCACTTCTGATGTAGAAATTAGTCTAGGAAGGGGAACATTTTCACAAAAATTGGTCTCAACGGTTCCATTTTGTAACTGTGTGTGGCACACCCCTGCCCAAAATTTTGCTGAGAACACCCCCCCCCCCCGTAGCTAAGGGGGAGGTGGTGAATATGAAGATTGTTACAGAACCTCAAAGAAACTCTTCAGAAACTTTGACTACAGAATTTCTGATAATCTTAAGCAACTTTCAGTACCGGCCCAGATTCAAAATACTTGTATTCAGATAAATCTCCTCGCCTTTCGCCCATTTCCTTAGCTTATTGTAAGATTACAGAAAGCCTCAATAATGTGGAAAAGCCATACTGTTATAGGAACACTTGCAAATGAAAATAGAGCCCACGTTGTTACGTAAAGTTAGACAAAGAGTGACACAATGTTTTCGCTGAATTAACACAATGTATCGTCACTGTGCATAAGCAAACAAAGGTATAGTGTGCAGGACAAAAGTATTTGTGTTAGGCCCACGTAAGATGGCAGGGATGAGTGGGAAATGTTTACAGTTTGCTGAGCGCACATTTGAAATCTTGTTAAAATAATCGCCATGACAGAGATTTAGAAACATTGGACTGATTCATGATATCCTCCCAAAGAACAGACAAATTGTCTGATTTTCTCTCTGGGTCCGGAAGTTAACGAAAAAGGCTCATAACAACTCGAGCCTACCTCTGAAGGAGATATTAACATTACTTGTTGGAGAATAAGGGTTTTGATTTGATCATGGTTTGATACAAAATGTCCTCCTGAAACACGGGCAAATAGTTCACTCTTCTTTCCACAACCAGGCGAAAGTTTCGCAGGACACCTTGCAGTGCCTTCCAAAGTCACCTGTGGAGGAGGTATTTACAGTCAATAGGCCAAATTCAGATTTCGAAACGTTAGTTGATGCTAGATGTCAGCCCAACAAGCAGACAAGTTATTGGAACTTCTCTCTTTGTCCGGAAGTCAGAAAAAAACAACTAACAATTCTCTTCGAGCCAACATAGGGCTCGAATCATTGCAAAATTTTTAAATTGAGTCTGTAAAATGTTGTTACCTGATTCTTTCAACTGAATAAATCGACTGATACTTCGTGTGCAATATCATCATCATTCTTGGAAATACAGCGTTCTAAGATCTATGAAAGGGTGCACCCCAGGGGGGACTCCCTATTAGTAAGTGACGGGGGATCAGACAATTTTTGGGTCTGTGAAATGTTGTCTAGTATACCTTTTGCTATTTGGTGCTTAATCGGTATATTTTTGGGGTTACTGATGAGAAAATATGACAAAATGAGTGCTAGGCTGAGTTTTTCACCAAAATATTGCAGGGCAGTTGCCGAAAATTCTATAAAACCTTTAGTTTTCAAGTACCATGAAGCTATCAGTATATTTTTGAGGTCAAAAAATGTCCTAAATTTAGTATATTTTTGGGTTTTTCAAAAACATATTGTGTCTGACCCCCCCCGTCACATACGAATAGAAGTCCCCCTGGGGGTGCACGAAAGGAGGTATCAGAAGATTTTGGTGATAGTGAAGGTGAAGTTGCGGTTTTTAGCGTCAAGCGCTGGGATGGCAGAAGTAGCTAAGCGCTAATCGAGTCCGCGACCCTTTGTCGTGACGTTCAAGTGGTGAGGCTCTACTGCGTCTCGAACCCACTCCGCCTGACTGTTCTGGCTTCAAAGTCAGAGGATTACACCACTGCCCCTCAACACCTTATGACTTGTGAACTGAGATTGAGGGAAGTCAAACAAATGACCAGTACATGAAGTACACAGTTTTTGACGATCTACAAGATGGTAGCAAAGGCTGTAGCTTTTATGGTTCACGATTTAGCATTTTGATGACGTCACAACTTCAAAACCAGCAAAAATGCTAAAAATGCTGGAACTCGGAAAATAATGATAGTATCAAAGATTCTCTTTCTGGAATCATGGCAAATATCCTCAAGTTTCCTTCAATCTATTCGCTTGAAAGAATAAGGATAAGAGCATTCTACACATTAGATTTTATTTAAAATTTTTACAAAGTAAATGAACTGGGCGGAGAAAAGATATTCAATGGGTATTTATTAACATTATGCTGATACCAGGTTTCCTCCCAAAGACTGTTGCATTATGTGGTTTTCTCTCCTGTCTGAAACTTAGAAAAAAGATAGAAAGTGTTCCGCCAAAGAAAGATGCCTCATTATTGTGGTGAAGAGAAGTAGGTTCTATTGCCCCGTTCTTGATATAGTTGCATAAAACAGGTTTCAACATAGGTAAACGCAAACATAGCTGTTTCTGAATCGTGGCTTCTTCTGCCTTTCTTGGCCTTCCTTTGCTTCCCTGCCACAGCTCAATTCATTGATTCAAGTTTGTACTGGCCTAATTCCGTTTTCTGCAAAAACGAGGCTGCCTTCGTTTGCGGTTTTGTGATTCAGCGGCGGGAAAATTATTCTATTCTCTACAGACTTTAAGTTGAGGCCTATCGGATATGATAAAAATCGAGACAGCTCGCATCGTTTACAAATCAATGAATGACCTGGCTCCAGACTAGTTGTCAGAAATTTTACAAAAAACTCGGCATGCTGTAGGACAAATTTGCGAAACACCGCAACTGAACTCGACGTCCTACTAATGAAATCGTGTAATGATCAGCGAGTTGTTTTATATTGTGGTGCTGGAGTCTGGAACCACTTAGAGTCGAAAGTCAAGCAGGCATCCTCTTTCAAAGTAATTAAAAAACTCTTTAAAATACTTTTTGTTTCTTATTTATGTTTCATTTTATTATTGTAACTAGAAAAGGGTTTTTTTATTTTATATAACTTAATTTGCAAGGTTTATGCACGGCCCCCTAAAAAGCATTCCTTCTTGACTGATGGGGTAACCGTGGGGTAAAGAAGTTTTAAAATGAAATGAATGAATGAAATGAAATCCTATGCATCTGTATCAAAAAGGGGACAAAAGGACGTAGAGCTCCTCCACAGCAGCCACACAATCAATTCTTAAGCGACAAATTGTGTGCATTTTACTCATCTGTCTGGAACTCACCAAAAATCTAACGGCAGAGCTTAACGTGCTTTCGAGAGGCCACCTTTCAAGTGATATTTACAGTAATGAACTTAGTAGAAAGTATACATTTTAATTCATCACTAATAATCTTCTGAGATATATTTGTTTTTGATAAATGACCAGATTAACTCTTAAGAATTTTAAAACAGTTGAATATCCTTTGCTTACTGTAAAGTCATTACACCCAAATACATTATTCATGACCAGTTAAGTCGCTGCGTTGTTTAATTTGTTTCACGACGCCTGTATAAGCTAAAGTTTCTGCCAATGTAAGGCAGGCAAATTAAGAATGCTAATATCCCGTGCGACTCAAAAAACCCCTAGCTTGCAAAGTCTTACCAGAAAAAGTAATAGTATTGTTAAGAGAAAGTTTGTTTTGTGCAAGACACCTTTACTTTGAAAGAAATACTTATTTGATACTACTACCTTTATTTGATTCGAGGCTTCTATCTTAAATCGAAAAAGAAAAGTACACGGTATACCAATGACGCGTCGGATCCGAGGATGCTTACAGTGATACTTTGCGAATAGGTTTGAGAGCAGGAACACTGCAATGCGACGAAGTACAACGGCAAATGTGTGCGAAGTTAATAAATATATATTATTTATTATATGATATAATATGATATAATATAATATAGTATAATATGATATGATATGATATAATATGTATTTGTGTATTATATTAATATAATATATATATTTGTTAATTTCGCACATATTTGCTGTTGTACTTCGTCGCATTGCGGTGTTCCTGCTCTCAAACTTCTATCTTGACCCTATTGTACCCGTGGGGAATATAGAGTAACAAAGAAAGGGAATTGAAACATACTTGGCTATTCCTAATTTTTAATTGGCAATTAAATTTTAGGTCTTTCGTTGTTATAATTTTCATTGTTTCAGTCACGTGACCAGCAGATATCCCTTTTTGAGAGCAGTTACAAAATAAATCACAAAAGCAACTATAACTTCTTTGTTTTAACTTTTATTAAGTTTTGCTTAGCACCAAGCGATTGCCCTTGGAAAGTACTTTCGTTTGATGTGTATATATAGATTATTCATATTTGCTGACATCAGCAAATTACAAATTTTATGACGTAATTCAAATTGATGACGTCATATTTCTAATAAAGAGGACTAAACTTTTAAAACTTTGATATAAATCGATGGACAGTGATACTTTCTTCAATTTAAGTTGTTTATTCAAGTTAAAAACCCTATTCTCTTGAATAATTAGCAATCGTTGCTTCTTCACTACAGAAGCTTAAGGCGACACGATCCTATTATTTGGTTGCCTGGCAACAAACAACGTGATCAATTAGCACCAGATTCTATACAATTGTACGAAGTTACAATGGAATACTAGTTATGGTTTTGGAGATAATTGGGGGGGGGGCATTTTTGCCCCCCTCCCGACAGTGGTCTGACCCAAAGAGCTCGGGTACAATAGGGTTGAATGCGAGTGTTACCTCTCCGAAGAAGCGACGAAGAATTTTGTCTCGCTCGCTCATCTGGAAAGACAGCTCGCTACGCTTGCAGTTAAGCTGGTTGTATTACATAAACATTTTGTTCAAAATAAAGGTGTCTTCAATGTTCCATGGCTTGGAAAACAGCGGCAAATTGGTGGTAATACATTCATTTTTTTATAAGAGACATGGCTTTGATCTTTCAGTAGGGTTTCTCAACATAGGACCCAAGAGAACCTTGACGAGAAAGGACTTTCATCTCGTACAAAAGTCGGCTTTGTTGTCACAGATGATCATTTGGATAACAGTATCTTTGATTTTTTTTCGATATCAAGTTGCCTGAGTTATGTTATGAGTATTTGATTTATCATATAGCTCCACTTAGCCTCGGTTCAACTGCAGAAAATGGTAGAACGTGGATTTTAAACAAATGTTATTTTAGTCGTGTGACTCTTTGTTTAAATTGACGTCATGCTAGCGGACTTTGTTACATTGTATTGCCGTAAAAACACAAGTATACTAAAGTTGTTTGCGTTGGGAATCTTATCGAGGCTTTGTTTTGAAAATATCGTAGATCCATATCTTTACTGACAGAAGTTGACTTTTGGAAATGCGATGCAAATATTAAATGTAGTGAAGCTATCGAATTGTCACCTGAAGCAAAACTTTTCATTGTTGCAACACGGGCAATAATGCATCGTGTTTGTAGCTTGGAAATTAAAGTTGCTACCTCAATATTACCAAAGTTTTCTTCTTTGTTTTCCCTTCGGCCCAAGCTTAACCAGTGCCTGACATCAAATTTATATGGCTCCTACGCATCTGAACTGTTAGGCAATAAACTTTCACACATTTGATTTCACAGTTTTGCATAGATTCGAGTCTCAAGCTGCATTATTCTTGAATTTTCTCAAGAACTCCATGCGAAGTTGCAAAGCTTTCTTGTTTTAACAAAATGTAAAGCGAAGCAAATTGTTTCCCTTCATATGAATTGGTGAAAGTGGAATTAGCAAAACAACACGAAAACAGAAGCAGCTGTTGAGTATAAATTGTCATTGCCAATGTTCCGTTTTAGCGCACGAAACTTCGATGAAGTTAAGTTAAAAAAGCAACAGATAATTTTCGATCTCCTGATTACAGACGAACAACGTCACATTTTTTATATGGTTAGATGTCAAAAACCTTCCTTGACCGTCACAGCAA
The DNA here is from genome assembly GCA_964019985.1 of Aurelia sp. 4 Dawson et al 2005. Lineage (NCBI taxonomy): Eukaryota > Metazoa > Cnidaria > Scyphozoa > Semaeostomeae > Ulmaridae > Aurelia > Aurelia sp. 4 Dawson et al 2005. The sequence goes on from OZ026502.1 coordinate 15,392,086, forward strand.
TTTTCCTCTTGCAGAAGCATCTCAAAATGATTGACAGCTAATGAAGTGATTGTCATACTCTGCCAGTCATCTTTGTGGCTTTTTCAAGTGTTTGTCCCTTAAGGTTAAATTGCAGAAACAAGTACAGCTAATTTTCGATTTCCTGATTGCAGACAAACAGCGTCACAATATTTCATATCAAGAATCTTCCTTGACCTGCAAAGCAATTTTTCACTTTACGTCAAAATGAATTACAGCTGATGAAGGTATAGCAACTGTCATCTTCTTTCTTCAGTCAATCATTTTTGAGACCTTTCTTTTTGACTCTTCTCTCTCTAAGAAAGGTGGGAACACCTATTATGCTAGTACCCTAGGAGCTGGAAGATGGATGCCTTAGTGGCAGCATATAGACTTTTATGCCTTTCGTCCCTTGTTTCCCTGTGTTCTTTGATTTGCTGATATCACTTGGTCAGCAGGGACTCATAACATTACACCTAAAAGTGGGCCCAATTTAGGCCGGCGTAGTGGTTCCATATTCATCAATCGAATTGCTAGCATGTAGCTTTCAACCAATCAGGAGACGCTATTCAGAAAGTTGTTGAGTTCTCGCACCTTCGATGGATCTATTTTGTTTCTATAGAGGAGGTCAAGACAACATCATTCTTTGTACTACCAGTTTCTTTGTCAATGTTCAAGCTCTTTAGATCAGATTTGGAAGCGATTTTGTTTAGTGTACGAGAACCCCCGCTTGTTTAGGCCATTTCGAAAACTTGGGCCCACTTCTAAAGAGTAATGTTATGACTCCCTTTGACCAAGTGATATTAGCAAATCAGAGATGCAGGGAAACAAGAGACGAAAAGGCTTAAGTCTAAGTAGCATGCTCAACTACCGATCCAATTCAATTTCATAGTTATAACTTGGTACACCATAGGAGCGTTGTTATACATTAGAACACGACAAATGAATCACAAAAATAACAAAAGAAAAATCCAAGAGCACCAAACAGAACTATATCAATAAACTATATCAAAGAAATAAAACTAAAAATTGGGATGTTTGAAACGAGGATAAATGCTGTGAAGGAGCTAACTGTGCAGGCAGACGCGCAGGAATCATCTGAATTTGATTTGCAGCACTTGTTAAGTAGACTAATTATATGGCCACAGTTATCGCTATTGAAAGGCTGCCGGACGCTCCCAACTACGACTTATAATCAAACACCATTATTTTGAAATGATTATATTCCTCGTTTCGATAAGGGCCTAGGGGCCTAGGCAAAAACACAAACACTCGCATTTTTCAAATAAAACATATTGATCTGAAACTTCATAGTGAATGCTTTAGCGAATGTAACAAAATGGTACCCACTTACATGGTTTGAAATTTCACCTGTTTTCTTTCATGGTATTCTTAATTGTAAGACTTTGTTCTGTCATGCTAAGTTCTTTGAAACTCTGCTTGGAGCTTCGAGTTTCCGGTCTCGGTTTGATGTACTAGTCTCGTTCTGAACAGCGATTCCTGGGACTCATCGTAATCAATCTCCTGGTTAGGCTTTGGCCGAAGAAAAAACATCCAAGGAAAGCAGTAACATCGAGGCAATGCACTTTAATTTCTAAGCTACAAACACGATGCATTATTGCCCTTGGTCATCCTTTTAGCCTGCGTGCAGACTTGCAGGCTGGTCATCCTGTTTTTGGCCTTCAACAGTTCTTCAACCACAACGCAAGTGGCGAGAAGGTTAGTTTCTTATCATTTCTTTCAAAAACGTACTCTTTCAATTTTTTTATGATTGACTGGATGATGTTTTCGTCCGACAAAAAGACCTTTTCAGAGTCATGTAGTTATGACTCACTTTTATCCTTTTAATCAATCTTTTTCAACTTTTTTTCAGAGAGGAGGCTGGTCTCATTGAAAAGAGCAACTCCCAAATTGTGTGTTAAAGCGAAAAATTCCAGCTTTCATGTTGCAAAGCTGTACAAGATGGAACAACTAAGGCACCGCCTCAAACGCTAAAAATGTAATACCATTATGCAGTGTAGTGTAATAGATGAGCGCTTGGCTACTGGGCGTTGAACCAAGGGCATCCGTGCCACCTTAATTGAAACGTCTTTATTTGCAGCTCTGTTTTCGTGAGATAGTCGGTTGAGCGAGCAATAGGAAAAATGTCTTGGAGTTCTAGCGCATGCGTCTTCGTGCCAATTTCTATTTCATATATTTCATATTTCATTTTATTAAGGAGGGTAGCCCTAGACTGATGACGATGAGTCTCTTGTTGCCCTGTGCTCTTTGACTTGAAGATGGCGCTTTTGGGCCAGCTTCATGATTAGTCCCTCTTGAGCAAGGTTTACCGCAGGGATACAAGGGACTCATCGTCATCAGTCTAGGGTAGCCCTTCAACCAGAGTTGTTTTATAAGATGCCATCCACTTAAAAACATTAATATGCAGTTACAAATGAAGAAGAAAAATTACAATATTAAGGCCCCGTCCACACGTATAAGTTTACGTTTTGTAAACGCATAGGATGTTTTCCGTCCACAATGATCCACTAATCGTTTATGGAGCGTTTTAGCCTGTCTACACGTAAACGCCAAAACAATGGGAAATGAATGATGAGCATGAAATCTATGACGTCATCGTTTACAAAAGTATGCGTTTACGACCGTCCACATGAAAACGCAGAAAACAGTGTTTAAAAAAAACTGCAAATGATTGGTGAATATGAAGTCTGTGACGTCACCGTTTACGAAAGTATGCGTTTACGACCGTCCACACGGAGACGTGAAAACAGCGTTTTCAAAAGTATCCACTTTGGAAAGCGTTTTCGAATGTATGCATTTAGGATAACTTGAAACGCCGTTTACGTGTGGACAGAAGTATAAGAATGTATGCGTTTACAGACGTAAACGTATACGTGTGGAGGGGACCTAAGTCTTGTTTTTGTAGAATCCCCAAAGTCGACCCAGGTGAGCGGATTAACCTGGGCGAGCGGTATATCAGTTCGGGCAAATAGTCCAACTGCGACTCTGTATACGTCTAAACTCAACTTGTGAATATTTAAAAAGAGTCGTTCCACAGCAACAGCCAGGTTTTTGTCAAAAGGGGCATCTGGAAAAGCATTTTATTGCTGCCATACAATAAAATAATACTGCTGTCATGTGTGGTTGTAGATTATGTATCTTTTGTTTTATACAAATTTCCGCTGTTCGTATTCATTTTTCATTTCATTTAATCTTTGTTATACATGATACTCCTTCAGCTAAAAATATATATAAGATAAAATAAAGATAAAGATCTCACATCTCTATTATTTGGATTAAATTGTTTGAATCTCTCCCTCTCGAAACAGGACATATTCAATGAAATGAAGGCTTTTAATCAAGTTCGATCGATGATATCGATCGACCATCGGTAGGTAGTAGTAGGCCTGGGGTAGTCCCCAGGCCTACCATCGGGGTAGGCCGACCATCGGTAGTAGGCCTGGGGTACTCCAACACCAAGCAACTTTACTTGCAAACTCCAGCATCTTCCTAAAGTATTCTTCAAAAGCGTCTGCTGCGAAGTAAATACCAACGCCATTTCATTGTACTTCCATCGCCAACCAGCGCCAACAGATATAATCTTCTTCTGGAATCGCGCGCTTTCTTCCTCGAGAAATAGCTCTAGACCAAAGTTTCTAGAGCTATTGGCTTTTTAAAACATGCCAAGACGTTCCTACCGCAGGAAACATTGAAGACTCTTTACACTGGTACTGTAGAGCCATACTTTCGATATTGCTGCTCTGTTTAGGGTTGTGCTGGGTTTGACTGAGCTTAATCAGTTGCAAAAACTTCAAAACCGAGCTGCTAGAATTATAACAAACAGCAGCTTTGATACCCCAAGCAGACCACTCATCGACAAGCTGGGCTGGGAGACCATTGAACAACTCATCGCTTGTGAATCTAAAACAATGGTCTTCAAGTCCCTGCATGAACTGGCTCCCCAATACTTGTGTGACATTTTCACCCGAAACTCAAAGTGCCCTTCGTATGTCCTGCGCAATTCAGAGACAGATTTAAGACTACTCTTGAAAATGTCAAGTAATGGGCAAAAATGTTTTTTCTTATAGAGGAGCTAAAGCATGGAATGACATTCATGCCGATACCAAGCAGGCATCTTCCCGGAATAGTTTTAAGAAATCTATTTAGGATTTTCTCTTTTCTTTTATACCAGACTTTGTAAATATTGGCAAAACGATCGATAATACCTATCAAAATATACTTACGCCATAGAATGTAAGAACTAATGCTACTAATACGTCGCCACACGCTGCACTGTTATTTGAAAAAATTTGTAAATATTGTATTGGGTTTTTATATCATGGTTTTAGGCCCCGTCCACACGTATACGTTTACGTCTGTAAACGCATACATTCTTATACGTTTACACCTTGCGTCCACACCTAAACGGCGCTTCAAGTTATCCTAAACGCATACATTCGAAAACGCTTTCCAAAGTGGATACTTTTGAAAATGCTGTTTTCACGTCTCCGTGAGGACACCTTCCTCACGGTTTTCTACCAGCCTTCCATTCATCTGAAACACTGTGCAATGGGTTGCAATGAGTATGAAACAGAGCTGAATCCCCCGCAGCATACGGCAAGGCAGTTCCGTCGAAACTGAACTCCAATCCGATATGAAATGAAGCGCGCTAACAGAAAATTTCATTATGTAAACGATAAGCGGAAAGAGATTTATGCCAGATAGACATTGCTGCAATGGATTCTTGAACGCAAAGTAAGTACAGTTGTATCCACGCTAAATTTGAGATTTAGCAGAAGCATAATGAATGTCCATCATTTCTATCAAGCTGTGTCATGTATAATGATTTGAAAATGAAATCAGAAAATGCGCATTCAAGCACAAAAGAGCATATATCATTGGATCCATTCATTATTCATCCAAAGTATTGCCAGCCAACTACGTCATCGATGCTTACATTATTCTTTCTCAAATTCTTTTTTTTCCAGTTTTTAGTATTATGAAGAAGAACAACACAATACTACGTCATATATGAGTTTTGTTGATTGTCCTAACAAATATTGAAATCCGATTGCATTTTCATGAAGATTTCGTCAACTTCAATGCATATCCCCCCCCCCCATTGTCCGCAGTGAGCTAAACTCATTGCCCAAATATTTGCGAATTTTCTGTACCATACATTGTGCCTTACATAAGAGAATAAAGTTCATCAGTGAGATTCTCTGCATTTGTAGTAGATCTATCCTCAGTGAGGCCTCCGCGACGTGCGGAGTTCATGTAAATAGAACTCTCCTCCCGCAGTTATCAGTAATTAGTGAAGATTGTAATGTTCCAGAGCCATAAGCATACGGGAAGAAAATATTTATGGGGGGGGCTGGCCGATACAAAGCCCATTGTTTACTAACATTTTTGCCTGAAAAAATGCAAAATTTTGCCCGAGTGGGGCTGATTTTAGAAAATTTTTACAAAGTTCCGCCCCCCCCCCCTGCCTCATACACTTTATGTCCAGGTCTCCAATATGACAAACCTATTTCAAGCACATAATGACAGATTTCACCATGCACAAAAAAGAAACGAAAAACTTACTCTCACCAACAGTGTGTTCTGCAGACCAACAACGGTCTCACACAGTTGGTGAGACCAAACTTTTCGTTTCTTTTTCGCATGATTTGACACGTTCGGCTCAACCAGCCTCCCGTCTTCTTTCGATATTTACTGCAGACCTTTGTTAAAAACCATCTTTCGCGTGCACAAGGCGATAGTTAGCCCAGCTTGTTTCCGGGCAGCTTTTATTTGTTGCTTTGAATCACTTTTTGAGAGAATGCCGTTTGGTTGCAATTGCTGATCGCTTTGAATTGGGGTGTCAAGCAAAAGCAGCTGATACTATTGTGTTACAAAGTCTGTCCTTGTTCCGACAATTGTTTTTATTCTTGAATGTGTGAACTCTGAGATGTCATATTTATACTAGAGAAATGCGACGAATCATTTTGTCATATTGGCCATACTGAAACTTTTCATTACCAAAGTTTACACCTGCTTTCTTCTGCAGCATTTGAAAAGTTTTTTACAAAACATTCTGGCAGCAGTATAACAGAACTCTTCTCTATGGTGGCATCTTTTCGTGAAAAAAACAAACATTCTGTTGCGTAATATTTTCCTTGTTCGGGCTTGTTTGCATGGCACAACAAAAAGACAGGACCTCCAAACGAATTTTTTGCAATCGGCATTCCAGACTTTTGAATTTCGAAAGATAAAGAATTGAATTGCACACACAGTACGGACAATACCAAAGGTACACAACTGACAATCAATGGTACATAACTGCGATAAGTGAATTTCTGCACGATGAGATTACCCTTTAAACCTAAGACCTTTTCATATTGTGCACCCTTTGTCCACATGACCTTTCCTGCATTGCTGGCTTCTTTATCAATTTCTAATGCATCACTGTGTGTATTCTTGTGCTTTGTGAAATTGCATTTGATGCTGTGTAAGAAAGTGTCTGTTGACTTCAAAACAAAGGTTACGAGCTGACTCACTCACAAAGTGAGCTCTGTTTCGTTGCACGTTTCGCCCTAACGAGATTACTTGCACAGAGAATGCTTGTAAAAGAATTATTTCGTGTTTGAAACATCAATGAAAATTTCCGTTTCATGTCGTCAGAAAATTTAGCTTGAAGCACCAAACGAACGAGGAGGGAAGAGGAATCTGCAAATGATTCAAGCCGGACATTTTATGGAAGAGAAAGGTAGGAAGACTTGGAACAATGCTGTCAATTACTTTTCAAGCAACGTCGCTTTAGTCTCGTATTTGCTTTTAATTTCTTGCAGGTTGTGGCCCTGGAGGGGGACTTGCTATTGGTAGATAACGGGGGAAGGGGGGTCAGACACGGCACCTTTGTCGCCTTTGCCCATTCTTTGTCAAATACTAAGATGTGGTTGAATGTAGGAGGGATTTCATGGCCTGAGACCCCCAAAATGTACTGACCTTTGGACCTAGTATCAATTTCTTAAACACTTAAAATGCCCACTGGTTTTGAGGGAAAATGACAGCTCTCTTGAAGAAAAAGGCTCAGTTCTCTGAACTAATCACATTGTGCCTAAGTCAGTGTCCAAAACTTGCTGCCCAGAAATATATCAGGACGGCTTTTCCAAGACCCAATAAGTGTCTGACCCCCTGCATCACCTACTCATAGCAAGTTCACCTCCTGGGGGCTGTGGCTTGACTATTGAACTCTTTTCAGGTTTCAGTGCACGTTTCACTCTAACAAGATTACTTGAATAAAAATGTCGTTAATGGAATTGTGTCATATTTGAAACCAATCATTTCCATTTCGAGTCCATTTCGTCAGAAAATTTGGCCTGAAGCACATAAACGATACAGAAGAGAGGAAAAATCTGTGAATTATTCAACCCGGACGGACTCTGGAAGATTAAGAAGCACAGCTAGTCCAGTCCACATCGAGGGGCAAACACTTCTCAAAATAGCGTACGTGATTTTTGTGATTTTGAAATCACATGATTTTTTTCTGTGATTTTTTGCGACTTTAGTGCTTTTAGTGATTTTTTCGTTTGATTTTTCAGTAAGTTTTCAGTGATTTGTGATTTTTTGTGCTTTCTGTGTGTGATTTTTTTGTGATTTTGTGGTTTTTTTATGTGATTTTTTTGTGATTTTAAGGGAGGTGTACGAAAATAAGTCAGTGATTTGCCCCTCGGGCCACATTACAAGCATACACACTTCTCCCAATCACTTCAAGCTCTTGTCATCTGCCGTCAGTAATGTCCGATTTTTTTGCTTCTTGCAAGGCACAAGAATCAGCAATATTAATATCTAGAAGTACCTAGAATAGTGCCTGGTGCATTTTCATTAGCGGAAATGTAAAACAGGGTGTGTCATGTAACATTCAAGAGTCTGCTTTGATCTAGGAAAGATGGTTTGCAGGGGTTATTGTGTGTATTTGGATCTCAGCATTCGGGATGATTTTCTATTTCTCCGTAAGTTTCAAGGGGCTATCTAACTTCATAATGGTGACGCAGCTTTTATCGGACCCCCATCTTTGCTCGCGTTTGGTATCAGGACCCCGAATATGAGGCTCGTTCGGACTGGTCTGACCACTGGGCTTCTTTCCAGGAGGACTGTCCGTTTTTGGTGGTTCACTTGGACCCAACCCCAATATAACACCAATAAATCCAGCATTTTTCCGTTACTCACTGCGAGTGTCCTGTAAAAGGAAAGAGGGCGACACTGAAAAATTTTATTTTTCGGAAATTTCGGGGTTTTGGCCCCCTGATAGACAGGTCCCACGACGCCCCTGCCGGCACATTGTGGAAACGGCACCTTGATCATTGGCTGTTGGCGGCTTTTTAACTGCAAGGAAGTGGTAGAGCTTGCCCGCAAAATAGGACTGGGAACATGGGATTGAAGAGCCCTTCAGATTGCCTGTGTTCATACCACAATCCGCGAGGGGAATGTACTACATCCGTGTGGTGTAACCTCCACGCAGGCTACGTTCAGGACCCTCTGTAAGCGTTTCAGGGGGAAAAATTCCTATGCAGGAGTGAGTAAGACTGGCAAGACGCGGGGCAAACTAAGAAAAATGAATTTATGCTCTTTTGAGACCTGAGGGCTGATGGAATTGGCTGAACAAGGACAGATTTTGTAATGATACAATAGCAACAATTGCTATGATTGACACCTCAATTCAAAGTGATTAATGACTGTAGACAAAGGAAATCCTCGCAATCGGCAAATCAAAACAAATACACCTGCAAAAATTCCCCAAAAACCAGTTGGGAAATTCTCGCTTCGCCTTGTGCAAGCGACCGGTCACTTTAAAGAGCAGCCATGTGCTCATAATGAAAGAAGAGGGATACGTCTAAAGTTATGTCTCGCGGATTTTTGTATATTTGATTCAGGAGCCGTGTAGTAGTTGTTTGATTTAAGACCTAAATACCGCGGAGTTACTGTGCCGTCTGCTCTGCTTCTGAATCAAATAAAAGAAATCCGCGAGACAGAACTTTAGATTTACCCTTCTACTTCCATTATAAGCATATTACTGCTCTTAAAAACCACCTGTCACTTCCACAAGGCGAGAGTTTGCTTTACTGGTTTTGGGAAAACGTTTGCGGCCATGTTTGTTTTGATTTACGGGTTGAGAGAATTTATTTTGTCTTCAGTCGCCAATCGCTTTGCATTGAGGTGTCAATTAAAGCAACCGTTGTTATTACATTGCAATATCTGTCCTTGCTAATTGGCTGTCTTACCAGGAATCGAAATCCGGACATAAAACTGAGGATTCTGTTGGAAGTTGAACGTTACCAAACGCCCACAATGCACTGCATACATCAACACGTGTACAGCTCCGATTGAACAAGCCCCATATTATGATAAATTTTAGTGAACAACTCTTTATCAGCTCAATATTGATTTTCATTTTGAAATTTACGGACATTTTACTTGCAGAAAACAAACAAGTGCTGCAAATGGGTTCCACTTAACATGGTCTTCAAATACTTGCATATTATCCTTTTCTTTGCAATAAAAACTTAGTTGCTTATGCTATTTAGGTCATGCCTCTTGTTGAGAGTTACCGGATGGGCAGTCCTATTACCCACAGATTCACGTATTTCCATCAAAATATTTTGATAAAAACCAATCTGACGGGTCATCAAAAATTGTTGAAGGCCAGAAAAATAATCCAAGAACTTCCTTCGTTTCGACTGCAGTATCGCAATCGCGGGTACTAAAGCCAAACAAAAATGAGACTATAATTGTCAGGCTCTGGTACCCAGGGTAGCAGTGCAAAAGGAGTGCCAGACTTTCTTAGAATGATAAACAACTGATTGTCAAAATTTTAATAAGTGTTTCTTCATAGAGGAATTGTGTCAAGAAAAGTTTTCTCAAGCAAAGAAATTTCTTCCTGATATAAGCACATATTTAGTTGGATCTGGTCAAACTATTTCTGCTTGTTTTGGATGTGTTAATTTTCACAGTTTGCTAGTACTTTAAGTTATGTAAATTTTCACAAAGGCGCTGATGCAAGCAACTAATATTCGACAGGGCCGTTGGAAGCGGCTGTTGATTATAGGCTTTTGTCCTCAAAACAATAGATAACAATAGTTAATGCTTTTGACGCAGCACAGTTATCCCCGAAATCCATTTGGACCCGAGCCCCCTGCCCCCTCGCCTCCTAAAGGCCTGGGATTCGAGGAGGCATCTAAGAAACTCCTGTTTTACTTTAGTACGCACAAACATGAAATCATGAAATATTGTGACAAGAAATTTTGCTGATGAAGCCAAATTTTCGCAAAGTTCATTCTCTTTGGTAGTTTATCGAGAATCTGCGCCCTGGCAGTGGATTGAATCTTGTAGATACAATAGGAGCAGCAGGAGCTATTGCCTCCCAAATCTCAAGGGAGCAGTAGGGGAGCAGTAAAACTTATATTTATTCTGGCCAGAATTGAAGAAGTTTTTTCGCTTTGATTGCCTCCTAAATATTTTTAGCTGTGTATGGCCATTGTTTGACAAATATAGGACCATTGAAAACAAAGATCATTCCCAGTAATGCAAAGATTTCGTCAAGTACTTTGTGGAAAGAGAACATCGAGCGCAATCACAAGCCAAGCGACGTCATTTACTGACGGTCATCCGATTGTGCGTAGGAAGGGAAAACGGAGGGACGGAGGAGGCAAGTATGACTCTCTTACCAGACAAGGAACTAATGTTATTGGTCATGCTTGCATTGTAACGCAAAAGGGAAGAAACTTGAAATAATTTTCGTTGCGATTATTATTTGAAAGGAAATGGTATGTTGGTTTGTCGAGCTACGCTATTCATCCTGAAGGACGCTTCCTTTGTCCTTACAGTCACACAGTTGTAGTAGACAGACTTATCAAGGAGTGTTGGCAGAAAGTGCTCAAGATTTGCTGTCAGAAAGGTCGGATTTAGAAATATCAGGTAGGAGGGCAACTGTTCTGGCATGTTTTGACTGAAAAAGAAAGTATTGTTCTTTAGTAAAAGCTTTCCATTTTTCCTGAAATACACGAAATCGGCTATGGTTTTGTTTACACCCAGTTCAAGTTGAGAGATGAATCTCTTCACAAGATATCTTTTGATTTCTTTAACAAATTTTGCGACATGAAAACTGACCCGTGAATACGAAAAGTAGCATACCGTGCTTATGACTTGAAATTTGTCTAACTGAAACTGATTTTTGAGTAGAACCAGGTAAGCCAGAAAGTCTGAAAGAACTTACAACTTCTAAAAATTCATAACATCAAGAGTACTTCACAAGTTTGACTGATTCAAATTCTTGTTAGTAGTCAAAAGATTGAAGTATTTTGTGATTTTTCTCTCTGTCTTGCCAGCACCAGAAGTATGTATCGGTAATTTCTACTTTACATAAATTTTTATGGTTGCAAAATGACTGAAAAAGGGCCTAAAACATTGATCAAAATGTAAGGACTCTTCTTACACAGAACCCCCGCAGAAACAATACGTATTGGGCGTTTCTTCTCTCTCAACAGTTACAAGACATCCAGTTTCAAACAAATATCCAAGATTTTCCGTCCCATGGCAAAAAGTGTGCAGTGGATATCTTTCACCCATGAATAGTTGCATATTCTTTATCATATTGATATGTGCGAGGAGTCCTTTATGATTTGATCAACGTGTTAGGCCCTTTTTCAGTCATTTTGCAACCATGAAATTTTCATAAAGTTGAATTTAGCTTTGTTTCGAGTGCTCGTGAGACAGCGACAAATGTCACAGAAATACTTTGATCTTTTTTCTTTTAACTAGAAACTAAATCATTCAAATATTAAAGATGTACTCTTGATGCTATGAATTTTCAAAAGTGAGGACTTTTCCTGTCTTTGTCGGTATTCAGTTCTGCGAGCGAAAGAAAGATTTTGCATCATGAGTTATCAGCATGAGTCAGGGGCGGATCCAGCCCGAGGTTGAAGGGCAATTTGGAGAGGGGGCGCCAAAAAGAAAATGAAAAGTGAGCGCACCGAAGGCGCGCGAAAATTTTTTGGGCTTCGTTCAATAAAGTTCTCTGGTTTTTCTTCTGAATAGCGCCTTAGTTTACGTGTTTCCCCGCATTCAAAACGAAACACTGAAAAAAGAGTGTATTTGGGTCAGGATAAGGGGCGCTTTTCTTGCCAAAAAGGGGGCGCCAAAGCTTAGTTTTCATCGTGAAGGGGGGCAGTTGCCCCCATTTGCCCCCCTAAATCCGCCACTGGCATGAGTTGTGAAATGGTGGGGGTGAACTTCCTAAGCATAGTGCTGAGTAAAATGGGATGGATATTCCCCTTTTTTACTGCACTTTCGGCGAGGAATACTGACTTGAAAATAATGAAGTGAATATGACAACGCTTTGGACCAGCCTCTTTTGCTGCTACAAACCTCCAACGCTCCCCTTCATTATAGAATGTATTTCATTTCATTTCATTTCATTTTTATTATTTAAACAGGGTAAAGCTATCAACTGTGTATAAATAAATTGTTTTACAAGCTGCCCTGTACAAAGAAAAGGTTTCCTTTATGTTCTGGAGTTTTCGAGAAAGAATTTAAATTGTTTGAATTTTTTCGTTAATTTTGATTTTGCGTCAAGGCCATTCCATAGTTTTGCCCCTCTAAAAGAAAAGCTTTTTTGGCCGCATGTTCGTAGAAATGGGACACGTAGATCGGTTTCGGTATTTCGAAGTTCCCGGGTACTGGTTTCTGATAGCCTGTCGAACAGGCATGCAAGATAAGAGGGAGCTGCATCATTAGTACACTTATATACCATAATTCAAAGTTTCTTTTATGATCAAATCATTAACTGTCTGCCGGCCCAATTTCTTTATAAGAGGAAGAGCAGAAGAGTTGTAAAGGCTATTGGTTACTATTCTGGCTGCACGATTTTGTCATTTCTGTAGTTTGTCTAGTGCCGTGATTCCGCATACCCCCCATACTGGGCAACAATAGCGAAAGTACGGCTCTACCAGACTTTTATACATTGTTTGCACTGACTTTATTGGGAGGTATTGTTTGGAATATCGCAGCATTCCTAACGCCTTAGAGATCTTTTTGACCATATTCGCTATCTGCATGTCCCAGCTCAAATGTTGATCAACATATACCCCAAGGTATTTAGTGTCCTTAATCATAGAGATTGTCTCCGTGCCTATTAGAAGGATGGCGCTAAATTTGGGTAAGGTGGAATATAATAGCGACAGAAATTGCAAAGTTTTGAGGAAATGATTCATCTATATTAAGTAAATGAATCTTCATAGAAGTAAATTTAGGTTGGCAAAACACAGGCTATGCATAAAACTGGTTTGCCACAAGGCGACAAATGTATAGACTGATGACGATGAGTTTCTTGTTGCCCTGTGCTCTTTGACTTGATGATGTCGCTTCAGGCAATAGAGACTCATAGTATTACTATGAAAAACTTGACCCTATTTAGGCCCAAACTTCGCAATTCCTAACGTACCAATCAGATTGCGAGATTTTGCAGAGAACAATGATGTCGAATTCTCGATTCGAATGATGCAGTTGACTAGATTTTGAACAAAGTTGCTACGGCAGGTGGCTGAAGTTTTCTCTGGTTTGTTTTGGTCTTAAAAACATGGCAAATGCTGCGTTGAAAGACTCATTTTGGACTTACCAGGTAAAGTGAACTTCCGTCTTCAGATTTATACCAAGTTTCTTTGATGAAACGCCTGCTTAACGTGGTTTTTATCGCATTTTCTTTCCGAGGAGTGACCGTTGAACAGAGCTACGGCAGTCATTCGATCCTGATTCGATCGATCGAATCATGATCGAATGCATGAGATAGGGCCGGGTTTTTCATTGTTTCATGATGGGTCCCTCTTGAGCAAGGTTTACCACAGGGATACAAGGGACTCGTCGTCATAAGTCTAACAAATGTAACGTGACGCGAGAAATGTAGACTTATAACTTCCCTAGGTAAAAAGAGTTTTTTCTGCCATGCGAATTTTGTCTGTAGAAATGTAGTTGGAAACAATCCGACTTTCTTGAAATAAACTTTTCTCGAATTTTTTCCCGTTATTTTCCGCATGGTGCTCTGTTTGTCATCTAGTGGAATAACAGGCTAAGGAACGTTGGATTCGCAACAAAGGTGAAACATGTCAGCCTCCCGTTTGCACTGCTCCTGCTAGACTAGAACACCTTCGACTCTCTATCGATACAGTAATGTTGTTGAAATCCCATTAGAAATCAGGATGAGTTCCACGATTACCATGTTCAAAAGGAAACTGAAGGAATTCTTGCAAAATTAGCATCCTTCCCCGAAGCACGATCCCTAGGAAGACCAGCAAATTTGTGTACATGTACCTAGATATTTTATAGTTTTTTTTTCCTTTTTAGCTGATAGGGTTTTCTGTTTAAACATGATAAAATGAAAATGAAATTTAAAAAGTGTAAAGCAAAGGCCAATTTCCAGTCAGTGGAATTTTCTGAGCGGGTGGAAATTCTATCTTTTGCTGGAGAAAATGTCGTTCTGAAATTGAATAGATAGTTACGGCTGAGCAACTTTCCTTTAAATGATCTTCAACCGTAACGACTTTTAGCGCATCACAACTGTCCCGGTTGAATTGCGTTTCCGTCGCAATTGCAATTGTGTTGTGTTTTCATAAAGATCTACTACGTCGCACCCAGTCTTTCTCTGTGTGTGGCGCAGGTATCCGATTCTCCCATAATCTTTTAAATCCATCTAACATTTACATGGCAAACCAACTCGGGATCGACCGTGGATTCATTCGGATTTCTTTCACTAACAATTCAATTTCATAAAACAGTATGTATGCAGTCGCTAAATCTCTCTTTTTAAAATGTTCAATTTCAAATATCTTAGGCACCCTTGCGTTAACCGAAACAACCAAATTGTAACTAACAGGCCTCACACAGAGGCGAACAGAAATTAAACTCGTCCCACTCCTCCCACTCGAAAAGCGCGCTGCATTGTCGATCAGAACTGCGGAGGAATATGGCGTAGGAGCAAGTGGAGGATCGCAGTGTTACTGCTACCACAAATATCACGGCAGAATGAAACTCACTCCGCTCTGCTCCGCTCCGGTGGCAATGCAGTATAGCGTAGCTCTAGCCTAAACAATTCATCTTTGAGAGCAGTCTAGTTGCATAATAAACCTCAAGAAACAAATGAAGATCATCATTTATAGACAACAAAGTTCTCTTGTCTGTTGAGATGTGCGACTTCCATCCAGGGGGTTGCAGGATTCGTAAACGAACAACGTGAGCTTGCGCTTTAAACTTTTACATCAAAATTACTAAATGCCTTGATATAGTAGAAAAATATTCTTGCTTGTGAACATGCAGTTAGAGATGATCGACCTATAGAGTCGAGGAAATGACCTTACTTAAGCCACGTGAGCTAAATGTTATGGTGTTTCACAGGACTCGCTCCTCGCGACGCTGCTATTGAATATCGAATATTAAATATTGAAATGGTCGTTGATCAGTGAAGTCTTACAATAGAAAAATATAGCAAACCATACATGTTCATCGAATTATTTTAGTGCATAAGGCAAATCATCATTGTAGTAGTCTCGCTATAATGAAGATTAGTTCAGGCCCGAATTCGAAAAAATGCCCGGGGGTACCTGACTTGGGAAGAGACGGGTATGTGTGGAAAGTCTCTCAACACACTGTACTCTGTCGCATAAACAATGCCCAAAAGTATACCCCGTTGATTAAAAATTGTCCCAAAATGTAGTTGTTCCGAGAGAATTCTAAAAAAATTCCTTCCACATGATACCCCGTTGCATAGTTTTCTTATCAATTGTAAAACCCTGTCGCATAGTTTTTGACAGAAAGGGACAACCAGTCGCTTAATCTTTACCGTAGAATGACACCATGTTGAGCAGCACATCCCATCAAGTTATATAGGAGAGCACTCCCCCTCCCCCCTTCGGGAAACAATCGCATCATCATCTTAGTCTGTTCTCTCCACCTTGCGTTAGGTTGCATGGGTTGCAGGCGCATATTGCAACAATAATGAAAGAAGATCTCTGTTGTATTGGAGCTGAAGGAGAAAGATAATCATCGAAAAACTTTGAGGATTGTAGGATTGTCTTAAAATGGTAAATATTCTAAAAGAATATATTGCGGACAATTTTTCCAGGTGGATCAATATCTACAGTTGGTAGATACATAGTTACTAAAGTCTAACTTGCTAAAGTTAGGATATTAACCGCAAAAGGATATTTTTCTCCAAGGCAGCACTTCCCTCGCCTGATTTCACTAAAAAATTAGGCCTAGTCAGACAATAGCATTTCACAAAATTTTTATCACCGTGAATGTAAATACTTTTATTATTAATTTTTTGTAGCTTAGAAAAACTTCATTGAGTTTATTTAGACTGTGGCAAATAATTAGTATGCTTGTCAGAAAATATAGAAACTACTAGTGTTCTTGAAGTCAGCACTTTTCCTTGTCTGATTTCACCAAAAATCAGACTTCAGTCAGACAGTGAAATTTCACAAATTTTTATCACCATGTGTACGAAATTTTCCATGTTGTTTCACAAACAAATCCTGTGGGAGAATGACGTCAAATTGTTTGAGTAAATACGCCCTTTGTTGTTTCAACGTACGGCTGGCCGGATTGCTCATTAATGCCACATCAAGATTTGATTTCCTGGGAAGGACATTTGTAGGCATCACTGGCTTGACGTCTCAAAAGATTTTTCCAAATTTCTCTAATTAGTTTTGAAGGATCTGCTCGAAAGTCCCACCCATACTCTTTCAAACGTTTGACCGAAGGCGTGACAGAAAAAGGCTTCCATTTAGAGTTTGAGACCTTGTTTGAACCAATCTGACAGATAGTTGCTGATTTCCGACACAGCAAAAATCAAAATAAACAGTATCTTCGAAACAAAATTTCTTTCATTCACCAGCAAATGTCAAAATTTTTTATCAAGACAATGTTTGAATCGATTTTAAGGACTGTTAAGGGACCAGTCATTGATAATGCCGGGTAGGGGGCTAGAAGATATATAGAGGAGTGGGTGGGGCCGCCAAAAATTCTAGGCAGTGAAAGGTGGGCCACTAAAATTCTTCAGTCTGAAATTCGGGGGCCATGAAAAATACAAAGCTACTCTGAGCTATCTGAAACGAAAACTCCTTCCTTCTACGATCTTTGTAAAGCGTTGCATTTCTCGTCACAGTATTATTAATGAATATTTTCATGAATCTTTAGGAAACCATTTCTTCTTTTGAAAGCATTTCTATGCTCTTTTTGCGTCACTTGTTATCCGAAAATATGATATGTTGCTAAGAAATTTATCATCAAATTCGGTACAGAGGGGGGCCACGAAAAATTACAGCTAAAAAGAGCAGGGGTCCTTGAAAACTTTTGTGACAAAATGGAGGGGTTATGAAAAATGTTCATTATCAATAAAAATATCTTCTGGCCCCCTACCCAGCATTAATAATGACTGACCCCGAAGACTGTTTGTGTCCAGCTCTCTAACATCATACTAAAGTTTTGACAAGAGCAACTGGAGGAAAGTAACTTGTGACTAATATCTAACTTTTGATAGATATAAAGCGTTCAGAATTGTTAGAAAAGTATCAAAAATTTAGTTGAAGCAAGATTGGGATGAATGTTGCAATATTCTGCGAATTATGTTGTGTTGGTGCTTCCTTTCAACGCTTACAACACGGTAAAGCAACTCGTGGAAATGAACACAGTCTGTTGCTCCCAAGAGTAAAGTCAGAAACAGGACGGAAAACATTTGCATTCCAGGGGGTAAAAATATTTAATAAAGTCCCCAACAAACTAAAGAGTGAAACATCAGTACTGAAGTTCAAGAGTAACTGCAAGGATTTCAACTTTGATTTTTAACATTTTCTGTAGGGTCTATTATTGTAAATAACTGTTTGAGCTATATTGTTATAAATTGTATATCGTAGGTACATTAGGTTCACAGGTCCTTGGCTGATAGCAGCAAATTCATTTTGCTGAACAAGTTTACCTGTATAAATATGGTTTTATTATTATTATTATTATTATTATTGGATTGGTAATTCCAAACCTACCAGATTCTGAAAACGGTAGATTTAGTAGAGATGGAAACACAGCTCCGCTTCAAACACAAAATTCTCCAAAGCAGCAGGTTTCAGATGCTTCCTGGCAAAAACGAGGTTTCCAGTTGACAAACACGAAGACGAGTCTGGTGCTTGGCAACCACTAACAAAGTTACCGACAACCACTGTAGCAACGGGAGCAAATTCGCCTCGTTTTCAGAGTTTTGCAATGAAAAGATAATCTCTCCAAAGTCTGCCTAACCTTCTGCCTTTTGGAGCAGAAGGTAGCACTGCTAAACCCGCCGTTTTCGGAGTTTAGGAGGCAACCAAACACAATTTCGAGTCTGCCAAGCCTACCGATTTCAGAATTGGTACCAATCAATCAAACACACCCTTAATTAATTACTGAGTTTTGCAATATGATTTGCCAAACAGCGGGTACATTTTTTTAGTCACCCAGTGAAAGTATCGCGTCATTCAGACGCTATAGCTTAGTGGTCTGTTCTTGAAGGTAGGCAAATGTACTGAAATATCATGGGTGATTGGACACTGCAGGTGTCCTTACATTGACTTCATGATACTGCCATAAGAGTACCTCTCCTTGTCCTTTCCTTCATCATGTTGAGCTCAAAGAGGAACCCAACTGTGTGTTTGCTGCGATTTTGAAAGATCTACAAATCAGTTGCTGCACTCCCGCAGTGTCTAGTAACCCATGAAAATATCAAAAGGCAAGCAAGAATGTGTTGCATTGCAAATAATCGTTAACAAACTGCGGTCAAAAGACTTGCATTGCAAGCAAGTGCGATAGTAAATGTCGCGGTAAATGTCTGCAAAACATTAAGATATTTGTAGTGAAGTTATAAGTGTAGCAACTGCGAGCAAATAATGCAGATAAAGTTTTAATGCAACTTATAGCTTGAAGAGAAAATTTTCTTTCAGAAGAGAATAACATGATTAAGTAGGCAGGTACTGCATACCAGTAAGTTTGCACAGCTAATATCTGTTTTCAACAAAATACGAACAATAGCAATGTTTTGGTGCAAACACCCAGCAGGCTAGACCGATTACGATGAGTCCCAAGAATCGCTATCCAAAACGAGACTACTACACCAAACCGAGAGTAAAGCCGGATCTCCACTAGGCGGAAAAATGTCGAGCCGCGAAAAGTAGAACATAGTCCTACAATTCGCGGCTTGACATTTTTCCGCGGCGACAATTCGAAATTTTTCCGCCTCGACATTTTCCCGTCTAGTGGAGATCCGGCTTCAGAGCGTCCGGCAGTCTTTCAATAGCGATAACTACGGCCATATCATCAGTCTACCAGCAGGCTCCATTTAATTTTCTGTTGATGAAGAACCCGTCTGATGAAAATGTAGTTATTCAAAAAAGATAGGCCTTTTATTTACATACACCATTTGATCATCTCAATGCAGTTAAAGTTTCTCCTTAAAGTTGCTGATGAACGTTCAAGAAAGAATGCTCAGTTTCAGGTTAGGTCAGGTTGGTTGAAGTTTTGGTCCAAGTTCACGTTTGGAAGGCCTGGACAGCTTTAACGCTCGACTATTTATATGGACTCAATTCCCTTTAATTCGAGAAATAATGTTCTAAGGTAAGATATTTGTAAAAGCTATAAAAGTAAATTAAAACAAAATCGTGGGCCTATTTGAGTATCATTACTATCATTGATAAGCATTCCTGATCGTCAAGAAATTTAATTGTAATGAGAAAAGAGTGAACTATGAGAAAATTCGCCTCGTTTACAAAGTTTCGCAAATGAAAACGAGAATCTCTTGAAAGTCTCCCAAACCCTCTGCCTGTTCGAGCAGAAGGTTCGGCAGGTCTTCCAAACCGGCCAAACCTGCCGCTTTCGGAATTTGGTAGTCAATCAAACACAAATTCCGAGTCTTCCAAGTCTACCGTTTTCAGAATTGGCACCAATCAAACACACCCATAGAATGCTAATTTTTTATACAAGACATGGGGAGTATTTCACTTTTCCATGAAAGAAACTGTATCCAGAAGATCAAAACAAGGACCGGGATACAGTTTTTATTTGAGGGCCATGGGCAAAATGGTGACGAACGAAGCGAGCTGAAACCTTGACATAGATCCAGGGGTACTCCCCTGGAAAAATTTGAGACTACCACTCGCTTCAGGTTAGCATAAAACAATACTAAATTTTTTTCCTCAATACAGATTGACTTTTAAATCTACTCTGGGATGTACACATCCCAAGGCCTAATTTACCCAAAGGTACCCTGAGTACCAGAGCCTTAAAGTTTAAATGAAAAGAAATTGGTAAGAGGAAAGGATAGAAGGAAGAAAGGAGCTTTCCTTCTTTATTTTTTCTTTTAATCATTTTTGGCTCTGGTACCCAGGGTAACCCAAAGGCTATTGTAAAGTTAATGGTGTGAGACAAGTTTTTTTAGCTTGTAAATGCCCCCCAAACAGTTTCTTAGAATATACATAAGAACATGGAGTACCTACATGATATTCTGAAACTCTAGAATAAGAATAGAATGCATGATTACTGCAGCAACTACTGCAGATTTTTGAGGGGGCCATAGCACCCTGGACCACCCTGTATCTCGGTCCTTGGATAAAAATGCTATTCTTTGGTGCAAATGCCATCTCCAAAAATACTTTCTCCCAGTTCACTATTGATGTTTGTTTTTAGTAGTAACTTGCATTCCAGCTTGTTTTTTCGGAACAAATTTCAACTTAAAATCGCTTTATGGGTAAATAATTAGCTACAGGTTAATGTTCGAAAAGGAGAGACCTGATATTTTGGCAAATTTGTGTGTCTTGAAAATTAGGCTTTAATGTGCTCTAGTTGGCGATAACTTAGCCGTTACTCGTCAAATCTACTGAACCAAGATCTCAAAATTTTAGTTGAAGCCTTCGCTGTTCTAAAATGCCAAGAACATAAAAAATGATGCGATGGTTTCTCCACAGTGGCATTCCAAACAGAGCATGAATATTCTGATGCAGCCTGTAGTCTACCTGCAGGTCCAGCGACATCATACGTCATCTAAAGGTCAGATAATAAACTGTAACAGGTCATTTACTGCGATAAGAAGCAAGATTTTGCAAATTCTTGTGCTTAAACACCGTCGTCTTGACAAGGTAGAGATCTTCACAAATTTCTTTCATTAAATATGGTGAAAACTTGGCGATTTTAAGAAGGCTTGGCAGGTTGTGTACAGAAAGAATTATTAGATTCATTGTTTTCGATCGTCCAGTATGTGCAAAAACATTCATCAGTAAAGAATGATTTACAATAGAAATTGTTATTATTTTTATTACATATGGTACTTCATAATCAAACTGAGTTTTTGACCTAAGATCGAGCTGAAGTTTAGCTTGAAATGTTGAGCTGTGCCTTTTTGGTTGTGTTGTGCTCAGTCTGTATGCCACTCGCCGACCCTTGCAGATTAGGAAACGGAGAAAATACTTCTAGAATGTTTAGAGGAGGTGAATTTTGCAGAGAATTTTTTACACCACAGCATTGAAATCGCTATGTTGCAGAGATTTTTATCGACACCACAGTATTGAATCAGATATTTGGAAAAGACTTTCATTTACACCGAAATATTATTCAATATTAATACGTGGTTTATAAAAGCGTTCATTTTGCTTTGTCGATATTGGTGTGTTTGACTGGACCGTGGTAAGGTGGGTTCTAAGAAAGACTTTCATTATTGTTACTCTTTTCAAAAGTCCTGTAGATTTTAGCTCTGAAAATTCTTTGCGGGAAAGTAACTGGCTTTGAGATGCGTTTTGATCTACCCTGGTTACTAGACTCTTTCGAAAAAGAAAAGGAGCTATCAGTTTGTTTTTCGTGTGATTCGACAGAGCAAAAATTTCGTGAAATGACGTCATCAAGCAATCTGAGACAAGGAAGAGTTTTGATAGATAAGGTTTTTGAAACTACAAATCGAGAGTTTAAGGTCCAAGGAAGAAAATATCAAGTGTTGCCAAATTTCGGGATCTGTTACAGGGAGCTAGGGGGGCTCAAAGTTGCGAGATTCTGCGCATGCATGCGCAGTTTCTGCTCTGTCGTGTGAGTCTGGTACCCAGGGTTGTTTTGATTACACATCTAAACATGATTTTCAAGTATTTCTACTCAAAATCATCTACTGTATATCAAAGTCACTCTCAAATGAGATGACACGTGAAAATGTTCGCGAATAAAAGCAAATGAGGTGTCCTGCATTAGTAATTCTGTGTTATAGCAATAGACCTTTTAGCTATTCTGAAAACGAATGTGGATCGAACGATATTTCATTACAATTTGTAGAATTTTCGAACGTGCACAATTGCGATCGAAGCTTTATCGCCACTCTATCGAACCTCGCGTATAAAATTGTATAAAAATATCGCTCGATCCAGGCTCTTTTGTAGAATAGCTAAAAGGTCTATACTCACGTGACCTCTAATTTGAGCACTGTAGGCAATATTATAATTTTGGTGTCGGAATCTTGCAAAACCGTAGCATTGAATTTGTTGGGAAGACAATCTCAATCCGTCCCCTTTGTATCCCACTCTGGCTCCTTTATGTATCACTGAGGCCCCCTAAGGGATCTCGGGCTTCGAGTCTCCAGGGCATATTTTAATGGGCTCCGGGTTCCCGAAGACAAAATTGGTGTGCTCCAGAGCTCCATTGCATGCTCTTCTGGGCTCCAGGGGCTCAATCTCTTAAAATTCGTGAAAATCGCCATGGAAATCGTCTGGGCTCCAGGGCTCCAAGCTTTCAAAATGTTGGGCTCCAGAGCCCCAGCGACCATCCTCCCCCTTTGGGGGCCTCCTTTTCCCTGAAATACTCAAAATATTGCGGGTATTTCATTGAATCTACAATTTTCTATTTGACAGATATCATTTGCTCTCTGTTTTTTTCACAAATGCTTTAAAGCAATATCTTGAAACAACAAAAAATGTAACCAGGGTGCGTCGAATACAGCAATGTAAGGGAGTTACCATAAAGTATGGAGTAGAGGAGGCGGGAAGGATTTCAAATTTCGCTGAAAAATCACATACCCCAATGCAAGAATCAAAATCTTTTTACATAGCACCTAAATATCTGCAAAAGAAGTTGATGGCCAAGGACTTCAAAAGAAAGTGTGAGGTTCAGAAAGTTCTGCAAGAAAAAGCCAGGGGAAGTACTCAGGTATATTTAGGATAAGAGTGCTTAAGGTGGGGTAGAAAGCATAATAACTTTACCAAGAATAATAACTTCTGACATCAAAATAGACCCATGAAATTATTAATTTTGGTGATCCAATATTCCCAACGGTCATTAAATCAATACACGTTTTTTTTATAAGAAACTGGTTTATAAGAAAGTAGTACTAAGATGGCCAAAATTTTAAGAAACTCTAGTACTATGTCTGAGAAGTACTAAGAAACTTTTCAAAGTTAAAAGCATGGATATTATAGCAAATAGATTGTTGAACCTTTATTCTTGAGCAATATTATCTAAACATTTGTGTTTTCGACATAGCAGAACACTGTTTATTCCTTTATGATGTTTTAAATGTCAAGAATCATATCTGCCACAGTGTTAGCGACCACATTGATAATTCCGCATTCAAAAAATAAGAAACCAATTAAGAAACTTTTAGTACTAAAATGGAAAAAATTTCGTGTGAAATTAAGAAACTTTTAGTACAATGGCCTGATCCTAGTTTCTTATAAAAAAACGTGTATTCCCAACGGTCATTAAATTGATATCTTAAATCTATGGCAGAGTGCCCTACCTGATTAGATTTCTTGAAATCTGTTAGGATATTCAAGTACTTTGATTTTATTAATGTTACTTGACTTTATATTTTTTTAGAAAGATATGGTTTTCTCGATTTTCTTACTTTTAACAGATCATTGAGACCAACAAAGTAATGCAGATATTCATGGACCCAAAAAAATATCTGTGCAAATAACTGACCCAAAAAATTAAGCTCTCCGAATTTTGGACCCAAAAAATAACATCCAAGATATACCCCCATTAACCCCCCTGGGAACAAAAAATTCTTCACTGCAGCTCAGTTTTTACCTGTGCATCATGTTCTTAATGCCAAAGTATAACGTTTTAAGAAGGCAGGGAAGTTTCAGATACCATTCTATTTGAAAATGAGATAGAAAACAAGCAATATCAATGTCGTGGGGTGAATCACTTCTGGAAAGAGCGTGCGTGATTATGTTATTTTTAAATCAAATGATTTTTGTCTGTGATTTATTTGCGATGTTAGTGATTTGTTGTAGTTCCTTTGTGTAGTTTTTCAGTAATTTTTCAGTGATTTTGTGATTTTCATGTGTGATGTTTTTGTGATTTCGTGACTTTTGCTTGTGATTTTGTGATTTCAAGGAAGGTGTATGAAGAAAAAAAAATCAGTGATTTGGCCCTCGATCAATGTCTAAGAGAGCAGCAAAAAATGATGCTGAAGGTCTTTGAATAGCAGTAACATTGTGTATGCAAATAGCTCCATGACCCATGTTTATCACTTGAAAGAGTTTGTTAGCCCAACCTTTTCATTTCAATAGTTTTAGTGACCCCGTTAAACCCTTTCCTCGCTTTCTGTTCCATACATTATGCTCGAGGGGGGGGGGGTATCTCAACCTATCATCTGACGGGGACGTGCCATTTTTCCCGAAAATTCCGTACATTCTGGTGGATTTTAGGGCCATAATTCCGCAAATCGAATGAAAACCTAGGCCATAATTCTGGAAACTATGAAAAATCCCCTGAAAAGGACACCCATAATTCCGTTAAATGTCTAAAAATTGTGAAAATGATACCCATAATTCCGTAACGGTTTGAAAAAGTACCTCTAAAAAGGCACGTCCCCATACCATGAAAAGTACTAAGGTACTCCCCCCCCCTCCCCCCCCGAGACATTATGACAGCTCTCTAAAGGAGCGGTCATTTTTAATCCTGGGCACCAGGGCAGAGCAAAGGATAGTTTCACACATTGAAAAAGTTTTTTTGTCCCACCATCATTCAGCAAAATGCTTTCGTTCCCATCCGGACGTCTTTGTGCATAAAACATAGATAAATGGTTCAATACCAAGTTGTCCCAGGCGATTTTCATACTGATCAAGTCATTTATCATTTCCAGATGTCTGTTAAATTTTCTTTTAATCTCTGATCGATGACTTCATCCAAAATTTTTCCAAGCAAAATAGTTTGCTACCCCACGAAAAATTTTCGTACCCCTGCAGAATAATGGAATAAAGTTTTTTCATACCCTTGCCAAAAAGTCTCCGTCCAGGTACCCTGGATTCAGGCCCCGGCCACACGTATCCGGATATTTATGAAAACGCATCTTGTTTTCTCTTGTCAAAGTTCGAAGAGCGGAGTTTGAATCCAAAAAGCTTCTTCGTGTGGACGGGGATATTTTCGAAAACGCTCCTCGTGTGGACGCGGATATTTTTTTATACGGATAAAAAAGATACGTTTTCAAAAATATCCGGATACGTGTGGACGAGGCCTCAAAGTGACAGCTCTCTAACGCACAGTTATACTTCTTTTCGAAGCGGAAAAGATCACCCTGTGTTTTATCTTGCATTATCAAGCAGGAGGAATATCGATGCCAAGATAAACTTTTGTACAGTAACTTGCCTATGTGGTTTATTATGGTCTACGTTTGTCAATGATTCACTTTTTTACAAGATACTTTCCATTAATTCCCCAAAATTATACAGTTCTACTCCAAACAAAGCAATTTGACAGCCTCAAGAATAAATTTCACACCAACGCAGCAGCGGATTATGCCGACTATAATGTTTTACGTTTTCTGTTTTGTTTGATTTCATTGAATACACTCAAAGGTGTGAAATCTATTCTTTAGGAAGGCAAATCACTTTATCCATTCAGAGAGTTGAATTGTGTTACAAAGGTTGCCCTTGCCATCCAAACCCCAAAAGGAAAATTCTTTCTCAATACCAAGTAGAGGTGTGAAATCATAGCTCTTCAATAAAAATCCATTTTAACATTTTACAAAAGCATCAAAAGTGATACAATCTGCAGAATATCTTATTGAGACAAAATTCTCTCATGACATTTCAGACTTATATTTTTATTTTTTATCATCAAGTATTTTTATCGTCAATTCCGATACTCTCTTGCGAATTATAATCAGCTAAAGCCTTTCTTCAGTGCTGTCCCAGTGGGGCTACGTTGGGCTATCCATCTCCCCTAGCTTGTACAGTTTGAAATAACACATTGACTCTGAACAAAGCTTTGCTACTTCTGTCCATTGGCTATATGAATCAGCTCCCCTCATGACATTTAAGTATTCTTAGCATTTCTATCGCCAATTTCGCTATTCTCTTGCGAATCGTAATCAGCTGAAGCCAACTGTTCTGTGGTCCCAGTCAGGCGAAGATTGAGTTTCCCAAGGCATTTTGCACGAGTGCCCCAGCTCCCCTGTCTTGAATAGCGTAAAGCAACACAATGATTAAACAAAGCCCTGTTATTTCTGTCTTTTAACAACTTCATTTTGCTTTATAAGTCAGCTCCCTTGACGCTGCGGAGGCTTTTGTCTTTGCTTTGTTCTAGTTACCAAAGGATCGCCGCGACGAGACCACAAGGAACCTTGCAAAAGACCATAACAGCCTACTCAAATACGTCATTATTAGCCAATGGGAAAAGCCATTACTGTTTATAAAGTTACCATGGGATCACTGAAGCAATTAGGAATAGCGAAATTTGAATACGCGATTGTTAAACTCGTACCCAGATCTTTGATTGAGAGCCCGTTCCGACAAGCAACCGGACAATAGAAGAAATCTCAGTTGTAGATTTGTGAACGTTACAAGCGAATCGTGTTTTTGAATGAGGAGATACTAAATACTTGTGTAACGCTACGGAGGACGGGCAGAACTCTATAAAGACTTTTTTGTGCTTGGAAGTTGTTTATTTTTGAGTTATTGAAAGTTTGTTTATGCACAACGCTTTCATATTCCAACTGGAATTCATATATGTGGTGAGTTTTTCTTATGAATTTTAGATGTTGAGTTTTCATAAGGTTGTAGAGCAACTTTTTACGGAAGTTTGCTCATATTTTGGTAGTTTTATCTTATCTTTAACCCCATCAGCATTTTCACAGTTAAATAAACATCTCAAAAGGCATCGTAAGCGCTATTTTGATTGTTTATTTTTCACCGCTGTTGCAAAATGTCCTGCCCAACTAATTCCACGAGATGGAAAGACCCACCTGAGTTTCATTTGTGGTGAGATTCAAGAATAACATGATTCAATAGTAAATTTGAGTATGAAAGTCTTGTTTATGAATTCTGAATAATCATGCGTTTCTTATCCAGAGATTTTATTTGTTTGCTGTGGAAAAACAAAAACGTAAACAGATTTGGCACTCGATTTGGGATTCGTGAGACTTTTTAATCGTTTTAGTTACGTGATACTCAAGTTTGGATTTTATCTTTCTTATTGTCAAGAATGCAACTGTAATCGTGTTTTCAGGTTATCCGTGAGTAGAAATTATATAACTCGGGAGGGCTCAGCTGACAAACATTTCAAATCAGATTCAGTCGGCGGTTTTTCAAGATTTTATTATGATCGAATTTTGAATAGGTAAAGATAGACAGGAAGGTTTGACAATGTTAAATAATGCATGCTTTCAGCTTGCATCGCACCCTCCATTTGTGAAATTCCTGATCGTTAAATTTTTAAACAACTACTCAGATTGAGGTTTTCGCATCTGAATCAAATCTTGGCTAAGGGTATTGGGCAGAGCAGGTCTAGTTCAGCATTCAGGTCAGATCTTTTGCAGCTTGTAATATCACTTGATATATTGAAGTTACCTAGGGTTTTTGATGAGCAAAGTGCATAGTCACCCATAGTGAAGTATTGTCAATAACTACGTTTCTATTGAAAACTGTTTCATCTTATGAGATATTTTGTGCGGCTGAAGTGGACACAACCATTCAAAGAAAACAGGCAACAATTTTGCGATATTCTTTCGGAGAGCGAAAGGGGTTTTAGTGATTTTCAAGGTTTTCTCGTGAAAATCATAAATTCAGCTGAAGATGGAGGTTTTCTCAGAGAGTGATTTACCACTCTAGCAAGCGCATATTTATTAGGAGGATGGTTGATTCTGCGCCATTCAAGGTTTCGTCCATTTTCATGTCTTTTGTTTGCGATAAACAAGCCACCGGCTAAATCCACTTTCTTGAGGGTACGTTTATTGATTCAAGAATTTTCAAGAGAAGTTTGATAATTGAGGGGGAGTAAGCGATCCATCGTGGACAGTTAGAAAAATTTGCTATAATGTCCCTTTTGCCAATGAGGCAAGTGATCTGCTTCCTCGAAACTTTAAATTTGAGCCTGTTTCCCCAGCTCAGCCACACTGTAGTGGAGATAATTTCGTCTTGGCCAACATTGATTGCACAGCGAAGGGTCAAGTCTTTCCCACCCTTCTAAACAGTTGTCCTGTTCACTAATCAATCTGTATTATTTCGTGATTACGTCGCTGTGGTCCAAAGTACCAGGAATTTATTTGCAATTGTGAATATTGATCTAGCTTTGCTGGGTTTTCCCTTAAATTATCTGCATCTAACTATTCAAAATATGAGTCGCTATGCGCCACGGGATGTCTGTACCAAATGAAACCGTTCCCGGTCTGAAACCCAATCTTTTGGATTCCATCGGTATTCCAGATCTTTAGGTCACTGAAAATTCGACACCGTCTTGAGCTTTCAATGATCTGTTAAGTGTGGAAGTATGTTCGATCGGTTTTTTGCACCACAAAACTTACTTACTGAAATTGAAATGAAAACACCGCGAGCCTCATCGCATTTCTAAGTGGATCAGCTGTATGCCTTGATAAATAATTCTGATTCTATTTTAGTTTAAATGCAATTAAGATTCTGAATATGTTGTAGAAAGTGGAACCCCTGCAGTTTTTTTAGTTTTGACCATGAAAAAGTCCTTTGCATCCTCTGTATTCGAATTAAAACGGGGGATGCTCCCTACTCAGACTTGAATTTCGTAGAAGTTAGCTGTCTCCTGTTTACGAGAGAGATACCCTGGGTACCATTTTATTATTTTTGGCTCTGGTGCCCAGGGTACGAGAGAAACATCTGACGGCAGTGGCGGAGCTAGGTGAAAAATAGTGAGGGGGTAAATGTGCAAATTTTCCAACTGGGAAGGTAAAAGGGTATACCCAGACATTTTTAATGCATTTTTCAATAACAATTTTACTCACATTTTCAAAAGTGGGGGTGTATTTACCCCCTCATACCCTCCCCTGGCTCCGCCACTGTCTGACGGAGTTTATTCTATCCAGTGATTGTTTTTTTGTGAGATTTTGTTGAATTCAGTGATCCACACTTGACCGAGAGCATTGAACGTGCCTTTCGATCTCTCTTTGGCCATTTTAAGTTTTTTCTACAGTGCATCATCAGCACTGAAAGATATCAGAGAGAACATACGTGAAAGGTCTGTCATTTTAAACCCATTTGACTACGTTCGCCTCAGTTTGTGCTTTATTCTTGCAAGACCTCTGCCTATCTACTTCATCAGAAAATACTTGCACAGAGAGTAGGAAGTCTTTCACAGAGAGTAGAAAACGTCACGGCTTCACAGAAGCAGGTTTTCTTGTTACATGAGGAAGGTTAGATTTTTGTCAGAAATGTAGGGAAATTCTTGGTCATTTTGGCTTATTAGCACAGCGGGTAGTGCGAAAAATCTGGTTACTCTTGACTTCATAGATCATGAAATACGGAGGTTTGACAACAAGGAATTGGGGACCCTGGTTTTTTTTGAAGGCGGTTAAATTCTCGATCCATCACATTGGCTCTACAAATCACCCCGAAAATCTTACAAAACTTGCCCCCTGCAGCTCCTGATTCCGTTGCCTGCCATAAACCCTCAGTAAGCTCCGAATCAAAACGTCTTTCAACACATTTCTTTGCATGGTAAGTCCGATTAACGTTCTTCGAAAGCTTGGAGTCAAATGTTGTTTTCATGAACGTTTTGTGCCAAATTTTGCCGACACCGGTTTTCTGCAGCGTGAGTCTGCACATTACGGCAACGTTTTCGTAACAAAGCCAGGGACAAGGCTGCATACTTACAGCCATCTTTTTTTCATCTTTTTCTTTCAGCCTAAGGTTTTTCACCATTGTGTGACCATTGTGCTAGGCTGGTTACGAGACTCTTAAGAAGGTATACAAAAATTATCTTTTACCCAAGGCATTGACCATTCAGCTATTCCTCAAAAGAACCTGGATCGCGAAATATCTTTATATACTTTCGCATGAAAGGCTCGATTGAGTAGTGTCATGGGTTCTTTTTTCAATCTTGCTCACATTCGAAAATTCGTAAAATAGCTATGTCAAAGAATCTACAAATACTGTTGTTCCTGATTTCGTAAGATTCTGTCTTGCTTAGGTGGCGAATCGATCGGTTTGAATATGCACTGAATATGCATATAGCATCTTTTTATTGTGGCTTTTAAAAGCTCCATTCCTCGTATGGTTTGTCTTTTGCTGGCGGTTGTGTTTTCGATTACGTAACCACTAAGATAGGATCGATCTTCGAAAACTCCGTCCATTCATTCCTGGAAAGTCGAGTTCCCTCAAAGACATTTTATTGGTTTTTGCTATCCTGCTTTCATTTCCTCCTTAGGTCATTAATCATTCATTTAGGAAAGATTCTGTTCGTTACTAACCAGCATCGTTTTATGCAGTATGTATATCCAGGAAGGGCTGGAAGTCAACTTTGTTGTATCTTGTTTTTTTAAACCGAGAAGAGAGCGGTCTTTGAGGGAATTGCCTTGATGTAGATGTGGAGTTAGACCAGGCGAAACTATGCCCGGGATTTTTAAAGCCGAAGGGAACGATCAAGTGTCCCCTTCGGCTTTAAAAATCCCGGGTATAGTTTCGCCTGGTCTAACTCCACATCTACATCAAGGCAATTCCCTCAAAGACCGCTCTCTTCTCGGTTTAAAAAACAAGATACAACAAAGTTGACTTCCAGCCCTTCCTGGATATACATACTGCATAAAACGATGCTGGTTAGTAACGAACAGAATCTTTCCTAAATGAATGACCTAAGTAGGAAATGAAAGCAGGGTAGCGAAAACCATTGTTCTCATTGTCTGCTCGTTTCCCATCCAGTACAAGACCCCTTAGAGGAGGCTTTGCCACAATTTCAGGGTTATAGTCTCCCCCTCCCCCGTTTCCTCCGTTATTTACGTCTTACCGCCAGCGGCGTGGGTGAAAAAATTAGTGGGAGGGTAAAACTCCACAATTTTCCAGACAAAATTCATGTTTCTATTCATTATTCTCCACCATTTAAACATGATTTAAATCACAAAAGTTCTGATAAGAGAGCAAAATTTTCCGACAAATGGTTTCGTGGGGAAGGCGCTCCGCCCCGCCCCCCCAGCCCTCCCCCTATTGACTTCTACCGTATCATAAGCGTTGGCATCTCAGTATATGCATCAGACATTTTAAAGGGCATCGACGTGGTTAAATTGGTCTTGTTACACATCAAATTTATCGGTCCAATGAGATGGCGTTTTGAAAGCGAGGTCCAAGCAGATGGCGAAAGATCTATGCTCTATGGGTCCCCTCTATTTTTTACTCTTCTGTGTTACCAGTGTTGATTCGTGTCTGAATCCCTTCAACATGAGCAGGATGAGTAATCTGATGACTCCATGAATAATAACTTTCTCTTCCTTCATTCAGAGATCTTGAAAACTTGACGACAATTGAGGACTGTCATGGTCATAGGACCCAGCGCCAAGATGCCCACCCTCGTCAAATCTGAGTCCCGTTTGGAGCAGATCAAGGCCGAAGCAAAAAACGAAAACCCTGAGCAAATGGACGATAGTTTGACAAGTTTAAATTGGCTTCAGGAGGTGAAAATCAATATTTCAAATGACGTTACGTCAATTGCTGCGCCTTATTCGCCCGTTCCGTCAACGAACAGCGATGATTGTCGTTCTGAGGATCTCTATGAGGGTATGAAACAAGAAATTGAGGACGACCAGGTCATAGATTATAAAACTAACCCTCACTACAAACCGCCTTATTCGTATGCAACATTGATTTGCATGGCAATGAAAGAAGCGAATTTACCTAAGATGACTTTAAGTGCCATATACCGCTGGATAACTGATAATTTCGTCTACTACAAATACGCAGATCAGAGTTGGCAGGTATGCTTATACGATTTTATTATTTCTGAGATTTGTTTGACAAATTTCTCAATCCTGTTTGCCTTTCATCAGCAAACATATTCGCGGAATATGAAACCTTTGTCCGTTGCGGCCTTTTCTTTAAAGCCTGTCCGTTGAGCCTATTTGTAAAGGCCAACCGTCATGGTATGTCCGTACTGCCTGTCCGTTAGCAGGTATGCTCATTCTATTTCATTATTGCCCCGATTTGTTTGACAAATTTCTCAGTTCTGTTTGCATTTGCTTGGTAAATATATTCGTGCAATATGAGTGCCTTTGTACGACGTGTCCTCTCCGTTACCGGGGGTGAAAAGTATTTGTGTTTTGAGGAATTTATTTCCATTCAGGATTCTTTGCTTTTGAGGTTTGCTCAGTAAACAGTGTTTACACAGTTGTACGATTTTAGCCGCCGATTATTACAAGTCTTATCGCAAATTAATTCAATTTTGATGTTATACTTTGTTTCATGTCAAGTGCATACTTGCTTGTTTCTTCGCTTTGCTATCAGAATGAGGTTTCACAAACGGTCTTGTTAAAGTTCCGCTGCCCTGTCGCTGAAATATCCGGGGGAAGCTTTTGATCGAGGGGCATATAGTATCACTGTTACTTGTTCACTATTTAAGGTAGTAAAATCCCCGTAAAATCGCAAAGTTCTAGCAGCTTAGACCAATTACAACCGGCAAGATTTACAGATAAAGGAGGTGAAGAAAACGAGCTTTGAAGCAGAGTCGGCGAAATATGCCAAGAGGCTTCAAAAATCTTGTTTGAGCGGGGGGTGGGTGGGTGGTAGCAATTACTAGGACTCAACGTAATAAGTCTAATGGAGCCTTTAAGGAACATTTAAAAAAACTCTGAGTACTCAAAATCTGATAATCTCTAATTCTTAGTGTTCGTATGTATTTCATATGGCACTCTTTTCCGCGCAAATTACACAGTGTTTCAAGACGTCCGTGAATCAGTTGTAGACATCCTGTTGTGCTGAAGAATCTTGTTCGATTGTTGTGGGAGTAGTACCTCCTTTGCATTTATGTTCATTTTTGTATACGGGGCCCAACAGCCAACGTATCACTGTGATTGCTTATGGACGAAGCGACCTTCTTAAGCGTAGGATGCGCCAGTTCAACAACAATGGATTCAAAGTCATACTCCACTCAAAATTACTGAGAACCTCTGTCAAAGGGTAATATAAAACCTCACAGATGTATGACTGTGGACTTTATTTTGATAAAAAAGTATCCTAGAGTGCTTGGTTATTTGTTCACTGGAACCACAGGCCGAATAGTTGTATGATTTTTTCTCAAGGGATTCCACAATTTCGTGGGCGAGAAGTCTAGGGGTAGGAGAGCTACTCATTATCAAATTCCATGTATTTTATCAAATTTCATGTATTTTTATTTGAAGAACTGCTGTGGAAGGCGGTTTGTCTGAACACTTGTCTATTGTCAAAGTCCAACGTTTAATAATGTTCGCGTTATAATATAAGGCCTAAAATTGTCGGGATGATATGGGAATACATGGGAAACAAAAGCTTGCGTCTTAAAACATCATATAGTCATACGAGTTAGCCGTTCTTACCTTGGTTTCAACTTGTGTGATGACTCCTAGAATTTTCACAATGACACTAAAGAATTTTGGATTCAATGACGCTAGGCCACAAGCCGGGCATTGGCCTAAACCTTTCTGTTTTTGCGGGAAAGCTGAGATGTTTCTTTAACGGCCAACGGAATAAATTAAAGTTCGGAATTCGTCATATTCTGCCCTGAGTCTGCATCAACGCAGCTGTTTACAACACAGCCAATCTCTTCAGTTTGAGTTCATCATAGCTTTGAACAAAATGCTGACACCTTTGCGACACTTTATTCAAAAATACAAAGAACTCAAACAGTGTAGCAAGTCTGGGCCAATTGAAGTAAAACAATATAAATTACTGTCCATGCATTGGTAGAGGAATTTTAAACAGATAAGCCAAATGTCATGTCTTCAACGTCACCATTTCTGTCTAACTTTTTCCCGCAGATTGCGTTATTTTCGATTTGAAACATAGCTACCTTTCTTTAATGATACACGACTGCAGCCTCCAACGTCTGAAACGACCCAGAGAGACATTCTAATGAGAAAGAATCCTGTTTGAGTGTCAGTGCACCGTCTGAAAAACAAACAGGTCACGACGAGATTGGTACTCTCCAGCTCAAAAATTGGTAACTTTAAAAGAAAACTCATCGAGAATTTCACACAAACACCCAATTCATGGGCTCCTAGTGATGAATTTTAAGCTGAAAGAAGAAATACCCATGCTGTGATGTCGAACTTCATTTTGCCGCTGTATGCTTATTCTTAGTTTCAGTGTACTTTGTACATTGATCAAAAAATTCGATCTTTGGCCTGCCATCCCCGTCGCAAAAGAGCCCGATTTCCTGTTACCTTTGAAATTTAATATGAACGTTTTCATCAGAAATGATTTTATTAAGTTCTCACAAAAGTGCTTATCAGATCTATCTTTCTATTTTCAACCGAAAATGTAACAATAACAATGGCATGTTGTGTCAAAAAATTACTAATGGCTTCTTTCCTAGCTGTTGGTGCCTTTCAACATAAGCAGGAGATGTACCCCTTTATCAGTGGCGTAACGGAGACAGTCGGAGCCCTTAGGGATCTTTCAACTGGGGGCCCCCATGCTAAGAGCATTTGTAACTATAGACTTAAAAAAGCATGTCCAGTTAAAAATTTGAGGTTAATGACATGGAACGTTTGTCGGTTGTCTAAGCCCCAGCAGCATGGCAAGGAAGAATCAATGTGGGCATCTGAGTAAGAGGTCTGGGGGCCCTGCCCCCAGGAAATTTCGACAAAAAGTCTCGATTACATCTAAACTTTTGAGACAACATCACATACTTTTGCGCAGAAGACCTATCTCGCTCCATCTCAGCGCGTACCGTGTTAAATTGGACTATCTGATAAGTTAATCAAAGTTTTCTGTGAATCACCCCGTTCAGGAACTTTTACGTAAGCAATCTTTACTTTGGCTAGAATTGCTTTTCCCAATCCAGTGTTTGCATGCTCAAAATTGGAAGCCTTGAAAATTCTCTGGTAGCTCGTCTAGGAGCATTTTAAGAACGCTAAGCTGTTTGCAAGATTCTTCAGCATTGGTCCCATGCCAGTCCCGTGTATTCCGGGGAACATACATATCCTGTCTGTTGGAGGAACAGATTGGAGGAGTGACCTATTGAGCCGAAATCAGTGCAGTGCCCATCTTCCCCCATTAGATGTTTTCTCAGATTGATGTCCAGTTCTAGGGTTTGTCATAGAAGAGATACCAACAAAACTACAAAGCACAAAGTTTGAAAGCTTGTGGCCTAAAACGCGAGGGCTTGTAAATGCTTAACAATTTCAAGTATTTTCACGTATTTATGTGGTAAGGAGGCAATCATCTGTTTTGTCATCTGGTCTACCCCCATCCCATGCATTCAGCGTTTGACCTTCTCGCGTCAGTCTGAGCTGGGATCACGATCTAATGTCATGTCCCTCTACCCTCGTGATCTTCTTACGTGATGTTTGCGTGATGTATGCTGATTTTCTGCAAAGTTTGGATTTTAAATCAATGAAAGATGCAAGTATTTTCTTGCTAAGCCTTCATAGAAACGAGGCAGGCATAATCCTTTCAAAATAATGGCGCTTGATTATGAGTCGCAGTTAGGAGTGTCCGGCAGCCTTTCAATAGCGATAACTGCGGCCATATAATCAGTTTATGCCTTTCTTGCAGCTCACATTTTGCAGTGTGGATCCATGGTTTTGCGTTTAGGCCCCAGGGAGGGGGGCACTTAGCACATTCACATACGGGGAGGAAACTCCAACATTTTGAGTCAGAATATTGCCAAAAGTGATATTTTCGGGTCCAAAGGAAATTGAAACTATGTTCATGATATCTTTTTATACCAAGCAGAAGCACCGTTTTTTACTGATGTTTCTGGGTTCGCTAGAGGCAATCCTGACTTTTATTTGCGTTGTTTCAGGATATTTTATGTTTATGTACAGGTTTCTAAGTGTAAATGAGCTGATAATTTTTGGGTTGTAGCGAAGCTGAAGTGATATTTTTGGGTTGTCTTGAAGTTTCTTGGACTGACCCCCTGTATGCGTATGTGCTGAGTGCCCCCTAGGGTTTAGGCCAAATTTCAATACAGTCTGAAACCGTACCTTAACCGTAAAGAGGACCGTGGGCAAGAATGGCTCTTTGAATGATATATCTTGTTTATACCAATCCTTACGAAGTTTTGAAACACTCTGAGTTTACCTGAGGATTTTTTATCTTTTGACTGGAAAGAACGAGAAAAGGCCCATATCATAGCATAACATTGTCCACGCTAAGAAAGTCTTTTTTCTTAACGACGTGCCAGAATTCCTGTCAAATATTCCTTACTCTCGAAGAAAAAAAGTAGTCAGTAACAGACCAGCTAAACGTCTCTAAACATTTGGGGCCAACTTGCGCTGTACCCTGGAAGTGAAGGGTACAATTTTGCAGAAAAGGGCACTTGGTACACTGCCATTATCAATGTGCGTCAAAGATGATCTCTTCATATATTCAACCGCCCCCAGCACAAATCCCTTGCTTGGACTTTTTGTAGGATGTCTTCGTAAAGCTGTTGATAATGTTTACTCATAAGATCCAGTCATTCAATTTCTGATCCTTCTTGGTTATAGGCGGAAATTCCACAGTAAAATCACTCACTGCCTACACATGGCTCTGAGTAATGCCCAACGTGCGAAGGGCACGGCTAATCCAACGATCTAAGCTCTGCATATTTCAATCTTTCACAATTCTTCATTTTGCACCTTGATTCCCTCGATGCAGCGAGATGATCTATTAGTGGGCGTCGCGTATTAGTGTCGAGTCCACTCAAACCAGTGGCATATTAATCTGTAAGAAAAGACACCGCAGCTTTTTGCAGGGTTTTATTCTTTTGCATCGTAGATAGCAAAATATTTCATGATTAGTAAGGCTAAAGTTTATTGTGTTTACTAGCCTCGTTTTGGAGATCAATAAGACCCAGACCATATTGCTCCCTGCCTGATCCCTGGTTACAATGTCATTCTCATTCCTGAGGTCGTTCCTAAGACAATACAGTAGTGGCCAGTGGGCTACGTTCTGCTACATTTCAAGCAACAAATTTCTGTGCAAATTGTGAAATTTAGCCCAAATTGAGTGGTCATTTCAATCTACGAAATGATTTATTCTTGCCTCACGTCAAGCTACTAGGCCCAGCCTTGTAGCTATTAGGCCCAGGTAAAGGCAAAGTATTATGTAGTTAGTCTAAACATAGATAGTCCAACATTTGGTCAAATCTTGGAAGATAAGTTTTTCGGTAGATTTTTTAGAAGACTCGAAACATGGATTTGATAAAAACATTCACCCAAGGGAGCGTTTGGCCGAGTGGTTAAGGCGACTGACTCGTAAACCAAAGGTCTCAGAACGGCCGAGGTTCGAATCCCACGCTGAACAGTTTGGTCGTTGTCCGTAACTCTAGCCTGGGTCGACTAGAGCCACGTGAGAGAAATCTGGTAACTGTGGTAGGTTGATGGTAAAA
Organism: Aurelia sp. 4 Dawson et al 2005; assembly: GCA_964019985.1. Classification (NCBI taxonomy): domain Eukaryota; kingdom Metazoa; phylum Cnidaria; class Scyphozoa; order Semaeostomeae; family Ulmaridae; genus Aurelia; species Aurelia sp. 4 Dawson et al 2005. The sequence continues at coordinate 15,429,910 of OZ026502.1, forward strand.
CATCCGTGGCCCCTGCTGGAAATAAGTCTCTCGCAGACTTTCGCAGGCTAGCCACGTTAAATATGATTACCTACCCACCTATGTGTGAATGTAAAATTTTGAAATATTTCTCGAAATTTTCATTATCCCATACGTGGACTAAGTAAAACTGGATAACTTGCACTTGTTATAAAATAAGTTGCCAAATGTGATGTAAACTGGGAATCATTAGCACTTTGAGAAACACCTTAAATGCAGTAAATGCATCCAACATACTGAGATGTATTGATGCTTGCACATGTGGGAATTTTAGGAGATTCTCTTATGGTCATAAAACAATGTAACGAGTGTGCTGAAGTATAGCGCAAAAGCCTGCAGCTGCCTGAATCTAAAATGATTACGTATTCCTCGTATCCCTGCAGTAAACTATGTTCAACAGGGACTCTTAGGCCTTACTCCTCAAGGAACTTCAACCCCCTCAGGCTACGCCAATCTCATTGAATTGAATTGATGTTGTTGTTGTCGCAAGGGACTCGTTAATATCATGACCATGATGGCCACATCAACAGTGCATTATTGCCCGTGCATGTGCAGGTAATATAAGCTGGATGAAGTGTAAGTGGACTTTTTCTGTCTGTTAATACTTTTCCTTTTGCATCTTCCAGCAGTTTTTACACCTAATTTGTTGGTGGCCTCCTACACGTCGGAGAATATCCTTTCACTCAGTTACGCAATCCTACGTGTGAATAGACCTTCCTTCTGTAGGAAAAATTTGAGATTAAGCATACTGAAAGAAAATCTTATCCAGCAGGTATCAACTTCATTTTTATAGAAATATGAAATCTTGTGATAATAAAGTATTGGCAAATTGTGAAATTATGTTTGGTCATCTTATGTGTCTTGAAAACCGTCGAAAAGTTAGGTTTAATTAACAAGCTGTGGTTTTGCGCACTTTTTGCGGGTATTTCGTCCTCAAGATTTAGGCTGGACTAGTAAATCAACCCACATGCAATTACTTGATATAAATAATTCAAACTTAAAGCTATGAAGAAATTTAATAATGACTTTATACCGTCACTCCGACATAAGTCAATTTGGTCATATGTATGGTTATTTGAAATCCTCCACCAATCAATTCATTTTGCGGTTGATTCTTTGGACTGCGAGCCCGCCGTGAAAATTGTGGATTTTGGTACTTTTGAATGATTTTGCAATGTTGCAAGTAAACCCTTTCTCGAAAGCTGAATTTTCATAGTATTTGGTACAATCAGTATCATCATTATGGATGCTTGGAAAAAGGCTTTAACACGCAAGAAGCCCTTGAAACAGGGACCGCGGAGCAGGGTAGACTGGGTGGGCTATAGCCCACCCACTTTTTGCCAACAAAAGTCCTTACTTTTGTTGGCAAAATTTTGAAAATAATTAGCACTTAGTCAGCTGAAAGAGAAGCTGAAATTGGAACCGTTAAAGACGAATTCAGAACGATATACATCTTGAAGCTCTTGATTTCGTAGAACACTTTATAGATCTACGATTCAATCAGCCAAACATTAAAGTATAAGTACAGCTCGAATTGCTACTCCTCGAGGCATTGACGGCATTGGCATCCAATGATTTTGCAGATGAAATTGAATACTTGAAACTACTCACTATGATGGTGAAAGTTTCTTCAAGTTATTATGAATAGGGCGTTTTCCAGCAATCCAATGAGTGTAGCCTAAAAAGATGTTCCGGGGGCGCAGCCTCCAGACCCCTATCTTGCACTCGCTACGCGCTCGCTTCCTCCTAGCCCATCCACTTTTTGGATCGCTCCGCGGTCCTTGTGAAAGAGTCGTTGCATTTGTGTAGGACTTGATGTTTCTAGTAAGCTCCTTGAATTTGAACCTTATCCTCAAATAAACCATTGAGTGAGGTAACTGGGTGTAACTTTCCTTGTCACCATAGCCTTTCAATGAGCAAGGAATGGAATTAGAATTAAATTTTTAGGCATAATCGCTCATACAATTTGTGCTATAACTTCTTCTGTAAGAACAATCTTTTTATTTCTCGCATTATTGATCAAAATATCAATCATAAACTCTAGAAGGCTTTTCAAAACCATTCTTGTCAGAATTATGAAGTAACGCCTTGACATAATTACTGCAATGTTAACGAGGCAAAATAAGGACATTTCATCCGGTAAAGTTCACTTTGAAGAAACAAGTCGGCAATACAACTCAATTCCCGTGGAGGTTACAAAAATTCGACTTCAGATCTAAGACATGAAACGCAGGGGTCTGGAAACGATATGAATTGTAAGAAATGTTCAAAATTTTGCCGTATTTGGATGTTATGCATTTTAATGGTAAGGAAGTCACGATTCCAAATATAATTCGTTGTATCTACTGGGTGAGTCAAAAACTCGGGGAGGGGGTAACTTAATACTTTTAATGGTACGGGGACGTTTAATTTTTTAGGGTACTTTTTTAAAACCGCTACGGAATTATGGCTATCTTTTTTACAATTTTTAGACATTTAACGGAATTATGGGTGCCCTTTTCAGGAGATTTTTCAGAATTTCCGGAATTACGGCCCAGATTTTCATTCGATTTACGGAATTATGACCCTAAAATCCACCAGAATTTACGGAATTATGGGTACCAATTTTTCGGGCAAAATGGCACGTCCCTGTCAGATGATAGGTCGAGATACCCCTCCCCCCCCCCCGAGGTTAAAAAGTTTACGCGTTTGGTGAGCTGTGAAATAAAACTTATCTGGCCAATTTTCAAAACTAAAATGTTAATCTACCAGGCAAAGGCTAGAGTAGATAGAAAATTTTGGTTAGCAAATCAATCATTATTCAAATCCATAAATTAGGATTCCACATTCCATTTTGGTCCATGATTTACTTGCCATTGAAATTAAAATTCTATTTCTGTAACTAATATTGTAAACTTCAATGCTGCATAAATCATGGACCAGAATGGAGTGTGATATTTCAATTCCCATGCAAACCCCTTGCAGGCATTTTACTAATTGTTGGATGGTCTTAATGACGTGTAGCCTGCGTGCAGCCTCTACTGTCTCTGCGGAGGAAGACGGAGAGGAGGAGGAAGAGATTTTCCTTCTTTCCTCCTCCTCTCCGTCTTCCTCCGCAGAGACAGTAGAGGCTGCACGCAGGCTAAATGACGTGCGGTTTTACAAAACAAAATTTTATCATCTAAATTAGCCTTTGACTGATATATTGACATTTTAGTTTTGAATCTCGGCCACATACTTTTTATTCCCTAGCCCGCTAAAAGCGTAAACTTTTTTGTGACTCACCCAGAGGTCTGGGAACTATTTAAATCATTTAATATGTTCAAGTCTTTATTTTCATCAGGGACGTAGGAAGTATCTCAAACTTGGAGGGGCACGACGCTTAGAGGGCACTTTTTCCTTAAAAAAGAGGCATTTTCACAGAATAAAAAGAGCACTTCTTTGTTTACTGCAGAATCTTGGGGGCACATGCCCCCCCCCCGATTCCTATGTCTATGATTTTCATTAAATTTTACATCGAACCTCGATAATATGCAAGTTACCGCTCAAAACAAAACTTATGTTGTCTGGATGGATGCATTTCACTGTAGACTGCAGATCTGAGAAATGAGACGGAGGGGTCTGGGAACCATCTGAATCATAGAATATTTTCAACGTCCTGTTTGCATGACATTGTATACTTCACGATAAGGATATCACGGTTCAAAATAGAATGTATGTTATCTTGATAGATGCTCCACAAAGACGACGTTTGACTTTAGAAAATGAGAGCAGGAGGGCAGTGATGACAACAAATGTTCAACGCACTATTTGCATGATGTTTTATACATGAACTTTAATAGCAAGGAAAACACGGTTCAAAATAGAATGTATGTAATCTAGGCCATGTGATTAAACATTATGTCATCTTTCATCGTCTACAGACGTGGATTTAGGATTCAGACATGGATTTCCCACTATTTAAGGTTAATCGTACAGGTCAACATAAGCACTGTGCACGAGTGTGCCAAGCGTGTTCAATTTCAGTTATGAATCACATTCAAATGCAGCTTTTCATCATTTGTAATCAGTTGTTAGCGGCCTTCTACATTGGGTAGGTCATCACATTTTCCTTTCGGGAAAGTCTTGTGAATGAAAATTTTGACCTTTTGGCGTACAATTTCATTACTGTGAGCCTCCAGAAGCCTCCGATAAACATTTCATTGCTTCGGACATTTTGCGAAACAAATTTAACTGTAGCTTTTCATAAGTTGTACTCAGATGTTAGTGGCCTTCTACGATTAGTAGGTCCTCACATTTTCCCTCAGCGAAAGAACTGTGAATGAAAATCTGGAACCTTGAGAGTTCAGTGTCATTACTGAGAGTTTCAAGAAGCCTGAGATAAACACTGCTTTACTCTAGGCCTCCTGCTCTGCAGATTTAAGGAGGGGAGGAACGAAAGCGAGCCTCCCGTCCTTCCTCTTCTTCCCTCTAAGAGAGTGGTTCTAGAGGATTGTTTGAGAGACCTTGAAGCGTGCTAGGGTCCCACCCTGTCCCACCTTGTGCCATCGCTACGAAGTGTCTCCTTTAGGAAGTGGAGATTTCACATGAAAGTCAGACATCCCGAACTCCTTCTTGGCTGCTTTGATTCTTATTCTAATTGTTATGTGAAGTTGGCACGTTTTATCTTGGGTTAGGTACCCTTGTCCTCAGGGAACTTTCTAAGCACCGTGTCCTGGATTCCTTTCCTGGAAATGTTGTGTTTGGAGTTTTAGATTACAGGCTCCCGTCTGTGCCCAAGCTTCACTCTCCCTTTACCATCAATTTTTGGTTATTTAAGGATTTTCTCATTTCCGTCACCTTTATCTGCGATAATAAATGCGCCTTGTGATTTATGGTTCAGCTGAAATATTGATGAATTCTCGAAACAGATCGTCGGTGGAGGAAGAGATCGTAAAAATTTTTATTTCCATATAGAAATTACAATACATGCTACATCTACATTCTACTATACTTTCCAATTACTATACAACTATACAACACTACTGGGACAGGACCACAAGGAGCAAGATATAGTGACTACCCTGTGGCCATTAACATGAAGACATTCAAATAGATGAAGATTACGAAAACTACGATACGTTCCACATTGTATATCGGACCATCATAGGCGTATAAAGGAGGGGGGCTATGGGGTTTCACGGGTTGCGGGTTTGGCCAAGTTTAGTCCTCGGGTTTCGGTATTTACGTTTAAATCGTACGGGTTTTCGGGTTTTTAGGTATGTCACGGGTGCGGGTTTGGCCATTTTTTGTGCTCGGGTTTCGGGTATTTCATTTTAAGTTCCTAATTTTTTCGGGTTTTCGAAGTCATACATTCCATGTAGTTAACTGAAATCGAAAACCCAGCCTTCAGATGTTTAAAACGAGGCGCAGATAGTTCGTGAAAGCGAAAATGCTGGAAATAATCGAAGTTAACTGACAAAAATTTGAGATTTTTCGTTCATGAGTGCAGTTTCGGGTTTTGACATTTTTGCTTGCGGGTTTTCGGGTTTTCGCTAATTATGGTCCGGGTTCTGGTACCCCCAAAGCCCCCCTCATAACGATTTGTCCTGTTGCACTGCAACAATTGCAAAAAGTCATATCTAGTCCAATTTCTCTTTCATATGTCTGTATGTCAACCACCAGACTCATGCACGTATTTTCATAAGAAACCACTTGTAAGATATTCAGACTTTCAGATCGCTACCAAAATCAAGAAACTTCAGCATGTTTTTATTTTATTCTCGCGTGTTTGCTGTATCATTCGCAAAGAACTCGAATAATGTCTAATCATTGAAAAGACTTCAAAAATATCTATTTTTGCAATGTTAAAGGTTAAAGGGGGAGGCGTAGATCTAATAATTTTAAAAAATCTTCAGTACTGGCCAAAATCTTAGTCTCTTATAAAAAGTACCTGAATTTCTCCTATTGTATTTTCGTCGGGCTCTGAGATTTCTTATATACTTGAAAATCTTCACCTCCCGTTGACCACTGCATTATTTTAAGACAAGTATACAAACTGAGGTTGTAATTATTCATGAGATTGATTAGATTTTGATGAATGGCTTCAGGACTGTACCTGCTTCAATTAATCGATTGATCAATTAGTCAATCAATCAGTCAATCAATCAATCAATCAATCAATCCGGTAACCTGTCAATGAGCCTAAATCTCGCTAACGAGGAGAATTCTGTTTTGCTTCGAAAAGGCCTTGTTGCTGGATATTTTGCTGATTTCAACAGAAAACTCTTGTAACACAGAAACTATTTGATTAACAAGTAACATTGCGCGGTTAGGGTACTTAGTATATTTTGCCGACGAGATGTATATTCCTCCACCGGTAGCGTTTAGTTTCCAGCTCTTTTTTCTAACGCCAGGTATCAAAGAAAGCAATGTTTAAAGCCGGTTTTTGAGAGTGTTATTTCATTGTTTTCCTATGAATTTTTGCGTTTGGAATATACTTTTCGCCGATGTTTTCTAAAGCAGGCTATCATTTCAAGGGAGAAATTCTAAAGCCGGGTGAAAAAAATGTTTCTTGGAGTGCACACATCCCTACAAGTGAATGTCAATTAGCCTCCTGCAAGGGGGCAGCCGGGTATTGACTTAAATTAGGTATTTGCAAAATTCAGCTCAGAAATTAGAAAACTTTGTGGGAATTTCTGCAGTCTGTGAGTCGCTTCCAGGGTTTTTTTACTGAAATTTTCGAATACAATGCAGGTTTCTGTCAAAGACGTGATTGCTTTTTCAGTTATTCTTGCAAACATCGTTTTGCAAACACCTGTGGCAGTCAGTTCTCCAAAATAAATACTTCCTTCTAAAATAAACATTTTTTTGAAAAGCTCTCCTTTTCCCCACCATAATCGTCTTTACTTGCCATCAATAGAATTTTTAGTAAGCTGATGATTCTGTTGTAATTGCTAAAATACAGTATCTTATCCGATTGTGGTTCGGTATGGATCTACAAGAAAAACTTATTGCTCTTGAAACCCAATGTTTTTATTGAGTTATTCATTGCTTTCTACTTAATGTTCGTGTGCGGTAAGGCTGTTTTTTAACACAGAAGGCCCTAACAACTTTATGGTAAAGAGATCTGGTTTATTCGATTTAATGATACAATAGGTGGAAAGAGTTGCGTTTTGAATTCATGTAGCAGTTATAGAAATGCAGTGGTCATGCCTAGGGGCACGCAAATGTCATCGGTAAACGTTAGATTGCCAAGCTTGTGTCAACAGGTCTTTTTTCAAACCAAATGTCTTGACAGCTGCAGCAACAGCAACAACAGCAACAACAACAACAACAGTAAGATGATGTCCCCAAGGTAGAGGAGATGCTCACAGGTCAATGTCTCTCTAAATCTCATTGGCTGGAGCTGTTCAGGATGTTTCGCTGCACAATGTTCATCATTGTACAAAATCTACTTCTCTTTGCTGGCCTATGTACTGGAGTGCTATCGACCATTATCAACATATACAGTACGGATGACTGTTTTTCTTTTTGCCTTTTGCTTGCTAAGCGTGCTTTAAACAGACTAGTTTACTGCTCGGCTATCGCTTCTTCGACAGCTTCTGTCACCGTAGCTCTGTCCATTCCGTCTATTCTTAGTAGCCTTTGCGTTGGCATTTAGAATCGATTTTTCCCTCACCTACAATGCTGGTCAGCTTTGTTGGATGAAAACTGGATTGGAAGTGCTATGACAAAAGTCGTCATTGAATGTATGTCGTAATGAAAAATACTCAGATCTAAGTTGAGCATTGTATAACAGATTTCTTTTATAATTTTTATCGAATAAAAAGCACTTTCTCCAGAATAGTAGCTCAAATAGGGGAAACATTTTTTTGGATACCCGGTATATTTATCAAAACAATGACAGTAACAATACTAACAATAGCATCAACATTAACAACTGGCATCTAAAATCGTTCACAAATGAGTGAAGCATTATAAAGAACATTGCCCCTGGCATGCCGCAACCATTTCAACTTGTATGGAAAACACTTTTCCCAGTACCACCGGCAGCTGCAACTATCATAGCTACGGTACCGTACTGAACTGGAAAAAGTTGAATCATTTCAACTTTTTTCGATCCTTGTGGCATCTTCAGCCATGAAATTTTATATGGAACAGGCTGCCTGCGGCAGTCGCCGGCAAATTATTGTCTTCCTTTGTTCTATCTCTCATTGTCTTCATTCTATCCCTTAGCTACCGACATAGTTACCGGTACCTTACGGCACTTTTGCCACGGTGGTTGCAGCACAGTATTCAGACGTTTCCATTTAAATCGTTCCAATGCGGTACCCAGGACATGGATGATGGAAGATGGCAGAAGACTGCCACCGGCAACCTTACAGCACCTTACGGCTATGTGGAAACCAGGCTTATAGGGCCTGTAGGACTCAATGATACTTAAGCGTGTCTATAGACCAATCGGTATGCTGCAGTACATACATTTTGAAAGACTGCTGTCCTCCAGGAATTGCTGCTGTCTTTTGTTTGCGTGTAAAAACGGTAATCGAAAAATGCAGATAATGCCACATACAGCCTTCTAAACGTTTAATTTTCATTTCTTGTTCCCAAAAGAATTGTGTATAAAGCATAGATGCTGCTAATACCAATACGGGATACTTTTGCTAATTGGCCTAGATTTGCCTCAGACGCATTTTATGCGAGATTACGCTAAATGCATTTGAATCATTGTAGCACCTCCTGGAGCTTTTGATCTTTATTCTAATGTTGCATTGCCACCGCACTATATGAATTTATGAACGACGGGAGCTTCTTGATATCCCATGAAGATAATTCAACTTGCAGCTGGTCATAATGAATCTGCTTTTAATGCCTTAACGAAACAGTACAGGCCTGAAAGCTTATTGCGTAACCTGAGGTTTAAAGCCCATGTAATCCTGTTTCTACGTACCTTTTGCGCTTTCTTGCTTTCTAAGTTGGATGCAGATCATTTGGTAGATCCAATTTGCTGATGACGCTATTGCAGTCTTACGACACGATGCTGAGAACGTTTGTCGCTACACTCGTAAGATAGGTTCATGAGAAATCGTGCGAGCGACATCAGCGCTCTTCAGCTTGTTCAACAAAGATTTTGTTAGAGATTTTGTAGCTCCATTGCGGAGGAGTGTATCATTTTCAAAACTTCTCTTAAGCCTTTGGCAAAGATCCTTTTGTTTTGAAAATATCCCTGAAAATGCCATTGTTTTAAGAAATCTTGTACGAGTGATACACCCTTTGGCCATTACTGAGAATCTGAGAATCTATTAGACCCCTTTCGCAATGACGTCAATTTTGTTTGAAAACGAGGCATCATATTGGAAACGAGAATAACGATGATCAAACACATCAAGTCGATTGGAAGGCCTAATTAAATTAGTAATTTGAAATCGAAGTTCAGCTTTAGGTAGTCATATCGTAATAAGTGTTTTTTAACAATTAAGGATTTGGATGGATGTGTTTAAATCTTTCTTACCTGAAGGAAAGACTGTCGACTGTTTAGAGGATTTAGGAGCACTCACTGTGGCAGAATTGAAAGCTATCCTGAAGCAGTATAAGGAGAAGAAATCTGGGAATAAGGCGGATCTGATTCTTCGCACATTTGCGGTATTCTGTCGTGCAAAGAACTTTGAAAAGCAATCAGGTGACATCCCTGAAAAAGCAGATGAATCAGTGCTTTTTTGCCATGAAAAAGAATATACATATGAGGCTGCCCGTGAGCAATGTCTCCATCTTCCGTGGTCATCTGATCTTCGCGAAACACCATCTTTCAGTTTCATCCAGCTGTATGAATATCTGGTTATAAGAACATCAAAATATAAACATATTTTGCTTAAAAGCACAGCTTACAAGAAGCTGAAAGCGTTTCAGTTCTTCCAAGAAGGCTTCATTAGAAAGATTGATGTAGCAAAAGATAAAGATTTCACTTTCTTTGATGTTCGTGTTAAAGCGTCCATGAAAACAAAGCTGTATAAAGTCATTGTAAAGCTTTCAAACAAATCTGGTGATGTTTGCTCTGCTGCTTGTTCATGCCCTGCTGGCATCGGTCTCCATGGATTTGGGAACTGCAATCATGTTGATGGGGTTCTCTTTGCTCTTGAAGACTTTAACAGACATGGTCTACAAGAATACCCATCTGCTGTCTCTTGCACCTCAAAGTTGTCTTCATGGAATGTGCCTAATGCATCTGCACTCAAGTCTTTTACTGCTGTTCCTATAACTGAACTGGTCATCAGAAAAATTAAATTTGGAAAAGAAAATGCTGGAATCCCTTCATATAAATCTTTTGATCCTCGTGCTCCTTGCGATAAATTTGTTGATGCTGATAGATTAGAACTTTTCAAATCACAATTGGCAGAATCCATCCCAAACAGTGGTTTTTTTGGCTTCCATCAGCCTTCTCCTCCTATTCCCCAAGATTCCGACCTGTCCACTTCATCTGATGCTGTAGACATTGCAACTGATTCTGATGAACTTTCTTTGAATGACTTTGTTTCTTTTAATGAAAGTTATGACATCTCAAGTCCTTCCTTCAAAGAAATGATGGACAAGTACTGTGATAATCTGGCCTTGTCTGCAGAAGAAATTATTGAGATTGAAAAAGCAACACGTGGGCAGTCAGAAAATGAAAACTGGATGAAGCATCGCCTATACAGAATAACTGCATCCAATTTCTACTCTGCTGCTGTTAACTCCGTTGAACCTTCCTCCAAATTAAAATCCATGTACTACAAATCATTTTCATCTGCTGCAACTAGCCATGGGAAGAAATTTGAATCACATTGTAGAGAACTCTATGCAGTTTTGCTGAAGGAGAATGGTTTCCTTGCACAAATTTCTGATGTTGGTTTACAACTGTCCTCTTTATTTCCATATCTTGGTGCTTCCTTGGATGGCATTGTTTCATACCAAAATGAGAGATGGGGGTTGGAGATTAAATGCCCCTTTTCAAAATATAACTACTCCTTACAGCATGCACTTACAGACAAGAAGTTCTTTCTTTTCAAAGATGATCATGGCACTATCAAGCTTAAGCGAAAACACGCCTACTTCTTTCAAATTCAAGGTCAAATGTTTTGTGCAAATTTGAAACGTGTTGATTTTGTTGTTTGGTTTGGCAGTGATGAGCCATTATTTGTCGAAACCATCTGGTATGATGAAGCTTTTGTCATGGATTATTTGATCCCACGACTAAGATATTTTTATTGCAGAGCTGTTCTTCCAGAACTTTTTACAAAGCGTGTTAAAAAAGGACAAAAACTTTATTTGCATGATGGTTGGGAAAATTTTGATAGAAAGTAATTATTGTTTGCGGTATATATAACTGCTGTGAGCTAATACATAATAACAATAATAACAATAACCTTTGATGAAGTTTCTAAAATCAGGGGTGGAATAAATTTCCTTCTTGTTGGAACCACAGTTAAGGTATCAAAACTTTTCTGTGCATTAAGCCAGAGTACGAATAACTACTGTATAGAAAATGATAAATTCGGACTAAGGGTATCATGATCAGATGGCATTTAGAATATGAAGATAGAATAACATTGACTTAGGAGGTAGCAATTTACAGCATAGTTGAACAGGTACAATACCATGTACAAAGCTTTCCAAAATTTCTGGAATGCCTGTCTTGTCTAATTTATCCAAAGTCTCTTTCATGACCTTTGTTTCAGGGATCATGAAATCCAAAGGAATTTACCACCAAGAATCAAATTGGGTGGACATTAGTTTGAATCATTTTCCTTTCTGGGAACCAAAACATTTTCTGAGACCAATGGTCCTGTACTTTGATACATTTTCCACCACTGTTTTTAGAATTTTGATTTTACATAGCCTAAAGCATTCATTGTATACACTGTTATTACGTAAATTCATGTCCTTTTGTCTAATACCATAATTCCAGAAAAGATACCATTGGGAGAATTTGACCAAGGTGTGTTGTGTATAGCGGAATTGATAGTGATTCTAAAGATAATCAATCATTAAACACAATGCACCTTGGTCAAATGCCCCTGATACCATCTTTACTGGAATTGTCTATTGCAAACATCAGTACTTGGGCTAGTTCTGTACATCCTGCCAAATGATAGATTGGTATTTTTAGCGTAAGCTGGCAAGAGTTGCATGGCAAATATTTTTTTACTTTAAGGTGGCTAATTGTGACTCTCCATTTTTCTGAACTTTGTTGAAAATTTCCAACCAACTCCTCTCACTTGGACCCACTTGTGAAATAATCAATATTTTTGACCTAATGTAATTTAAGTTTCTTGACTAGAACATGCAAATTTCATTAGCACAATAAATACAGTATGTGCTAGTTAGGGTGATCTGATGCTCTTTTGAAATATTTGCTTTCAGAGCTTTGATATCACCATTATAGTTATCAGAGTTACCATAATTCCAATTCTGTTTAATCCAATGCTGAATAATTTGATAGCAGATATGATTTCAAGTCACCACCCCTTGTATCCCCACTCCTTGTTATTCTTCCAGGCAGGTTTGCTCAGCCTTCCTATAAAAAATTAAAACTTATATGTATATTACAAAATTCATTGCTTTTAGGAGTCATCCATAAAGTGTGTATGCTCAAATTCAAGATTTTTTAACCCCCCCCTCCCTTTCGTACACTTTTTGAACAATAGAGTGACAACATCAAAACAATACATGTACACCTTTTGCCTGACCCTCCTCCTTACTAGAAATGTATGTACTTTATGGATGGCCCCCTAAATATTGCTACATGATATTACTACCTATGGTTACTATAATGCTATTGACTTATTTCTTGTTACTTTCTTACATAATATTTCGATCATATGGATTACATTGTTAGTTTCTTACTTATTCATTTGGATTTGGATCTACTAAAAATGGTAAAAAGTTTGTTAGCAGTGAACATACTGTGAAGATTTGATCAGCAAGAGGATGTAAGGATAATGCCAAAACACCATCAAGGATGTGGTAGTTCTTTATCCTTCCAATGGCCCTTTCAACGTGAATTCGTACTGAAGCAATGGAGGCAGTTTTCTCAACTTCTTTTGCAGTCAGCTGAGATCTTGTACCTTTAAATGGTGGTATATTCAGACTGACACCAGAGGGAAGAATGTCTTCAATATCAAAACCTCGATCTGCCATGACAGTGTCGCCATCCTCAAGAAGAGCTAGAACACCAGATTTGAGGGTGATTTCCTTGTCAGAGACTTTGCCAGACCACAGCTTCGACACGAATGTAACACAACCAGCAGGTGAAATTCCAATGAGTGCTTTATAAGTGTTGTGGTGCTTGTATTCTGACCATGTTTGCGATTGTGACTTCATTGATGATGGGACCTCTATGAATATCTCAGTGCAGTCAATGATTACTCTGGTGTTGGGATATGGCTTGAATTGTGGTGGCATATTTTTACGCACAAGATCTTGTGAGGGAAATGGAAACAGAGTTGGTAGTTCATGATATAAGAAACAAATCCAGGTTGTGAAGATTTTTGAAACTTGAGCAGTGGAAATTCCAAAACGATCAGCTAAATCAATTGCAAGCAGGCCAACCTTTAGTCGCATCAATACCAATACAAATTCTTCCAAGTGAGAAAGGCATCGCTTTTGGCCAGGCTTTAATGTTGACTTTTCATGATAAGAGAGCTTAGAATTGTCAGAAGACTTGTTGCCACGCCAGTAATGCATCCTAGATAACTTAGGTGCAAGATATTCATAAGTTGCAAATAAGGAAGAAAAGTTTGGAAATCCAGTGTAGAACTTTGTTGCAGAATTATCATCTTTTATTTTGTCAATGGAGAACTGAAATTTCTTTAATTCTGCAACCTGCATTTCTAATTTCTCAAGCTGGCTCATCAATGAAGAGATCTGAGAATTCAGCTCTTTCACTTGTACTTTAAGATGATTTGACTCAGTGAAAACTTTCATGATATCATTTGCTTCACCAGAATCTGATTCAAGATGAACAGGCAAGTCAATAAATGAAAAGTCAGTCTGTGTTGAAATTGACACAGCAGAACCAGAAAATTCTTGATCAGAAGTATCAGGAAAACCATCATAATCAGTGCCAACCTCAAATGATGATACAGGATCTTTAAATCTAAACAAAGGTTGAGAACGGGCAGCTGGAGGTTTTCGCGGCGTTGGTTTGACAGGGGCAACACTGCTTGTGAAAAGATTCAGAGAAGGTTCAGCACCAAACACAAGACGCCAATGATGAGGGTTACGCTTCATATCTTTATCTGTGAAATGCTTCTCACAAAGAACAGTTGCGCTTGTTACCTTGAAACCATCTCTGCCTTCTTCTCGTTTAATTAGGTTACACCAGCGAAGTTTCTCAGAATTCTTCTTGGGGAAACCGAAGAAGTGTAGGCCCGTTGCCGCACCTTCAGTGTTATAAAATGTATTTGTGCATCCATATGCAGCACATTCACGGCCAAGTGATCTCTTTTTCTTCTTTGAAACACCTTCCGCGTTTCTGCATTGAATTGTTTCACTCATATTTCGCAAGTTTTGCCAATTTAAAACACTTTTTAACAAGAAAAAATATGTAATTCCTATTGCCGGCAATTGAAGAGATGAACTTGGATCATCGGTAATCTCGTTTTCAATACGGCGCCTCGCTTTTAAGTACAGTTTGACGTCATTGCGAAAGGGGTCTATTGTATCTTTGCCATTCGCATGATACACCCCCCCCCCCCACATGGCCCTTCCCTCTTGTCTCGTCTTCTCTATGCTTGCAAAGAGTTCAAAACTTTCTTCGCTAAGATTTCAAGTATCTCTGTTCTTTTCACCAGAGATGTGGATCAACTCTATAGCCTTCCAATGGCGAGTCATATGATGATGTGATAGGTTGAAGAAAATAATTCATTTCCCTGAATAATGCATGCCATGTCACCAAAGTTCCATAATAGCTTACCAACCTCGGGCTTGGCATTCTGGGTACCATCTTCCAACCAAGTTTGGAGGAACACACGGGTACCAGAATAAAATGGCTTTGCATAAGAATATACAATTTTGCGCAATTATTCAGCTTTTTAAATTCATTTTCCAGAAAATGGAATTTTTCACCGTAGTTTAGATTTCATTATACTTGAAATATTAATATGATGTGACAGACTCGATGACCGATTAGTAGCCTGCATGTTCACTCGGCTAGTTTGCAAAAATCGAATTGAGTTGAATGAAAGGCAGGTTGAAAATTCAACTTACCATTCAACTCAGTTCGCAACCGAGAAGTTACTGCTCGTTCAAGAAGACCAAGAAAGTTGTCTCTGTTCATGCTTATGACTTCGTATGAAAAGCAATTTTACATTTTATGAATAAGAACTATCCAATGATCCATTGTTGTTGGATTTCCATATTTCTTCCCACGCCTATCTCAATTTGTTAGATTCAAGAAAAAGAAACTGTTTTTAGAGTATTTAAAACATTACGTTCGAAATACAAACCTGTTATTTCTTTAAACACTATCAAATTAAAGTAGAAATATCTCAGATATGAAAAGAAACAACATCGTGACACCCACGTCTCTACTAATAAAATATGTAAATCTAAAAACATTTGGTTTAACCTAACCTCATTTTAGATCTTTTATTTTATCGTTATCGAGGCTCGATATGACCAACCTTCGAAGCTTGCCTTGATAAACAGATTTAGGTGAATGCTGAATCGCAAATTTATATATGGTTTTGACTTAAATAACCAATTCATCGTAAATCTCTCTATATATGGCTCGTATTTTGTCGCTGTAAAAACAGTTCCCTGGGATAATTTTCGCGCATTCAAGGTCACTGCGGTGTGCTTAGCATTGGAAATACAGATACGCAATCAAAGATAGCTAGGAAGTCCGATTGAGGAATAGAAAGCTACGTATTTCTACTGTCATTGTACTCCTTTGTGGCAAGGTTTTCGTTTTGCTCACAGCATGGTTTATAGAGTCCACGCAAAATAACCAGTTGCTAACGTTCAAAACAAACCCACGTTGTCCTTCCTCGGAATTAATTTGTTTTTCATTAAACTCTTTAAACTTGAAATTAGGCACAGAGTTTCATTCCGATAGAAATGGTGGCCACTGAGTTCCTCCAGATGTTCTGGACATTCTCTCGCCATGCTTAATCTCAACATCCTCTGTGGCATGGACAGAAGCTCTTAGATTAGAAGATGGAGCATTCCTCGAATTTTATTTTCAGAAATTCTGTTTAATTGATTTTCTGCTATATCTCAATCAGAGCTTTCAGGAGCTCTTTATTTCTTGAAACACCATTATATATGTTTATATCTTATGTTTCGTCTGCTATTTACGAATACACAGCATTTACTTTCAAACCTCTGTATATTTTCTTAAATGCTCTACCAAGTTTGTAAAGATGCTTCTCCTGATAAACCTCCAAAGCAGGCCTAAAATCCTTCATCAAATTCGCTAGCATTAAAACCTCATGGTAAAAGAGAAAAGATTAATTATGCTGAACGTCCAATCCTACACAATCAAGCAGGCCTATGTAGATAGTTAGTGACTGCTGAAAGAAGACAGACCGACAGAGTTAGATTCTGATTGTTGCGGGGCTTGATTATTACCAAATTGCGTCAGGGATTTTTAGGCCTGTTTTCATGTGCAATAATGCACCATATTTGTAGCTTGAGAATTTAAGTTCATTACCTGGATATTATTGCATTTCTTTATTGTTTTCTCTTCGTCCCAAGCCTAACCGATGCTAGACTAGACCTATGACGATGAGTCTCTGGTTTTCGTGTGCTCTTTGACTTGATGATGGCGCTTCAGTAAACAGAACATAGGGCCAGGTTTTTCACTTTTTCATTATGAGTCCCTGTTGAGCAAGGTTTACCGCAGGGATATAAGGGACTCATCTTCATCAGTCTAGTGCTTGACATCAAATTCAAAGGGCTCCTGCGCGTCTGAACTGTTAGCTCCAACACTGCTTTCGACCTCATTTTTCAAACTTTGAAATGATGTTGAACGCTTTGAAATGAGATTGAACGTTTTGTAGGAGCTAGCAGTTCAGACGCGCAGGAGCCTTTTGAATTTGATGTCTAGCACACTGCTGGTTAGGCTTGGGCCGAGAAGCAAACAAAAAGAGAAGCAGTAATATCAAGGTGATGAACTTTAATTTCTAAGCTACAGCCATGGTGCATTTCTGCCCAGGCTGTTTTGAATAATTTTGGACCAAATGCTTGGGTTTTCGCCATTTTCATGGGCCAAGAAAATGGCGACAAACAAAGGCCAACCAAGAGAGGACGCATTCAAGGAATGCTGGATGAAATAGACCCTTTAAAGATTGCCTGAAGCGAAAATTTTTATTTTTGCCATGCTATTTCATTTCGTTTAGAAGTTATCCACTGACAAATTGTTTGTAATATGAGAACGATGTATACGATTTTCTCAAACTAAATTTTCTTAGCTAAGTTGATCTATTCGCTACACAAGCATAATCTGTTTATTGGAATCTGATATATGGTTTGAGAGGTTCAAGCTTTCAAACACCCATATATTTTTGCAGATTCAGTCGATGTTGGGCAACAAGGGTTATCATTACGAAAAATACTTACTTTCGCGGTTCTTATTTCCTATGTCATCTTTCATTATTTTCTGATATGATTTATGTAGTTGATGCTCGTAGCTCACACGTAAACGTTTCTTTTGAGAGTCGCTGGTCCATTTTTTATTTCTATTATCTCATTTTTGTGACTTTCGTGAATCATTTGAGGTTAAAAATATTTTGCTTGAAGTTTCAGTTTTTGTAGAATATCTTTTGATCAACGGTTCTTCTTTTTTTAGAACTCCATACGTCACAACTTATCTTTGAACAAATGCTTCGTTAAAGTTCCACGCAAAAAGGGTGAGCCTGGAAAAGGAGGCTACTGGAGTCTCGTTCCAGAATACGCAGACAAACTACTTGAAAGTCAACTCAAAAAGAGGCGCATACAGGAGCAGAACAACAACAACATCCAAGCAAAACGGGCGCGGATGATGCACAAGCCAATGGAAAGAATACAATTCCCAGAGGCTATTAGGCAACGGCATTTCGGAGGATCCGTAAGCTCAACTGGTAGTATACATGACTCTGAGGAGGAGGAAGATGTAGACAATTTGATACACGTAGATCATAATTACGGCCAAAGAATCAAGGAGATGACGCCATCATTAAATCTTGAAAGCGAGGCTGTCAAGCCCGAAATGGAGCTTTGTGATGACGCAACACTTGAGTTTATCGAGCAAGCTCTTACTGGCGATTTCTGCTGGAACACAGGGATAACAGGTGAAGCACTCAGTGAGAGTATGAGAGGAGTTACGCAAGATTTAATGGACGCAAGAAAATTCTCATTCTGCATGAACAGCCCGGCTTTTGGTGCATTGGCTGGTTATGAACTGAGTAGCCCGTATTATTTGAGTCCTCCACCCTCTGCGGATGATATGTCAGGTCCAGTGGAATTTACGGACCAGCAACCTGATTTGACTGTTCGTGGTATTAGTATGCCTATTCATAATATGATGGTTTCTGCATTGGATCAAGGTGTCAAAGTAGAGCCATTATCTCCAGTACCGTCTAATGACTTCTGGGATGATGCCGTTGACTTTGCAAACGAAAGTTTACAATTCTGCGAGGATGATGACTTATCTGACTTTTCCGAGAATTTCTCTGAGCATTTCTCAGACTAGACTTGTGAATATCTCACCTGACCGCTGATTTAGTCTCGGTTCAATCCGATGCAAAAGGCAAACCGATGGATACACGCCCAAGGGAGAACTGTACCAAATTCCGGCATTCATGCGTCTCGAATCAGCTTGAACAGAAGAGTCGCTGTTCCGTGGAACTCATTCCCCGTTGGCTGTATTTACAAGAAAGGCGCGTCATGGATCACATTGGCCCTTGCTACGTGTTTGATGTGGACTTGAAAGGCCTAAAACACCCCCGTCTAAGTGACCCGGTACATTCTACCCCGGTGATTTCTCCGGTGAAAAAATGGAGAAAAATCAGCCTCCGAACAAACTGTGAATCTCTCCGGTACAAAATGCCTCACAAGTGATACCTCGTTTGCAAACTGGCGAACACCTAAGAGAATTTGGAGAAATCATTTCACCATAAAAACAGCTCTGAGCTCCCCTCGCTGTCCTCGTTACAGAATTTGAGCTCCCCCGTGAAAATTTGACCATGTTTCTCGGTCACTAGGACCCCGGTGAACATCTGACCTCTCACCGAGGCACTTAGACGGGGGTGTCTTAAAGAAGACAACTGAGAACGCTCGCTCATAGAAGACAAGTGAGAACATCCGCTCGCAGTTCTTACAGCAGTTCTAACATACATGCCATTTAGTATATTTGACTGGACAAATAGAGAGACCACAACCTTACTAGATCGATTGATCCTTTTACAGCGATAGGGATTGTTTTTACGCGTAGTGACAAAATCTATATATTTCGTCCAGACACTTTAATCGTACATAATTTGCTTTTTGTACGTGAGGCCATAGCAAGCAATACACTGGACTTACAACGAGTCTCTCTCGCGGCAAAAACGGGAGAAGGACAAAAAGCGAGAGAGACTTGTAATACTTGGCATGCTCATTAATATTCTTGAGCTATTGAGCCTTGCTTCCATTTTAAAAATGACGGGGTTGTTGTCAACTGTTTCATCGAAGCTTGAGTGGGCCATTGTCAAAGAACATCGCAGAGCCTCGCTCTGTTGCATCATTGTCATTTCTATGCATATGATTGGATATTGGTTTTTTGTAAAAGGATGTCGACTGGACAGAATCCTGTCCAGCCAAAGACCCAGGCTACCAAGTATTACAAGTCTCTCTCGCTTTTATTTCTTCTCCCGTTTTTGCCGCGAGAGAGACTTGTAGCAAGTCCAGCAATAGATAAACAAAATACTTTTAAGTATAGTATAAGTTTCGAGCCTAACTCCTCATTAGCAGTCAAAGACTGCAAAGTGAAGTCCGAAACGCTTAGTCTTATAAGGTCTAGGCTACAAACTACTGTCAAATCATTTTGTGCCTCCCACCTGGGGGAGGGGTAACTACCATTTATGTTGGTACGGGATGTGCCTGTTCTTGGGATGCCTTTTTTCGAGCAGAAAATAAATTTTGGAGTATTTTTGGTAAAAACACAAGTATTCATAAATTTTGGGATATCATTTTAAAAAAAATTACTCTTTGGGGTATTGATTTTGATCGAATGTCACTTACTTGGTTAAAATTTTGGATGGCTGTCACAATTGTAGGGTATACATTCTCAATGGCCGGTAAATTTTGGGGTATCGTTTTTGCGAAAATTTATAGATTTAGGGTGCGATTGCTGACATCAAATGGCACACCCCTCGTCACCCGCCAATTGAAGTTACCCATCATCCATATGGCTCTAGATTTAATCGTCAGACAACTTAGTTTACGGGCAAGAGGTGATATAAGAGAGCTAACGTCTGCCATGTTGATTGTTCTTCAGTTCGAGCCATATTTCCTCCATCGAGAAAGTTGAAGGTTTTGGATTCCTCAAAGAATGTGGAACTATTTCCTGCCGCTACTCAAAGACCTATTGCCATGATCCTTGTCGTGCCAAATGAAATGCACAAAAGAGAACCTAGCCTAGAAACGACCTTCTTTTCATGGGACAGTCAACTTTTTCAGGGCAGCAAAGGATCATTGTTGGTTACGGGTCTTTAACAGCCATGCAAATTTGCCTACGCAAACCATGGAGCGCTACTAACCTCACTACCATAAGGACCCTCAAGTTACGGTCATGTCATTGAGTTGAATTGTTGTTGTTGTTATCGCTGCACTGAGGATCAGTTCAGCCAAAAGCGAAACTACGACATGTAATCAAGTCTAGAGCGCTACTACACTATGTGAACAAGATCTCACAGAAAAATGATGCTGCTAACCAGAATGTTTTACCAAAGATACGAAGTTATAAGATTATTACGGAAACCTTTTCGCAAGAATGCGTTTATTATGTGTATGAAGGGATAAGTCACATTTTGGGACAACTGTGACAAAAAAGTAGCCCAAAGTATGGTTGCCTTCATGGTATTCCACCACATCAAAGTTTACCGTAACCTTTTGTGCTGTTCTGATTTGACCAGGCATGATACTTGTTTCTAACGGTAAGAAAATATATTCAAAGTCAAGGGCTTGTGGGCAACCATAAGTTGTAATTTACAATATCCATTTTAGGATTTTTGTCAAAGACAAGACGAGCAAGGGCACATAGTTCAGAGACTGACCGAAAAAATCAAATTCAATCGATCAAGCTCATTTTCTATGCATTACATGCTTTTGACTTTGCCATGTCATTCACCAATTTTAAGTACCAAAGAATTCCAGATCTTAAAAGGAGTGCAAGGACCAGCAAGCCATGCACGAAGTCAGCGACTTGCATGCCAGAATAACTGACTATACAGCATTCACAAAACTAAAACAACAGATCGCCAAAGCTGCTGGCTGTTGTACTCCCTTTAAGATTGTAGCTTCTGATTGCAACTAATGATTAAATCTGCACCAGACCGTCCTTCTGGTTTTGTGCCAATCAGCAGTGCATGTAAGCCGAAGAGAAACAAGAGTTTGAGACTTCGTTTACACCGGACCGGTACATCTTCGGATCCGTAAACAAACGTATATCGGATCAACTTCACGTTTTCATTGCTCCTTCTAAACCGGAACACTTTTGCTCCTTATGTCTACAGGACTTTTGCTCCTTATGTCTACAGGAAAACTTTATTCTGGTCTAGAGCAGTGTAAATGCTCTTTTGGAATGCATTCGGAGCGAGACAAAAATGAACCGGTACAATGTAAACATGGTCGAAGGAGTCAATGTGAAAAAATATAAATATGAGATTTAGCACCTTCTTGGTACTATCACTAGTGTGATACTATGATTAGTGTCCACGGGAAAACTTTCAGGTTCTATGATTGTGATTTCCAAGGGTATGCTCAGATTTTCCGCCACCCAAAGTCCCTTTGAGAGAAACTATCATGCTCCTTTTAAGGGGACATCGTCACTCAGAATTGTATTTACTTTGACCCGAGCTCACCCATGGGTAAACTTACCCCCGCTTCAGCAATTCATAGTTTTATTACACATACAGGGCAAAAGTAAGGATGACTTAAGCTGGTCATCAAGTGGAAAAGCTTTATCATTAGAAGATAACGTAAGGTGAATTTGATTGGCAATGGCATTCCTTTATATCGATAATTAAACTTAGCTTTTTTGCAAGGAAACAACTGCGGTTAGAATGAGTGAAGGATTAAGAGGGCCAGCGAGTAATGAAGAAATAGTCCCATGGTTTCAAAGCCACATCTTTTAAAACCCAGTTGTTCTCGTTATGTTCCTTTAAATTTTATTGACAAAGACGGTTAAGCTTTCCTTAAAAAACTGTTGTGCATCTACAAGACTTCTTATCTTCCACTGACTTTTTATGTTTTGTGGAAAAATATATTTATGTTTCTCTTAAAGACCCTGAATAAGCTGTTATGTACGCAACAGTCCGTTACTACGTTTAGATAGGCTTATCACTCTAATCGCAGCTTCTCCCATGAAAAACAGTAGCTGCGGTAATGCGTACGTCCCAGGAGCTAAAAATACGTCAGAATTGCATAGGATCCGTTTCCTTATTTCACTGGAGAATAAAATGAGGCTGTCGCCAAATCTACGATAAAAACTGATAATGTAATTTCAGTATCTCTCGCTATCATTTTCCTCTCTTCCTAGAGGACAACTTGAAAGCCGGTGTGCCCTCGAAGTGTCGTGCCCCCAAGTTTGAGATGCTTCCTACGTCCCTGATTCAATCACCTTCCACCCAGTTAAGCCCTCTCAGTCTCACACCAGAAACATGATGCTATAACTCTACAGTATCTTTTGAGGACATTAGGCATACTCTTCCTTTATCAAGAATGTTTGAAATAGCCATCCCAACGTAGATTCACTTGTAAAGTCAAGTTGTATTTAGAATCAAAACTTAGCGTCATTTAAAGCTAATCTGAAGGGCGTGGTCTCAAAATTTCCGATTAAGTGCCCCCCCCCCGGGGGTACTTGACCTAAATTTGTACGGGGATGTGCCCACGAAATAAATTTTTTCACCCTACTCCAGAATTTTTGCCTTCAAATGATACCCTGTTCTAGAAAAAATCGGTAAAAAGTATACTCAGAAACACAAAAATTTGACTAAATAATAACCTGTTGTGATAAAATTTCCTCTTTTGACATGTTTTAACAACCTGCTCCAGAAAACTTGCCTTCTTCTGATACCCTGTTCTAGAAAAAATAGGCGAAAACGATACCCTGAAAAACGGCACATCCCCGTCGGACAAATATACTAAGTACGCCCCTCCCCCGGGAGTACCCCTGGACGCCTTCAAAACAATTTTTGGCTCGCTTCACTCACAACCCAGTTTGCCATGGCCCTTTCAAGCAAAATGCTGTATCTCAGTCCTTGTGAAAATAGGAGTATGCCATTAGTAAACGATTTTGCCGCTTGCTTTTCCAATCTTAAATTTAGGCAACTTAGTTTCTTGCCATTCTTTCGATTGATTCTTCTTGCATATAGGCATCATATTTAGGAGATTTGTACATAATGTAAATGGATGGTTGTTTTTATTTTATTCGAAAGCATTGCGTCATATCAATATTCGTCCCAGTAAATAACTGATATGTAGATGATATGTTGTGGACGTGACGTACTGTATGTAATAAACAGTAGGATTCCTAGTCGAAGATATGGCTATTGGAGTAACAGCAATGTGTCATTTTTTATCTTTCATTAGCTATACCTGATGACTACAGGGTGTCGCAAACATTGTACCCCCTTTGTGTTCCTACTGTGGAGAAGCTGTATATTCAGTTATCTCGTTTCTTACACAGTTGCATTGATTGGTCAGGCTTCAACTTAGAGCATGGGTCGCAGGAAACGAATTAATAGTTAAAAATGTAAACACAAACATACCTGTGTCTTTATCGTGGCTTCTTCTGCCTTTCTTGGCTTTCCTTTGCTTCCCTGGCTCAGCTTAATTCATTGCTTCAAGTTCGTCTGAACCACGAAACCGCAAACGAGGGCAGCCTCACTTTTACAGAAAAAAACTGAATTAGGCCACTACGAACTTGAAGCAATGAATTGAGCTGAGGCAGGGCAGCAAAAGAAGGCCAAGAGAGGCAGAGGAAGCCACTATAAAGACACAGTTATGTTTACCATTATATCTTAAACGAACACTTCGTTTCCTGCAACCCATGCTTAGAGTTTGAGAGCTTCTATGAGTCAATCTGATAAATGGTTGCTGATTTATGGTAGAGAGAAGGCAAAATAAGTGGTTGCTTCAAAAACAGCACTTCTATTGTTCTTCAGCAATGTCAAAGTCAAGTAAGTTTCCAAAGAAAAGGTCTTAGCATCGTATTAAAATCTTTGCTAATTGTTAATTATCGTAAAGGGTAACAGCTGTTTTCTATTCATAAAAGAGCACTTTCTATCTTTCAAGAAATTTGTTGAAAATCTTAATACGATGCCAGAGTCCTTTCTTTGAAAACTTACTTTATTTTGACATTGCTGGAGAACAATAGGAGTGCTGTTTTTGAAGCAACTACTTAGCTTGCCTTTTTACTGCCATAAATCAGCAACAACTTGTCAGAATGACTAAAACTAGGTCTCAAACTCTAAATTGAAGCCTGACCTATTTCTACAGCTCCTCCACAGTAGCCACGCAAACGGGGCACAATTATTTTGGGACATCCTGTAGATGGAATGTGAATACTTTTCTAACAGTCACCGATGAATTTATCATGTTACCGAACTTATGAATTTCTTCTTGAACTTCCGAGTCCAAGAACAAGTTAGTCTCTAGGATGGTTTATATTCAGTTCCTAAGGAGAATGGCAACAAATTGCTTATTGAAAAACCGGTTTTCTTAACTTTACTGAACTTTAGTATTGCACAAAATCGTGAATTTTCACGAAAAGCCATTATTTGGGATTTCATACGTAAGTTTGATTCCCAGATGTTAAAAGAGCTTAATCACAGACGTAGGCCAGCAAACTGAATTGCTGGATTGATCAAAACCAGCTCTGCGAGCAACTTTAGCAGTTTGATACCATTCATATAACACAGGATGCTCTCAAAAGCAGGAATTAACACAAGTACCAAATCATATTAGTTGACGGGCATTGGAGGGCCAATTTCAGAATTCAGCAGAACTGAAGTCCTTGGTCAAGTTTTGTTTGTTTGTTGTGTTTGAATCTAACATCCGAAGATAGTTTCTAGAAACAGTAAGAACTAAGCGAGGAGCATTTCACTCATTCAAAAAAGTGTACGAGATTTCTTCACTACATAAGAGTTTTTGGGGATTCTTGAAGGGTTTTCCTTGAAAACAAAGGATTTATGCCAAGGGTGTACAAAATTTTTTGAGAGTGAAATTCCCACCGAAGCTAAGCTTTTAGAGGGAGCGTCCAGGGCCTCCCTCTTGATATAATCACACCTTATGCTTATTCTGGAGTTGCAGACAGGTGACAGCTACTCAAACCCAGACTCATTCCAAGAAAGTCTCTTGTTTTGCTCCCCTTGCAGACTTTTCACTACAACTGAAGCGATAAAAGCAACAAAAACAACAACAAGAAGCGAAGGTTAGGGGATTTTTTGTAGTGAATCCAACTCATGAACTCAAACTCTGGATAGTTGGCTCGAAGCACCACTTAAGTGCACTTCCATTGAGCCATCCCTGTCAGTCAAATTGGTCTTCGGGCTACTGAGTGGCCGGGTGACTTGCAAAGTTTCCGTTTGGTGACTGAAAATGACTTGATTACGTGAAGCCAAACTCTGATTGGGGACCCTCTTATACGCTTAACCAAGCAACTTACATTACTGCCCGCAGGGAAGGAGGGGACATTAGACTATGGGAGCACGTGCTTGGATACAGCATGTATAGCAAGCTTGAATTAGCTAGAAATAACTGGAAATCTTTCCAGCCTGTTTCAGAGAATCGGCACCCAGGGCCGGATCCATTGGGAGGCTAGGGGGTGGAGCGCCCACTCGCAGGAGGCCAACTGTCAGAAATTTTGGTCTCTTGTCTGATTTTTTCAGATTGACAGGTCTAGTTTTGGTAGCCTGTGTCCCATACCTCAGGGTCTGGAACACAGGCTAAGTTTTGTAAGATTTTGTGGGAAAAATGATGTACTAAACATGAAATTATCAACGTAAAAAGATAAAATCTGGCAGGAATTCTTGAATTTGTTGCTTATATTTGGTTGATATTTACTAATAATGTTGATTGTAAAGTTGGATTGTGAAATGGCTACAATTCACTTAAGGAAGAATCGGTTCGGTCATATAATGCGTGCATTTAACGGATGTCCCTACGTCTGTTGTTCTTGCTGTTGTTGTTGACGATTTAACCGTCGGAAAGTTTTGGCTCTTCGCTCGCTTATGCAGTCATGGCTGGCATCAGTCCTGTCGGCACGGTTGACTTGGTCTTGTGCTGCATCCTTTGTATCAGTCTAATGAGATGGCGTTTAAAAGCGAGGTCCAATCAGATGGCAAATGATATCCTCTTCTATTTTTGACTTATGTACCTTAACGGTGTCGATTGCCTTTAAGATAGAGTATTAATAAAAAGATTCCTTGGGAGAGCATCATCCACATACAAAGAGCGACCAGCTGTTTAGCAATCTCTTGATTATTTGAGTTTTCAGAAACCATAGACGTAGGAACGGGGGGAACTGGGGGCACGTGCCCCAAGATTTTGCAATGATCAAAATAGAGCCCTTTTTATTTTCAGAAAATGGCCCTTTTTTCTTAAGGAACAAAGTGCCCTCGATGTGTCGTGCACCCCAAGTTTAAGATGCTTCCTACGTCTCTGTCAGAATAAGAAGAAGTTCAATGTTGTGACGCTGCACGCTGGCGACATTTGGTCACCATGAACAACATCGTGTCGCCTAACAGCTGAAGAGCTTAAATATAGCTTTTGACAAATATAGAATTTGCTAACTAAGATCAACAGATCTGAATGTGGCTATAGTTATAAAGAGAGCGAGAGATAAATATGAGGATGAATTTATTTAGCTGAGCTGGTTCTTTATTTTTTGTTGATTTTTACTGACTGCTTTACTTTAAGACATTAACGCTGAATGAAATTTGCTCGTATCAATTTTGGTCAAGCAAAATTTGCGCTTGGCATGTGCATAGTCAAATCATAATCGAGTATCGTCAAATTTACCTCAGTTTCATATTTTACTTTAGACAAGTAAATTTTGGTAGCTGCAGCATTCATTTCTTTGACTATTTTGCCGGAGAAGAAGCCAAGAAGAGCCAGTAAGATCTCAGGAAAGCTGGGTTATTGTATCAATTGACCCAGGGGCGTCACCGACCCAAAAAGCTGGGGTGGGAAAAATGAAGGGTCTGGGGACTTCCCCCAAGATGACTTTCCTTGACAACAGCCTTTAGACCTTCGGAATATGTGGGAGGCACTTTTCTATTACTTTGATCTATTTCGATATTTCTGGAGAAGCCATCATCTCAAGCAGCGTATATTTTTGGTAGCAATGGGCATTTTCGCCTTACAACTATCGAGACAGAGAAGTATATCACACATCTCTTCATGAGGAAAGAAAATATACGATTTGTGATTAACAGTTAAGGCTTCTCTCAACATCTTCAATTACGGAATTCAGAATTCAAGATGAAGACCAGTTTGATAAAAGTTTCAATTCAATGAAAATCTACCCCCTCCAAAAAGCTTTTGAACGAAGATTAAATCTTAATTCGAGATTTAATCTTTGTTCGACAGGTTATCGGAAACCAGTACCCGGAAACTTCGAAACAGCAAAATCTATCTACGTGTTCCGTTTCTACGAACAACATATGGCCAAAAGTGCTTTTCTTTTAGATAGGGGTGAAACTATGGAATATGGAATGGCCTTGACGCAACATCAAAATTAGCAAAAAAATTCAATCGATTTAAATCCTGTCTCGAAAGCTCCAGAACATAAAGGAGCCCTGTTTATTCCTGCTGATCGAGAACTTTTAACTACTTTTACTTAAATATTCTATCTTGTATATTGTAAACTTTAAGGGTTTATCTTTTTTTCTTTGTACAGGGCAGCTTGTAAAGCAGTTTATGTATATATATATATATATATATATATATATATATATATATATATATATATATATATATATATATATATATATATATATATATATATATATATATATATATATATATATATATATATATATATATATTCTCAAAAGCTCATTCTAAAAGATGCTTTAAAATTAGTATAGATGCTCAAAGAAAAACACTTCTGGTAAACGTTTCGACTTGCGTCTTCATCAGTATTGCTTCTCAAATCCGAAAGAACGTACATATAACCAAAAATACAATAGATGTGTTATTCAATAACTTCAAACGAAACCTACCTAGTACAAGGTGTGAATGAATAGGTTTCGTTTGAAGTTATTGAATAACACATCTATTGTATTTTTGGTTATATGTACGTTCTTTCGGATTTGAGAAGCAATACTGATGAAGACGCAAGTCGAAACGTTTACCAGAAGTGTTTTTCTTTGAGCATCTATATATATATATATATATAGCTGATAGCTTTACCCCGTTTAAATTAATAAAAGTGAAAATGAAATAAATGAAATGAACTGATTTTGTGAAATTAGAGAATAGACCTCTGAGAAACTAGGATGGACAGGTCCACCCCAGTCCACTCCGTGATGACACCACTGATTTGACCAATGAACTGGCGGTAGATTCTATTGTTGCGTTGAAGTCTTTCTGCAAAAATTAAGAAATAATTGGAACTGTTCTGTACCAATGTTACGTAATATTTGATACATGCTCAATTAAATACAAGTCTTCTTAGTCTTTTGAACCACATTTACACGTTTTTTTATAAGAAACTGGTTTATAAGAAACTAGTACTAAGATGGCCAAAATTTTAAGAAACTCTAGTACTTTGTCTGAGAAGTACTAAGAAATTTTTCAAAGTTAAAAGCATGGATATTATAGCAAATAGATTGTTGAACCTTTATTCTTGAGCAATATTATCTAAAGATTTGTGTTTTCGACATAGCAGAACACTGTTTATTCCTTTATGATGTTTTAAATGTCAAGAATCATATCTGCCGCAGTGTTAGCGACCACATTGATAATTCCGCATTCAAAAAATAAGAAACCAATTAAGAAACTTTTAGTACTAAAATCGACAAAATTTCGTGTGAAATTAAGAAACTTTTAGTACTATGGCCTGATCCTAGTTTCTTATAAAAAAAACGTGTAATAAGATTTACAGGCCGCCAGTTTCCTTGCTCGTTCAGAGGACTTGCAGACTTCTTCATGCTTGAGGCAAAATGGATCATCTCCAATAATACTAAACATAAGCGGTCCCCCAAATGAAGCATTAGTTTACTTTATTCAATAATGGCGATA
The DNA here is from genome assembly GCA_964019985.1 of Aurelia sp. 4 Dawson et al 2005. Taxonomy (NCBI): domain Eukaryota; kingdom Metazoa; phylum Cnidaria; class Scyphozoa; order Semaeostomeae; family Ulmaridae; genus Aurelia; species Aurelia sp. 4 Dawson et al 2005. The sequence goes on from OZ026502.1 coordinate 15,459,355, forward strand.
AATCTAAAATTTGTAAAGGAAAAGTAACGAATGATCGAAGGACATGAATCATTCTGCGGCAATTGAATAACTGGTGATAGAGCAACTATGGTGGCAAACTTCAAAAATGAAAATGATATTCTTAATCAAATACTGTTTCGAAGGAAAGTTTTCTGCCGACAATGAATTCCGTGCATTGTATGTTATGTGATAACATGTTTCGAATGAAAAACAAATGCAAGTCTCAATAAAAACCTCATTCTTCGATGTTACCATCACAGATCTTATCTCTATGCAGAATGTTTACCGATTTGGCCAAAAAATGATTATGAACCACTATCAAGCCCCCCTTTTAACCGCCCAAAACATTATTAACAGTGATGTAGCCATGTTGCTAAGAAACTAACCATTATCTGTGTCTAATTAATGACATTGCAAAGACTCAGAGCTGTTATTATCTTGCGACCTGCTTTCTCAAAAGATCCTGGAAACCACCAATAGATTTGAAATATACCACCAAGATAATGAGGTAAATTACTGCAATGCAGTATATACAGCGAGTTCAAGGTCATCACCGGAGGTAAAGTAACTTCAGACGTAAATATATTTCGGGTGCCAGTGCTTTTTTAATAGACTCAGCAGAAATACTATAAGGACTATAAGCTCGGGAGAAAAGCAAGGCAAGGCTGTACTTCATTCTATTCACCAAAATGTAAACAACAGTGCTGGCGAGCGAAATGTGATGTTTCAAAACTCATCTGGGCGAGGGGCGTTTCACTCCCAAAAATCTCGTACACCTTTGGCGAAAATCCTTTTGTTTTCAAGAAAAATCCATCCCAAATTCGTACAAATCCTTTTCTTCTGAAAAAATCTCGTACACTTTATCCATTGAGTGAAGTGCCCCTCGCATCTGGGTACATTTTCAAAGAATGTGAAATGAAACCAGACGTTAACGCCAATATGTCACACCCTAGAATACGGGTAAGACATATTCGATGAAAAACACTACGACGAGACAATTTCATAAAATGAATAATTTTACAAATAGTAAATTAAAACCTCACTAATTTTCTATCTGTTAGTTTTTTCATAATAAGCATTCATTAGAATCGACAGCGTATACAAACAAAGTGCTCTGCTCTTCAATAATAATTTCGTAACAAGCAGCTGATTTTGGGTTTCGGGAAGAACTTTGGCTGTAAAGAAGGCCTAAATATTTGTTTAGCTCATTGAGAACAATTTCGTCTATTTGTTTATGCTAAAACAAGATTGTTTCATTATTGTCTAAATAAATTTGCATGTTGGTGCAGTATGTTGGCCTGTTTCCTCGGTCCTATTGTCGGATGCTCTCTTTTAATATAAAAGGAAGCTAAGCTAAATCCCTTGTACTTGATCAAAAGCTGGTTATTACTTCACTTGATAAAAGTAAACAATTTTCAACGTTTTCTTGCTGAAGGGGGTAACGTAAAACTTTGCTAATAATTCTTCGAGGGTAGAACTGAAGGAATTGTCATTTTGCAGCAGAAATATTACGCAGTTGATGTTAAATTCAAAATCAAAATCAAAGTCAAATATCAAATATCAAATAACGTTCAGTTCGTTCAGTTCAGTTTTATATTTTAAATTCCACTACATACAAGGTATCAATGAACTATTACAAACAACTAAACTACAAAAATTACAGAACAATGCTACAGAAAATTAATACATCAATCAATAAAGGAAATTAATACAATAATACAAAACATAGAAACAAGATAGATTGTATGAAGGGAATTACTTAAAGGAGGAGCTCTCTCAGTAGCTAGACTAATCGAGGAGAGAGCACCCCCTATTGTAAATGTATCTCATAAAAATTTGAGTTCTTTGATATTTATATCATGGTAGCAGGGACGATTCAACAGGACAAAAGCACCAGCCACCCCACGGACACCCAAACCCAAGGCAACCCACAGCCGCAGACACTGCACTGGAGACCCCCAACCAGCAACCCGAGACAAACAAAGCCGCAAAAGCCCCCCAGAACCCAGGCAGCCGACCCGCCCACCATGCCCCCAGGAAACAGTCCCCAAGAGCAAACACGAACAAAAGGATGCTCATGCTCACTCCCAAAAACCCCCCCAGAGCGCACAACAAGTGAGCCAGCCACCCGAGCCCAAGGGAAGCCCCCACAGCCCCACCCATCCCAGATCACCAGCCAAGAGAACCCATGCCCACAACCACAAATCACCCCAAGCCCAGGCACCCACAAAAGCCACCAATGCCACTGCCCCACAAGTAATAAGTTACTTGACATAGCGCAGTTTTGATGTAACATCTTCAAGTGCGCTTCACAGTCCCTAAAAGTCTCTAAAAACCTATGTCTGTTTAAAACTTATTAAAAAGAAATGTCTTTAACTTTTTCTTAAATGTTTCAACATCAATGCATTGTTTTATCTCGTTAGGTATATCATTCCACAATTGTGGTCCCATTACACTGAATGATCTGTTTGCAAAGGATTCTCTCTTCACTTTGGGAATATCTAGCTTCATGTACATGTTGTTTGATCTTAAAAGTCTAACACTTTTACTTAGTTTCAGCATATCTTTCAGGTATTGAGGAACTGTGCCTTTCAGTGCCTTAAAAGCTAGAAATTCTACTAATCGAGTGAGAAATGTGAAGGCACAACACTGTGCCAAATACAGAGTGACCAGATAAAAAGTCAATCTCTGAAAAATAACTAAAATTCCATTACGTTAATGACATATTTCAATCTTCAGTTTGTGCGTGTGCACCAAGTTAGACGTACGACGATGAGTCTCTTGTATCACTGCGGTAAAACTTACTCAAAAGGGACTCGTAATGAAACAGTGAAAAGCTCATCTCACTTTTTGCCTTCATCAATCGAATTATGATGGAACCACGGCTTCAAATCTCGAATCCTGTGGCATGTTTTCAGTTTTGCAATGATTTCAGTTCAGAATCTAAAATTCTATTAAAGTCTGCGGTAACAATAATGATTCACAAATCTCGTAATCTGATTGGCCTAAATTTGGTCAGGTCTTTCAAAGTAATGTCATGAGCCTCTGTTGACCGAAGCGCCATCATCAAGTCAAAGGAGCACATGGAAACAAGGGATTTAGGTCAAAAGTTTAGCATCATGTACCAACTAGAGTCACAAGACCATCCTTACTTTATTCTACTAATGAAATGGTAATGAAGTGAAACTTTTTTCACTCTCCTCATTGAACAGGTACAAACCGAGCCAAATGGAGCAAGATTGTGAACTAGAGTATTGGGACAACTTTGTTAAAAATATTATTATTATTATTATTATTATTATTATTATTATTATTATTATTATTATTATTATTATTATTATTATTATTATTATTATTATTTATTTATTTATTTATTTATTTATCGTTGGATACTAAAAGATAGCTAATGTAGATAGCTAATTAATTCCAACACTGTTTCCAACAATTCCATTAATTCCAACAAATGTTTTGAAACTGTGAAATTTATCCCATAGCAAACTGCATTGTAATCCGTGGTGAAGTGGATCAAAATAAGCCTAAATTACCTCAAGTAATCGGACTGGATCAGTTTCATTAATGGCTGTCTTTTTCTTCAACCAGTCACGATTTGGCTTCCATGCTGCACTTAATGCACATTTACATCTTGAACATCGAAGCTTGATTGGTTGATTGAATCAATGATTCAAATAACCATTTGCATTGTTTCATTGCATTTTTCTTTATGATTAGAATTGACATATGATACAAAATGCTAGTTTTTAAGTGACAACAGAAGAATAAGGTAGCCTGCACGCAGACTTTGGTTACTGGGGAGGAGAGGAAAGAAAGTAACTACAAGTAACTGCACGCAGGCTAGAATAAGGTAAATCCTTAAAGTCTCCACAACGACTCTCCTAAGCAGAGGTTCCCTTTCACAGTGATTCTGCTCTGCTACGCAGCAGCATTAGCAATGCGAAATGATGGACTACAAAGAGGAGCATCTGCCTTGGAAATAGCCCGCGTGCAGATATTTCTCCTTCGCAGAAGAAAAGTCTGCACGCAGGCTACATTGGAGAGTACTCAACAACGAATTTGATGTTATGTTTGGTTCTGACAGCAGAACTATAATTACAATGTTTGCTTTCCATTTGAACTTTTTTTGCTCTTCAAGTTCACTTTAGGTGTCGTCTGCACGTCAAAAAACAAAACGAGCAACAGCAGGACGAATGCAAGTGCTCTCCTAAAACCTTAAAAGCGCGGGGGGGGGGGGGGTTCCATAGTAAAGGTACCTGGGGATGTGCCGCCCACAAGGGTATACTTTCTCGGACTTCTAATCTAGCTAAGGGTATACTTTTTGGCAGTTTTAGTTGAGTTTAGTCTAGGCAAGGGTATGCTTTGTGGCAATTTTGGTCAAAGCTCTGTAAAAGTTTGGTAATTTCTGCAAAAAATCTAATTTTTAACAAATTTTTGTCCTGAGAATGAGAAAATTTGGCAAGTTTTGTCTAGAAAACGCCAATTCAGGGTACTTTTGATTGAGAAATTAGTCTAGCCAAGGGTATCATTTTCACAAAAATTGGTCTAGCAAACGGTCCCATTTTGAAGCTGTGGGCGGCACACCCCTACCCGAAATTTAGCCGAGAGCCCCTCCACCCGTGCCAAAAACAGCAAAGAGACAGAGCAAACAAGGAAGAGCAGCCAACAGTAAGCAAATTGAAGCAAGCACCAAGACCAAAACAAGCACCAACGAACACAGCAAGCAAAACCAGCATTTCAAAGACGAGCAATTGGTAACAAAGAGCAGAACAATTTCAAATGAAAACCATCGGCTTTAGCACTTCTATCAGGACATGTTTGGCCCAAATTTGCTCTGCCAGTTATCTACTGATTCTCTAGTTTTCTATGCTTTTTATGTTATCAACGAGCAAACAAATTCGAGTGATTCGAGGAAAGAGAAGCACAAAACTCAAGATTGACGGGTATGGAATTGAGTCAAAGCATTTAGATCGACATCGTAACTCTTGTTAATTTTGAATATTCTTCTTCGGAATGGCAGGTGTTTCCACGGTTACGGTCATGCCAACGCTCCAAAGCAGGATTCGATGATAGACTGATGGCGTAGTTAACCCTTGTTGTCGTCATTGTTGTTGTTGTTGTTTCTTTAACGAGGACTACATCATCAAATCATAAACCCTCGAAATTTGTTGAATTTTAGGGTATCAGTAGACTACGACGATCTTTAGAATCAATTTTGATCTTGGGAAGATTTTCTTAGCTACACAATATAGAGCCTGAGCACTGATAAGGACAAGTGGCATTTTGGGGTTTTTATGTTTGCATTCACAGATTGACCAAAGCCATAGACATCCTTGTCACCAACCTGCTTGAACTCGCATGTCAATCAGAGAAACAGATTCTTTGCATTCTCCTTGCGAAGTCATATTCCTAGAGATGAATCTGATCATGTGACCTTTGGAGAAATACGTAACAAAGAGGTCCAATGCAGAAACTTCCATGAGAAAGTCTCAAATTACTAAAAAATCAAGAAACCTGAGCAAGTGAAAAACTTTCTTGGACAAGAAGCTTCTTGAAAATCTCAAATGGGAGTTACTGCACCCAAGCCCTTGGCTCGCACACTCATGCGTGAAAGTTACAAGCACACTACTAAATATCGGAATACCAACGAAGGAAATTAGAATTTGGGGAACCTTCAAAGAAAGAGAAATCCGTAGTTCTTCATTTTCTTAAATTTCAACTTTCTAAAATACACGTTTTTTTATAAGAAACTAGGATCAGGCCATAGTACTAAAAGCTTCTTAATTTCACATGAAACTTTGTCCATTTTAGTACTAAAAGTTTCTTGATTAGTTTCTTATTTTTTGAATGCGGAATTATCAATGTGGTCGCTAACACTGTGGCAGATATGATTCTTGACATTTAAAACATCATAAAGGAATAAGCAGAGTTCTGTTTTGTAGAAAACACAAATGTTTATATAGTATTGCTTAAGAATAAAGGTTCAGCAATCTATTTGCTATAATATCCATGCTTTAACTTTGAAAAGTTTCTTAGTACTTCTCAGACATAGTACCAGAGTTTCTTAAAATTTTGGCCATCTTAGTACTAGTTTCTTATAAACCAGTTTCTTATAAAAAAACGTGTAAAACAAATTTTTTGGTAGAAGTTTCTAACATTTTATCGCTAACATCAGCTGGGTATTTGCTGTTTCGAAAAGGAAACATATGCTTTTGGATGTTCTGGACAATGTAAAGTAGAACTGATTCTATTCCAGCACAGATTCAAGTCCTTTGATTGTGGAGTTGTGAAGGTGATGGCTCTTGAGCAGCATGGCAAACATTTTAAAAAACGAAAAGAATTGTCTTCTTTACAATCGAGCTGACACGTAATACTAAATGTCATGGCTTTAAAGTCGATAATGATCTGATGACCTCTTCAAATGAGCAAGCAAATGACAAAATAAACAAAATCGAGGAAGTGAACTGGCAGTCATCAGGTCAAGCCAGAACAAGTTTCAAAACAGGAGCTCAAATTTCGATGATGTGATTTCCAAAAGCATTCTAAGGTAAGCTAGAATAAATGCTTTACTTCTGGTGTTGGTTTTAAAGCAGCTTTGCAAGTATAAATTGTGTTTCAATGGTTGTTTACTTGACGACGGACACTGTAATTTATTTAGGCCCGTTATCTTCGTCACGCAGGCGCCCTTCATTCCAACCAGCGTGGGAGATTTAGGCCGGGCTGCTCCCGTAACTGGAAGGGTTGTTCTCTATCGTGTCGGAAGCAAACTATAATGATGCCCGTACGATTAGAGAGCTTTGGGGAAATGAATAATTAAAGGGCTCGAAGGGTGAAGATCATGCGTGCCTGACCCGAATTTTCAATGCTCATCATGTGCACATAAACAAGAAGAAACAAGGTGGTAGGCCATGATTTCCACAAGGTGGATTTTGATATAATGAAACTGACAGATGAAATAGAAGTGATTACGCCACAAACCTATCGTTTTCATATATGGTTTCAATTTGACCAAAAGTGGTTTCTTTTCCAAGCTGAGCCTTAAGGCCTTTGCAGTTAGATTGTCGTCTGTGCAAAATTCTCCTCGTTTGTTAAAGTTTTTAACTAAAATTTTTCTCTGCTGTTTTGTGTTGTAATACTTGCCTGAGCTTCAGGCCCTGAGTGTGTATTAAATTTTTATTTCAAGAGAAATAGATGGCACAGCGTTCAAAGAAAAAGAGCTTTGACCAGACTGATTTAAAGCAGGAAAATCATCAAGCCCATAAAAAACACTCAAAGACCAAGGGATTGCATAATGGTGACATGCATCATGATATGAATGGAGGAATGATCATTGAGAATGGCTGTGACAATGGCAGTGGTATGTTGAGGAATTGACTTTCTCAGTTCTTTTCAATTACATGCAGGGTACAAATCTTGGTGATCAAACAAAAGGTTGATCTAAGAGCCAGTCTACAAACTACACCAGTTGTAGGAAGGAGCTGCTTACAAATGCATGTGATGTAACACTATTTTTCAAAATTATTCAGGGCTTGAGCCCTACCTCCTCCCCTCCTCCTGCTTCCTACAGGCCTGAGAAACCATGTTGTGTACACTGAAGATTTTACCAAGACCAGTAGCTACCAGTAGAAACATTAGAAAAGAATTGGAAAAGGTGCCATACTCTTCAGTTGTATCTGAGAGCATCCAAGTAAGTGTCTAATTGGATGATAATGCAAAAGATGGCAATAAGGAGCATTTACTAAGATGCATATTATGATATTTGATTTAGTCCCTCCATCACTGTTGATTTTAAGCAGTTCATCATGTTAAAAATGTAAATAGCTATCTACAGTATATCATTATACTGGATTCTCAGGTCCCTAGGGGGGGGGAGTAACATAACATGTTGAGGGTACAGGTATATGCCACCCATATGGGTGGGTTTTTGGGTCCAGCATTATCTAAACAAGGGTCCCTTTTTCGTCAGATTTTCCTTAAAGATGATCTGAAGCGAAAATTTTTATTGATGCAAATGTGCAAATGGATAGCACTTTTGAATGATAACGAATGTTGTTTATCATTTTGTGATACCTTGTTTCATTTTCGCATTATTCACTATTTTGTACGATTGGCTGATGACATCATTTTGTTTGCAAAAAGTAGTGAAAACGCATGAGGCTGGCTATGTTTCCTAAAGGAAATTGACTCCAAGAACATTTCTTAAATTGGCCTTTCTAAACATCATATCAGTCCATGACACAATCTTTCTTTTGCATTTATTCAGCTCAACTTAATGTCTCTGACAACTGTAACCTTTCAAAGCTTAGATACAGCTGTATTCCAGTACATCATCCTAGCAATTTGCAAGCAAAATGACATCATCAACTGTAACTTGATATCAGTGGAAAACGTAAAGAGATATCAAAGAAATTTGAACAGAAGTCCGTATCATTTGACAGTGCCATTAATTTGAGTCAATAACAATGTTCGCTTCAGATCACCTTTAAACATGGGTGGGTTTTTCCGAAATTGGCAAAAAATTGTCAAAGATTCGTAGTTTTCCACCAAAATTCATCATAAAAGAGGGTATTACGGCAACTGCCAGTAATTAGAAAAGGGTAGCTTTCTGAAAACCAGGTGGCAGGCCCCCATCCATCCGCAAGTCATGTACCCCCCTGGCCTCAGGTATCTCTGAAAGTACTAACTAAAGATCTTTTAGGACTGGCTGCATGCAATCCCATGATGGTCTAGTACATGCAGACATTTGCGTTTCTATACAGAACACTAGCTGACAGAAGACAGTAATCATCTGCAGTGCTCTCTTCATTAAACATGCAATTCAAGGACAATCTACATTTTCATTAGTTCTCCAGAGAAGCAGTGAGTCACCAAAACTTGAATAATTTCATAGCAATGGCACTTGAAAATAAGAATATTGTTATTACTTGAGTTTTCTTAGGCTTTCAATTGACATTGCAGTTAAAACAAATAAAATAGTTCATCCCTTGTTAAAAGCCATAATCTGTTTATGTAACCTTTATTGTTGTGACCTCTTCCCACAAAGCTTGTCTTAGACCAGATGATAACAGTATCAGATCACAAAGAGGCTTCTTAGTTACAGTAGTCTTACTAAAGAATCAATATGAAACAGGTCTTGCAATTTCTTCTTTATTATTCTCTCAAATGATAGTGACATTTTATGCACTTAAAGTTGTTAGTCTGGGTATTTTCATGAAGAGTATTTTTACAAAGTTTGAAGTAAAGTTTCTTTTATTTTGTTCTCATAGAATTACTTGCAAAAGTTGCTCCTCTGAAGTTGGCCTGTATCTGTTTTGAAAATTGATGTTAGAACAGAATGGAGATTGCCCTTACCTTGAGCATTTGAATTTATTTGCCCTGATATTGTTTTGTTGAAACTGCTCTGCCCACCCTTATGCCACCTAATTCTGTCTTGGTTACCAAATATAAGAGATATTTATGTTCAAATATTAAAAACAGCTATAACATAGCTTGTACAAAGACTTTGCTGCTATGCAGGAGAAGAAAGAAGAGAAACAGGAAAGTTTCATTTCCTCTCATTTTCTCCTGTGAAGTAATAAAGTGTTCACACAAGCTTCTATTGAAAAATCACAGACCTTCATTTGAAAGGAAGTTGCCATGCTATCTTCCTTACTTAGGTTTCAGAGTATAGTGTTATGGCGTGTAGCATAAGCTGTCTATGGTTGTCTGAAAGAGTCTGTTTGAGAAGCTTGGATTCTTTCTATGTTCAACATGTTCATTATGGATGCAGTGAATGGGTATGGCAGTTCTTCTTCCCCAATTCCCAAAGGGAAACAGATGTCAACAGAGTCATTCCTCTTTTAAAATAATCTTAAAAATATTTTTGTTGGGGTATCAAATTTCACTCCATCCCAAGGTCCCAAATCTTGGTCTCAGTTTGAAAGCTCAAATAAATATTCATACTACAATTATATTTGCTGTGTATTTTCTGTATCATTTTAGTTAGTCACACTCTGATGATAACATAACATTGAACGCATAGTGTTCTAAGAAAAGCTGATTTTCTTATGCATCTGACTCTAATAGGTGCTATCTAAAACTCTGACTTCAGCTCCCCATTTCTTGTTCTCCTTTTTAGGTAATTTGAAGATACTTCAATGTGCTAATTTTCTGTCTGATGTTTCCTTTTTCATATTTTGTTTGTGCCTTGGTACATACATAGTGTTCTCTGACATGTCTACGAATCTACGAATGGCCTCCACAAGACTTTTAGGCTTTAGAAAGTTGATGTGAAAATCTTGTTGAATAATTTTCTCTGGATTTCACAAATTTTCGGAAAACAGAAACCAGGAAGCTTGTTATTACATGTCTGTTTATCTTAGACATAAACAGCATTGCATAACATTCATCTTTCAGTTTGGTAATTGTAGCTGTCAGCATGTCCTTGAAAAGGTTTTGACTTGCTGTTTGTGTCAGCTTTGCGGGAGAAAAAACACCACAAAGTATGGTACTGGACCAAGACATGGTGCAAGAACTGCCACAGTATTACTGTCTGTTGCCCAGTCCGGCCCAGTCGTTATGCATTGGAATCGTTTGTTTTATTTTCTTTGGATGGCAGGGCAATGCAAGTGCAAAGCTGAACACACTCAACCTCGTCTCCAGAGTGAGTGCGCTGCTCTTCATTCTGCTTCATGATCAGCGTATGACAATGGACAAGACAATGACGTAAGAATACCCTGGGGACGAGGTTGGAACAAACTTGGCGCGATTTCAGTGATTCTGTACAAGGCCATCTCTCCCGTCCACAATGTGCTGCTGACCTGAGCGACATTACTTAACCCTATCTCACCTGGGGGAGGGGTGAATTCCACCCCCCCCCCTCGTACATTTTCATTTATAAGTTTTTCCGCGTTTGTTGAATGCCTCTGAGATTTAGCAAGTTTAACTTTCTATCATACAGCAATGAAACTGTAACAATTTTGGTTTCCTATTTTTAGCCTTGTCTCCATGGTAACCAAGTTGTCGTGCCACACTCTGTGAAAAATATAATTTGTATCTCTTCTAATCCTTTTTGATAGGTCCGATTAAGTCTAAAGTATAAATTTACATATATTTTGATCTATATATTTCATTTCTTTACGAAAAATAAAGTTTAACGACTTTTTAGCACACTTTCACTTTTATGACGTCATATTACGTCATAATGTTAATTATGCTCTAGCAACAACAACAACAACGCTAATTAAACTATTGTTTCACAAATTCATTGTTTATATAATCGACAACCTTTGTGCCAAATTTGGCTGCC
>OZ026502.1:17275653-17520653 GCA_964019985.1 Aurelia sp. 4 Dawson et al 2005
CATTAACTAAACTCCAAAAGCTACAAAATCGTGCAGCCAGAATAGTCACCGGAATTCGATATTACCAGTCAGCCTTGCCACTCATTCGTGCCCTTGGATGGCCCACATTTAGGGAGATTGAGTTGCTGATCTTGATAGAGTTGCTGATCTTGAAACACTCAAAATGGTTTTCAAGTCCCTAAACGGTGATGCGCCATCCTACATTAGCGACGTGTGCACCAGAGTGAGCGAAACAACCTCAAAACAAGTTTTTAGAGTAATTAAATGCATGGCCCCCTGTAAAACAGTTTCTCTTTAACCGAGGAGCTACCATGCCTAAAAAATTGAAAATGAAATGAAATGAATGAAAGTGGCCTATTTTCAAAAGGTATTTATCTTTTATTTCAGTCCTTGCTTTTGAAAAGAATTACAGACACGTAGCCACGCCCCTAATCATATAAATGAATAGAAGAAAAATCTGATAAAAAGAATAAACTTGTGCCATATCTCTACTATAAGCGTGCATGTACCTCTTTTTCCTCTTCTTTGATACAAATAACTTTTCAATAGAATGTGAGAAATTATGTTTTCCTCAAAGGAGAGTGGTTTGAAGAACAATTGAAACATCTCAAAGTAGAATTCTTTTGAAAAGTAACAGTTAAAATGAAAGTTAAGAATTGCATTGTAAAATACCCATGAAGGCAAAGAATGTGGCTAGGCCCTTTTCAAAACCTCAGGTTTCTGGTGCACTCTAAATTTTGACTTTGCAAGCTGGCATCTCTGGAGTTTGGAGGAATATTCATAAATGCTAGGTGAGTACATTTAAGTTGAAGATTAACAAAACTAGTTGTGTAAATTTAGGTGTACGAATTTAACTGTGTTTACTTACATTTAAATAGAAGATTAACTGATTCAGTTGCAAAGTCCTGAAGCAGATTTAAGTCCTGTTTTAACAATCTTGCACATGAATTCTTACAAAAACTGCATTTTAGAAAACTCCAGAAGGGCCAATTTCGACCAAATAAGTTGTTGCTTACTTTAAAACCTTCAGACGTGCAAAAACTTTTAAAGAAATTAATTCAGGGAGAATGCTTGAGTCATCAATATAGGCAAACTTAGTCTTTGTAAGTACGCCCAATAATATATCCTACCTTCAATGTCTGGATTTAGTGGAGTGGTAGAATATTCTGCCAAGTGCTGAGGAGCTGGATCTTCTGGCACGATTTTTCTGGCTTGGCAGGGCCCGATGTCGGGACTCGTAGTCTTTTCAGACGCTGTTTCGGGCGGGCCGTGCTCGTTCTCTAATTCGCTCTCGGATGACGAGCGCATAGGTTCATCGAAGTAGTCTGGGTCGGCAACGGTGTCATCTTCGTCGCTATCCAGAAAGTCAAATGCCTAAAAATGTACATACGTTTATCAGTTTTCAAGGGAAGGGTAATAGGAATTGTTGTATTTGCGAAAGAAATTATTCTCTTGCAACGTATACAAAAAGAAATGATCAGCAAAAGGTAAATTACAGCAAAACTTAAGGTAACGGTAAACAATTGCAGACGGAAAAAGCCAAGTTTCCAATTTACTCAAATCCCTGAAGCCAAAACTTTTAAGGAATGCGAAGATACCAACTTTGAAAGTAGCAGGAATGTTAAAAGATCCGGAATTATGATTAAATGAAAGAAACCATTACTTCTTGCACAAAGCTTTTCGAAGCCTTAATTGCTTAGCCTGGATTACATGTGGCTTATTTGATCATGATGTTTGCAAAGCAAGTATGATTTGTAAAATCCCGTTTTTTAGGACTCACAAATCCAATAGGAGCAGGTATGAAAAAACTATTCTATACCCAAGGAACCAATGTAATAGCTCCGTATTTTGCACATTGCCAGAAAAGGCCTCAGGCAAAAAAACAATGTTTTGCCATCTTCCTATAGCCTCTGGTGCATCTTTTATCCTTTATATATATGAGAAGTTAAGTTTCATGACCTTTTAACAAACTTTCATTTATCAAACGTCATTGAAACTGATAGAACAAAACTTACAAAAGAGAGCTACATCTATACACCAAACCGGAATTAACTATTCAAATTTACGTCAGAAGGTACTAGCACAAAAATTTACCAATTTAAAAAAACATTCTGTAGCAAAATTACCTGTTGATCCGATCCCTCTCTTAAATTTTCATTATCATTAGACTGCAAAAAATAAAAATATAAATCAAAGCTTTCACTCCAAATTAAGTAAAAAATTTCTACTATATGTGCTAAGCAAAATAATGTCATTTGCTATAAAACCTAGTGTGGACTTCATAGGTAAACTGCGTGTAATTTCCAGTTCTATAACTTCATTTTGCTATACAAAATTAGTGGGGACTTCATACAGAGAGTGGATATAAGTTCGAATACTATGACTTTGCTTGTACTTTGAACTTATTTTCATTTCAAGAATGTAATCCCTACTGATTGTGCATCGACAAGAAAGGTGTAAAAATGCAACTTATATCCACTTTACCTATGAAGTCCTCACTGATTGTGTATAGGCAAACAAAGTTATGGAAATGGAACTTATATGCTTTTACTTAAGAAGTCCCCACTAATTGTGTATAGACAAACAAAGTTATGGAAATGGAACTTATGTGCATTTTACTTAAGAAGTCCCCACTAATTGTGTACAGACAAACAAAGTTATGGAAATGGAACTTATATGCATTTTACTTAAGAAGTCCCCACTAATTGTGTACAGACAAACAAAGTTATGGAAATGGAACTTCTATGCACTTTACCTTTGAAGTCCCCACTAATTGTTTATAGGCAAACGAACTTATAGAAAAGAAACTTCTATGCATTTTACCTTTCAAGTCCCCACTAATTGTGTATAGACAAACAAAGTTATGGAAATGGAACTTCTATGCATTTTATTAAGAAGTCCCCACTAATTGTGTATAGACAAACAAAGTTATGGAAATGGAACTTCTATGCATTTTACCTTTGAAGTCCCCACTAATTGTGTATAGACAAACAAAGTTATGGAAGTGGAACTTATATGCATTTTACCTAAGAAGTCCCCACTAATTGTGTATAGACAAACAAAGTTATGGAAATGGAACTTATATGCATTTTACTTAAGAAGTCCCCACTGATTGTGTATAGACCAACAAAATAATGGAAATTGAACTTATATGCATTTTACTTAAGAAGTCCCCACTAATTGTGTACAGACAAACAAAATTATGGAAATTGAACTTATATGCATTTTACTTAAGAAGTCCCCACTAATTGTGTGTAGACAAACAAAATTATGGAAATTGAACTTATATGCATTTTACTTAAGAAGTCCCCAATAATTGTGTATAGACAAACAAAGTTATGGAAATGGAACTTCTATGCATTTTACCTTTGAAGTCCCCACTAATTGTGTATAGACCAATAAATTTATGGAAATTGAACTTCTATGCATTTTACTTAAGAAGTCCCCACTAATTGTGTATAGACAAACAAATTTATGGAAATTGAACTTATATGCATTTTACTTAAGAAGTCCCCACTAATTGTGTATAGACAAACAAAGTTATGGAAATTGAACTTCTACGCATTTTACCTTTGAAGTTCCCATTAATTGTGTATAGACAAACAAAGTTATGGAAATTGAACTTCTATGTATTTTACCTTTGAAGTCCTCACTAATTGTGTACAGACAAACAAAGTTATGGAAATGGAACTAATATGCATTTTACTTAAGAAGTCCCCACTAATTGTGTATAGACCAACAAAATTATGGAAATTGAACTTATATGCATTTTACTTAAGAAGTCCCCACTAATTGTGTATAGACAAACAAAGTTATGGAAATGGAACTTCTATGCATTTTACCTTTGAAGTCCCCACTAATTGTGTATAGACCAATAAATTTATGGAAATTGAACTTCTATGCATTTTACTTAAGAAGTCCCCACTAATTGTGTATAGACAAACAAATTTATGGAAATTGAACTTATATGCATTTTACTTAAGAAGTCCCCACTAATTGTGTATAGACAAACAAAGTTATGGAAATGGAACTTATATGCATTTTACTTAAGAAGTCCCCACTAATTGTGTACAGACAAACAAAGTTATGGAAATGGAACTTATATGCATTTTACTTAAGAAGTCCCCACTAATTGTGTACAGTCAAACAAAATTATGGAAATTGAACTTATATGCATTTTACTTAAGAAGTCCCCACTAATTGTGTATAGACAAACAAAGTTATGGAAATGGAACTTCCATGCATTTTACCTTGAAGTCCCCACTAATTGTGTATAGACAAATAAATTTATGGAAATTGAACTTCTATGCATTTTACTTAAGAAGTCCCCACTAATTGTGTATAGACAAACAAATTTATGGAAATTGAACTTATATGCATTTTACTTAAGAAGTCCCCACTAATTGTGTATAGACAAACAAAATTATGGAAATTGAACTTATATGCATTTTATTAAGAAGTCCCCACTAATTGTGTATAGACAAACAAAATTATGGAAATTGAACTTATATGCATTTTACTTAAGAAGTCCCCACTAATTGTGTATAGACAAACAAAGTTATGGAAATGGAACTTCTATGCACTTTACCTTTGAAGTCCCCACTAATTGTGTATAGACAAACAAAGTTATGGAAAAGGAACTTATATGCATTTTACCTTTGAAGTCCCCACTAATTGTGTATAGACAAACAAAGTTATGGAAATGGAACTTGTATGCATTTTACCTTTGAAGTCCCCACTAATTGTGTATAGAGAAACAAAGTTATGGAAATGGAACTTCTATGCATTTTACCTTTGAAGTCCCAACTAATTGTGTATAGACAAACAAAGTTATGGAAATGGAACTTATATGCATTTTACCTTTGAAGTCTCCACTAATTGTGTATAGACAAACAAAGTTATGGAAATGGAACTTGTATGCATTTTACCTATAAAGTCTCCACTAATTGTGTATAGACAAACAAAGTTATGGAAATGGAACTTATATGCATTTTACTTAAGAAGTCCCCACTAATTGTGTATAGACAAACAAAGTTATGGAAATGGAACTTATATGCATTTTACCTAAGAAGTCCCCACTAATTGTGTATAGACAAACAAAGTTATGGAAAAGGAACTTATATGCATTTTACTTAAGAAGTCCCCACTAATTGTGTATAGACAAACAAAGTTATGGAAATGGAACTTATATGCATTCTACTTAAGAAGTCCCCACTAATTGTGTATAGACAAACAAAGTTATGGAAATGGAACTTCTATGCATTTTACCTAAGAAGTCCCCACTAATTGTGTATAGACAAACAAAGTTATGGAAATGGAACTTGTATGCATTTTACTTAAGAAGTCCCCACTAATTGTGTATAGACAAACAAAGTTATGGAAATGGAACTTGTATGCATTTTACCTAAGAAGTCCCCACTAATTGTGTATAGACAAACAAAGTTATGGAAATGGAACTTCTATGCATTTTACCTATGAAGTCCCCACTAATTGTTTATAGACAAACAAAGTTATGGAAATGGATCTTTTATGCATTTTACCTAAGGAGTCCCCACTAATTGTGTATAGACAAACAAAGTTATGGAAATGGAACTTCTATGCATTTTACCTTTGAAGTCCCCACTAATTGTGTATAGACAAACAAAGTTATGGAAATGGAACTTGTATGCATTTTGCCTAAGAAGTCCCCACTAATTGTGTGTAGACAAACAAAGTTATGGAAATGGAACTTGTATGCATTTTACCTATGAAGTCCCCACTAATTGTTTATAGACAAACAAAGTTATGGAAATGGAACTTTTATGCATTTTAGGTAAGGAGTCCCCACTAATTGTGTATAGACAAACAAAGTTATGGAAATGGAACTTATATGCATTTTACTTAAGAAGTCCCCACTAATTGTGTATAGACAAACAAAGATATGGAAATGGAACTTCTATGCATTTTACCTTTGAAGTCCCCACTAATTGTGTATAGACAAACAAAGTTATGGAAATGGAACTTATATGCATTTTACTTAAGAAGTCCCCACTAATTGTGTATAGACAAACAAAGTTATGGAAATGGAACTTGTATGCATTTTGCCTAAGAAGTCCCCACTAATTGTGTATAGACAAACAAAGTTATGGAAATGGAACTTGTATGCATTTTACCTATGAAGTCCCCACTAATTGTTTATAGACAAACAAAGTTATGGAAATGGAACTTTTATGCATTTTAGCTAAGGAGTCCCCACTAATTGTGTATAGGTAAACGATGTCAAAGTAGTGGAACTTATATTTGTGCTTTAAGGATGAACCCCCAATTAATGGTGTATAGACAAACCAGGTTATAGAAATGGAAGTTACATGCATTTTAAGAATGAAGTCCCAATTAATGGAGAATAGTCAAAGGAAGTCATAGAAATTGAGCTTATATGTATTTTTGTATAAAGTCCCCACTTATTAGGTAGGATCAAATTGTGTTATTTTAATTAAACATATATGCATTTTAAGTATGAACCCCCAAGAATTGTCTCTACGCAAATAATGTCATTGGAATAAAAGTTCATAACAATGCATTTTCAGTAAAAGGTCATCATCAACTGTTTTAGATGTTTTATCTGATTCTTCCACTAGTATAGATATAGTACTTGATAGGAAATTCATATGCTCCTCTTGAATGAGTCACATTTTTTGTCAAATGTATAAGATGCACTTACAGGTTCTCCGTTTGATTCATTGCTGCTGGTGTATGTTGTATCTGCTACCTCTGGAAAGTCCCCATTTATTCCTGAGTCATTCAGCATATTGACCTACCGAAACAGAGATGAAGTATGAAATTGGCACTGAATTTATAAATAAAGTTTAATATCACAGTGCATTACAGAAAACTCTATTACAAAATGACAAGCCATAGCTATTACTGAGGGGTTTTTCGAAGATAAATAGAGACATTATGATGATGATATTGCTACTAATGATAATGTTTAGGCAATTAATACTGTGTTGCTAATGATGATGATAATGATAGTCGGCCTGGTTGCGAATATGCTTTCAGGAACGATCTACAACCACATTGTAATACATGTAACATTCTTTTATTACTCAAGAATCATTACCATTGGTAATGCATCATTCACAGTGTTGCCTTCATCTTGACTATCTTCAACCTGGAGTCAAAAAGAAAGTACAAAGCCATCAATGAACCAGTAGCTTTTCAATAAGTAGATACTAATAGATACAACTATAAATCATAAAATTATTATGTGTTGCAAGTTCATTAGGTAACAGTGGCATTAACTTTACAGACATAACTGAAAGCTCATAAAACTACATATGTATCAAATTGTGTTATCTTTTCCTAAAAAAGTCTATGCTTATCGATAACATCAATGTAATGTAGTTTAATGGTGAAAAAAATGTATTTCTGAGAAAGCACATGCAAAAAGCAAAAATAGAAAAATGACAACTAGGAAAGATACAGGTAATGAAACTTTAGTTAGGCCCACAGCTTAGCAACAGTGTTGTTTCCACCAAGCATCCAAGTAAAACACTTGACCATCCCAAAACAATCAAAGAATGACAGCCCATTCACCATTTAATATAACTGAAAGGTATCGGGTGTCCCAAAAACTGTATACAGATTTGATTGAGTCCATCATGACAATCTAATCAATGGCTAGTTAATTTCAAAATGTTCCTATTCAGGTAACTTGAACATAGCTACCTTGTTTGTTGATATTGGTGCTTTGAGTGCTGAAATATTAATCCTGAAAGTTCAAATTTGCTCTCACCCCCAAACCAGAGCTTCAGCCTTTTAGCCTAAGCTAACTGCTGAGGCACATTGAAATTTAACATTAAAATTAAAGAAAAATGATACAATTGCACAACGGGTGACAACTGACGGCTGACCACACCAAATAGAATGCTATCTAAGTTATTTCAAATTTACGTTTAAACTAATATTACCTCTACTACATTAGCAGCATCTGGCAAAGGTGTAGATTTCATTCTCTCCTTCTGAGTCTGCAATTGACAGGAAAAAATTAATTGATCTTACATTCAATCAACATAGATGACTAAAATAATTCTAATATTAAATTTGAATAAATCTTACAAGGAATTTTAAATGTTTTGCAGCTAAGGACTACTTGTAATTCCCTCTTATTCCTTGCCTAAAAACAAATAATAACAGAAAGAAATATTTGCAGATTATCTTTGTGCCAGTCATACCTATTGTATTTCCAAAAGACTAGCTTAATACAAAGACTGCCACTATGTTTAACATATCAACAATAAAACGAATAATTGGGGTATAGCTGTTGCAGAGACAAATCAATTTGAAGTAGAACCAACTCCTTTGAATGTGAGTAGGCAAAAACAAATCAAACTTAATCAAACTTATCTTACCTCTTCTTCATTAACAGCATCTGGCAAAGATCGTGTAGATTTTATTCTGTCTTTCTGAGTCTGCAATTGACAAAAACAAAATTGATGTATCTTACTTTCAAACCAGATAGAAGACTAAAGAATTCTCATCATAAAATTGAATAAATCGTTTTCAGAACCTTCAAAAGTTTGCAGCTAAGGATTACTTGTAATTCTCTCAGATTAATTAACTACAAGCCTTTCAAAAAAGATTGAACAATTTGTGGACTATCATCACGCCAGCAATAAATATGGCATTTCGACAAGAATAGATAAATACAAGGACTGCCATTATGTTAGACATAACTACACTAAATAACAAGAGTTAAGGAAAATCAGTTGCATTGACAAATCAATTTGAAGTAGGACAGAATCCTTTGATTGTGAGTAGGCAAAGACAATTTTAATCAAACTTATATTATATACCTTTATTTCATTAGTAGCATGTGGCAAAGATGGAGTAGATTTTACTCTGTCTTTCTGAGTCTCCAATTGACAAGAAACAATATTAATTTATCTTACTTTCAATGTACATAGATGACAAAAATAATTCTGATGTTAAATTTGAATAAATGTTACTTAGAACCTTAAAAGTTTTGCAGCTAAGGACAACTTGTAATTCCCTCTTTTTCCTTGCCTAAAACCCCTTAAAAATAGAAAGAAACATTTGTGGTTTATCTTTCCGCCAGTTACTCCAACAGACTAGCTTGATACAAAGACTGGCATTATGTTAAACATATCAACATTAAAACCAAGAGACAGGGTATATCTGTTGAAATGACAAGGCAATTTGAAGTGGGATCAAATCCTTTGATTGTGATTAAGCAAAGACAATTTTAATCAAATTTATATTACCTCTATTTCATTAGCAGCATCTGGCAAAGATGGTGTAGATTTTATTCTGTCTTTCTGAGTCTGCAATTCACAAGAAACAATACTGATTGATCTTACTTTCTACCTACATAGATAAATAAAATAATTCTAACGTTAAATATGAATAACTCTTACTTGAAACCTTAAAAGTTTTCAGCTAAGTACTACTTGTAATTCCCTCTGATTCCTTGCCTAAAAACCCTTAAAAATAGAAAGAAACATTTTTAGTTTATCTTTGTGCCAGTCATACCTATGGTGTTTCCAAAAGAGTAGCTTAATACAAAGATTGCCATTATGTTTAACATATCAACACTAAAACCAAGAGACATGGTAAATCTGTTGCAGTGACAACTCAGTTTCAAGAAGGACTAAATCCTTTGTGTGATTAGGCACAATGTTAATCAAACTGATATTACCTCTCTTACATTAGCAGCACCTGGCAAAAATGGTGTAGAATTTATTCTGTCTTTCTGAGTCTACAATTTACAAGAAACAATGTTAATTAATCTTACTTTAAAATTACATAGAAGATTAAAACAATTCTAATCTTAAATTTGACAAATCTTACTTGGAACCTTAAAAAGTTTGCAGCTAAGGACAACTTCTAATTCCATATGATTCCTTGCCTTAACCCATTAAAAATAGAAAGAAACATTCAAACTTATGTTACCTCTATTACATTAGCAGCACCTGGCAAAGATGGTGTAGAATTTATTCTGTCTTTCTGAATCTGCAATTTACAAGAAACAATATTGATTTCTCTTACTTTAAAATTGCATAGAAGACTAAAATTATTCTAATCTTAAATTTGAAGAATCTTACTTGGAACCTTAAAAAAAGGTTGCAGCTAAGGACTACTTGTAATTCCCTCTTATTCCTTGCCTAAAACCCCTTAAAAATAGAAAGAAACATTTGTGGTTTATCTTCATGCCAGTCACTCCAAAAAAACTAGCTCAATACAAAGACCGGCATTATGTTAAATATATCAACACTAAAACCAAAAGTCAGGGTAAATCTGTTGCAGTGACAAATCAATTTGAAGTAGGACTAAATCCTTTGATTATGAACTGGCAAAGACAATATCAATCAAACTTATATTACCTCTATTACATTAGCAGCACCTGGCAAAGAGGGTGTAGATTTCATTCTGTCTTTCTGAGTCTATAATCAACAAGAAACAATATTAATTTATCTTACTTTGAATCTAAATAGATGACTAAAATGATTCTAATGCTAGATATGAATAAATCTTACTTAGAACCATAAAAGTTTTGCAGCTAAGGACTGCTTGTAATTCCCTCTGATTCCTTGCCTAAAACCCCTTAAAATAGAAAGAAACATTTGCAGTTTATCTTTGTGCCAGTCATACCTATGGTATATATTTCCAAAAGACTAGCATCATACAAAGACTGCCATTATGTTAAACATATCAACACTAAAACAAAGAGTTGTGGTAAATTTGTTGCAGAGACAAATCAATTTGAAGTAGGACCAAATCCTTTGATTGTGAGTAGGCAAAGACAATTTTCATCTAAGTTATACAGTATTACCTCCATTACGTTAGTGGCACTTGGCAAAGATGGTGTAGATTTTATTCTGTCTTTCTGAGTCTGCAATTGACAAGAAACAATGTTAATTCATCTTACTTTTAAATTACATATAAGACTAAGATAATTCTAATCTTAAATTTGAATAAATACCACTTGGAACCCCAAAAAGTTTGCAGCTAAGGACTACTTGTAAGTCCCTCTTATTCCTTGCCTAAAAACCCTTTAAAGTCAAAAGAAACATTTATGGTTTATCTTTGTGCCAATGATTCCAAAAGACTAGCTCAATACAGAGACTGCCATTATGTTAAACATATCAACATTAAAGGCAGTCTGTCCCCTTGTTGAATGAAAAAAGATCGAAAGATCTCTATTGAATATTCCCCAAATTTACGCTAATCTCCTTTATTCAACAAGTGTACCGCCATTCATGCATAATTTTCATGGCCATGAAAATTACACCTGAATGACTTTGCTTTGTTTGGGTGAAGCAAATTATCGAGGGGACAGACTGCCTTTAAAACCAAGGGTTGGGAAAAGTCTGTTACCATGACAAATCAATTGAAGTGGGACCAAATCCTTTGATTGTGATTAGGCAAAGACAATTTTACTCAGACTTATATATATGACCTTTTTTACATCAGCAGCAGCTTGCACAGATGGTGTAGATTTTATCCTGTCTTTCTGCGTCTGTAATTGACAAGAACAATTTAATCAGTCTTACTTTCAAACTTCATAAAGACTAGGAATTCTAATTTTTAAATTTGTATAAGTCCTTTCAGAACCTTAAAAGGTCTACAACTTAGGACTACTTGAAATTCCATCTTATTACTTGCCTAAAACCCCTTAAAAATAGAAAGAAACATTTGTGATTGATCTTCCTGCCAGTCATTCCAAAAGACTAGCTTGATATAGAGACTGCCATTATGTTAAACATATCAACATTAAAACCAAGAGTTGGGGTATATAAATCTGCTGCAGTGACAAATCAATCTGAAGTAGAATGAAATCCTTTGATAGTGATTAAGCAAAGACTACCTGAATCAAACTGATATTACCTCTATTTCATTGGCATCTGGCAAAGATGGTGTAGATTTTATTCTGTCTTTCTGAGTCTGCAATTCACAAGAAACAATACTAATTTATCTTACTTTCAATCAACATAGATAACTAAAATAATTCTAATGTTAAATATGAATAAATCTTTCTTAGAACCTTACAAGTCTTCCAGCTAAGGACTACTTGCAATTCCCTCTGATTCCTTGCCGAAAACCCCTTAAAATAGAAAGAAACATTTCCGGTATATCTTTGTGCCAGTCATACCTAAGGTATTTCCAAGAGACAAGCTTAATACAAAGACCGCCATTATGTTCAACATATCAACACTAAAACCAAGAGACAGGGTACATCAATTGCAGTGAAAACTCAATTTCAAGAAAGACCAAATACTTTGTGTGATTAGGCACAATGTTAATCAAACTTATGTTACCTCTATTACATTAGCAGCACCTGGCAAAGATGGTGTAGAATTTATTCTGTCTTTCTGAGTCTGCAATTTACAAGAAACAATATTGATTTCTCTTACTTTAAAATTGCATAGAAGACTAAAATTATTCTAATCTTAAATTTGAAGAATCTTACTTGGAACCTTAAAAAAAGGTTGCAGCTAAGGACTACTTGTAATTCCCTCTTATTCCTTGCCTAAAACCCCTTAAAAATAGAAAGAAACATTTGTGGTTTATCTTCATGCCAGTCACTCCAAAAAAACTAGCTAAATACAAAGACCGGCATTATGTTAAATATATCAACACTAAAACCAAAAGTCAGGGTAAATCTGTTGCAGTGACAAATCAATTTGAAGTAGGACCAAATCCTTTGATTATGAACTGGCAAAGACAATATCAATCAAACTTATATTACCTCTATTACATTAGCAGCACCTGGCAAAGATAGTGTAGATTTCATTCTGTCTTTCTGAGTCTATAATCAACAAGAAACAATATTAATTTATCTTACTTTGAATCTGCATAGACCACTAAAATGATTCTAATGTTAAATATCAATAAATCTTACGTAGAACCTTAAAAGTTTTGCAGCTAAGAACTACTTATAATTCCCTCTGATTCCTTGCCTAAAACCCCTTAAAATAGAAAGAAACATTTGCAGTTTATCTTTGTGCCAGTCATACCTATGGTATTTCCAAAAGACTAGCATCATACAAAGACTGCCATTATGTTAAACATATCAACACTAAAACAAAGAGTTGTGGTAAATTTGTTGCAGAGACAAATCAATTTGGAGTAGGACCAACTCCTTTGATTGCGAGTAAGCAAAGACAATCTTAATCAAAGTTATACAGTATTACCTCTATTACGTTAGTAGCACTTGGCAATGATGGTGTACATTTTATTCTGTCTTTCTGAGTCTGAAATTGACAAGAAACAATGTTAATCCATATTACTTTTAAATTACATATAAGACTACAATAATGCTGATCTTAAATTTTAATAAATACCACTCGGAACCCCAAAAGTTTTGCAGCTAGGACTACTTGTAATTCCCTCTTATTCCTTGCCTAAAAACCCTTTAAAGCCAAAGAAATATTATTGGTTTATCTTTGTGCCAGTGATTCCAAAAGACTAGCTCAATACAGACACTGCCATTACGCTAAACATATCAACATTAAAACCAAGCGTTGGGGAAAGTCAGCTGCCATGACAAATCAATTTGAAGAGGGACCAAATCCTTTTGTTGTGTTTAGGCAAGGACAATTTTACTCAAACTTATATATATTACCTTTTCTATATTAGCAGCATCTTGCACAGATGGTGTAGATTTTATCCTGTCTTTCTGCGTCTGTAATTGACAAGAAACAATTTAATCTGTCTTACTTTCAAACTTCATAAAGACTAGAGATTCAAATTTTTAAATATATATAAATCCTTTCAGAACCTTAAAAGTTTTGCAGCTAAGGACTACTTGTAATTCCATCTTATTACTTACCTAAACCTTGAAAAATAGAAAGAAATATTTTTGGTTTATCTTTGTACCAATGATTCCAAGACTAGCTCAATACAAAAGGTGGCATTATGTTAAACATATCACGACTAAAACCAAGAGTTGGGGTAAATCTGCTGCAGTTACAAATCAATTTGAAGTAGGACCAAATCTTTTGATTGTGATTAGGCAAGGACCATTTTCATCAAACTTATATTCTATCTATCTATCTATATGATAATGTACAAAACCCAATAATGAGTATTACGCACAATTTGTTAGCGGTTAGTTGTTAGTAGTTAATAAAATCTAATGTATTGCACTTTTTAGGAAACTTATACCGCTAGAGATTTTCAAACGAAATGAGACTTTAGTGCAAAGGGGCGAAATTTGTAAGTTGTGTTGTGATATTACCTCTATTACATTAGAAGCCTCCTGGCAACGTTGTGTATAACTTTCAGGATTAAACTCAATGGTTCTACAACACCAAAGAACAGAATTTGTCCACATTAAATGTGATGGTCTCCTAACAAATCCATTAAATTGTATCATTGCTGCAGCAATATAGCAGAAACACAGCTGCAAGCAAGAAATATATATCTGATACATATATCCAGCTATATACCTTTGAGCCACCAGGAAACACTCTGGATAAATTCCTCTTTCTCCTTATTCTTTCTTGATGTGAAATACCCTTTCTTTTCTTTGTTTCATTCTAAAACAGCAATAAACAAACTTTGTAACTGGCTTCCATAAAGGATGCACAAGCCGTTTCAAGGGGACCTCCCATAAAAACATTAAAAATAAATCTGAATTAAATTACTGTTAAAAATCTACAAAATAAAAGAAAATATTCCAACCCCAAATACATTCTTTAAAGGAATTTAGGGAGATGCTTGCTTTGAATCAGCTGAGAGGCTAATACACAACTTTGCTCCTCTGTAAGAAAAGCATTTTTGCCCACTTGCTGTTTTTTCATTGGAAGCTTCAAGTCTGTCTCTGTGTTATGGAAACTACAGTAAGAACCCACAAAATAGAAACTAGTTTTTTTCAAAACAGCCTGTTTAGTTTCTTATTAAAAGGGCATTTGTCAAGGCAAGAGGCTGAAAGGTTTCTGATATATAATATGATTAACAAAACCTTCAATGATTTCAAGTTAAATATTATATTTATATTATATACAGTATATGAGTATGCTGTAAATACATTGCTGCACATCATAAACTGAAATTTAAGATATTATCAAAAATGGAAGTTCACAAAATTTGTATGCTGATGCCAGCTTCTGCGTGCATTCCTTCATTTGAAAATGACCTTATCAAATTGCTCAGCCATGATGAAGTACAGTATGCAATATATTTGGCTGAGAAGTTTCTTATATTAGGGCACCATTTCTCAAAAAAATCAGCCTGAGGTTTCTTACACAGTGGTTTCTATTTTGCCGGTTCTTACTGTATAAGAAAAGAAATTGGAGTTTCTTTTGAAAAGGTCACTATTGCAGAGCCAACTCATTTAAGGATTTGAAGACCATTGTCTGACATTCACTTCTGTCTGATAAGTTCTTCAATGGTTTCCACCCCAGCCCAACAACAAGTGGTCTGCTTGGGGCATCATAGCTGCTGCTTGTTACAATTCTGGCAGCACAGTTTTGGAGCTTTTGTAAATGGATAATGTTGTACTAAATCAGTATATAATCTGAGATTTATTGCTGAATCCGAAATCTTACGAATGAGAAAACAATGCACAGCTTCTTACCTTGTAAAAAGGAGAAAAATGGTGGATCTTTATCAAAAGGTGCACACCCATGGAAGAAGCCAAAAATATTTTGTTGTCACTTCACAGATGCAGCTAGTGAAACATTGGCTGTGGTCACACTACTGTATTTTACACTAAGATGTGAATTGTATCACTTTCTTTAAATATATTTTTGTTGCTAGAAAGCATGGCAACATAGCATGACACCACCCACTCACACAGTGAAATCATGTATCATGTAGCAACCATGCAAGGATATGAAGTAGACTCATGACAATGAATCCCTTGTATCCCTGTGGTAAGCCTTGCTCAAGAGGGACTCGTAATGAAACAGCCAAAAACCTGGCCCTTCTTTCTTCAATCATTAATGGAATTATGAAAGAATAATGGCTTCAAATCTCAATCCTGTGGGAGTGTTTTCAATTCTTCAATTGAATCAAAAATTCTATCACATTTACACCGTAACAACAGTAATTCACAAATCTTGCAATCTGATTGGTACTGGAGAAACCGCAAAGTTTGGGGCTAAATAGGGCCCGGTTTTTTCAGAGCAATGTGATGAGTCTCTGTTGACTGAAGGGCCATCGTCAAGTCATAGAGCACAGGGAAACAAGAGATTCACCCTCATAAGTCTAGATATGAAGACCACCCAGTTATATGAAGGACCTAAATATTGCTAAGGACCTTGTTTTTCCTGTTGTTTTGCATCTTATAGGTTTCCTATGGAATCAGTTCCCATGGCCAAAGCATTCTTACAGTTTTATATGTAAAAACGAAACATGACTACACATCACAGCACAATTTTGCAAAAATACAACAAAGGAACAATGTTCAGTGTGATTGCAGCATTGAATTTGACAACAAATACATCATCATGTTCTACTAAATTTGCACAGCAATGAGAATACTGTACCTCTAGGCGCCATGGTAGATCATTTACCCCATAATCATATCTTATCTCCTCGTCAACTGCAATATCTCTCAAAGCAAAGAGGCACAAGTGTGGTGAGCCATCAACTTCTACCTTCTTCATGACTGCATTTGGATGGGCAGAATCATTTACGAGACGACCAAGACGGCTATCAGGCTTGGTAGCATCAACACTACAAGGATTAATACTGTAGTTATGAGCTGCCCATTCAAACAGCAACAAGGAAACTAGAACTGAGCCTTAACTATATATACATGCCAAAGTCAACTTTTACCAATAATCACTAAAATTTCTGGAAACTTTGTTCACTGTCATCATTCAATCCTTGAATCATTTTTGTTAAAACTCTACAAAGTACATAACAACTTGATAAAGAGACGTGGGACGAAAAAAATACTCAAACAAATTCAACACACTGAGGCCTTTCGGACTTGTGTCCCACGAGAATGTGATTTGAATGAATCTAAAACTTTGATACGGTGCTTATAAAACTGCGTTTTGAGAGGCCACAAGTCTAAAATGCCTCAGTGGGTTGACTATCTGAGTACTTATTGTTGTCCAACCTCTGTACATAAAGTTTATTGTGGCACATGACACAGGTTTGATCAATTGTGGCATTGCTGTGAAACAAAATTTTATACATAGTTAATTTCATTCAATTTCACAAATTTCATTAATTGCTACACTGGGAAAACAAGGAAAACATTGAGTCTATAGGTTAATTACTAGGGCTGTGTTAAGTTAAGGGGGATGGTTCTCTCCTCTATTTTGATTACCTATTGATAGAAATCCTCAAGTAATTGTATCCACACAATTTATCTCGTTTTTCAATTTTTATTTGTACATTGTATATATTAATCATCCGTATATGAATCCGTATATATATATATATATATATATATATATATATATATATATATATATATATATATATATATATATAACTCATAAGCTCAATCTCAATGCGTAATAGAAATAGATATATGAACTCAGAAAAAACACATTCTTGTAAACGTTTCGGCCGAAGCCTTCATCAGTATGACTTTTCAAAATTAGCAGGAGCATACATATAGATTACGAATTCCAAAAACAATACAAGACAAACAATAGCCTAAGCGGGATCCTACTCATTACAAAGCGTATAAAAGATGTGTTAAATAGCCGGCAATACAAAGGTGGCGGGAGAAAGATCAAAGAAAGCGCAGAGTTAAGAACTGCTGAAGCCGGTGGCTGTGTCTGTCTCGCCGAAGCTATAAGGATCGCATATTACAACAAAACAAACAATAGAAAGATCCGAGAGTGGATAGGCAGAACAGAAAAGCCTAAAAAACAGCGTGTATCCCTAACGAAAAGCTCAGTGCTAAAACCAAAACAACACAACAACCAAAAATATAACAAAAATGAAATCTATGTATCAACCTGCCTAGTGTTTAAACCCTTAGGGGTAAAGCAATCCAGCCGATATTGCCAGAAGCTTTCCCGCATCCTATTTCCCCCCGTTAGCCTATCGATTATCTTAACGCTAATATCCTTCAGAAACCCCTGGTGGCCTTCTTCAGTAAAATGTCTGAAGAATTCCGCCTGGGGTACTGAGGCCCCCGAATTCAACTTACGGCTACACGCCTTGTAATTATTAAACCTAAGCCTAAAAGGCGTGCAGGTGCTACCAACATATTGTACACCACAAACAGTACATTCCAACAAATACACAACATTTGACGAGTCACAATTAAACGAATAGTTTATCCTATATTCCCTGCTATCTATGTTTGAATGAAAATGTTCACTATTACTCATAACGTTACACACTTGACAACGAGATTTACCACAACGAGAACATCCCTTCTTATCAGTCCCCCCATTTCCCTCATTACTCAGCCTAGCCCTAACAAGTATATCCTTAATGAGGGAAATGGGGGGACTGATAAGAAGGGATGTTCTCGTTGTGGTAAATCTCGTTGTCAAGTGTGTAACGTTATGAGTAATAGTGAACATTTTCATTCAAACATAGATAGCAGGGAATATAGGATAAACTATTCGTTTAATTGTGACTCGTCAAATGTTGTGTATTTGTTGGAATGTACTGTTTGTGGTGTACAATATGTTGGTAGCACCTGCACGCCTTATAGGCTTAGGTTTAATAATTACAAGGCGTGTAGCCGTAAGTTGAATTCGGGGGCCTCAGTACCCCAGGCGGAATTCTTCAGACATTTTACTGAAGAAGGCCACCAGGGGTTTCTGAAGGATATTAGCGTTAAGATAATCGATAGGCTAACGGGGGGAAATAGGATGCGGGAAAGCTTCTGGCAATATCGGCTGGATTGCTTTACCCCTAAGGGTTTAAACACTAGGCAGGTTGATACATAGATTTCATTTTTGTTATATTTTTGGTTGTTGTGTTGTTTTGGTTTTAGCACTGAGCTTTTCGTTAGGGATACACGCTGTTTTTTAGGCTTTTCTGTTCTGCCTATCCACTCTCGGATCTTTCTATTGTTTGTTTTGTTGTAATATGCGATCCTTATAGCTTCGGCGAGACAGACACAGCCACCGGCTTCAGCAGTTCTTAACTCTGCGCTTTCTTTGATCTTTCTCCCGCCACCTTTGTATTGCCGGCTATTTAACACATCTTTTATACGCTTTGTAATGAGTAGGATCCCGCTTAGGCTATTGTTTGTCTTGTATTGTTTTTGGAATTCGTAATCTATATGTATGCTCCTGCTAATTTTGAAAAGTCATACTGATGAAGGCTTCGGCCGAAACGTTTACAAGAATGTGTTTTTTCTGAGTTCATATATATATATATATATATATATGAGGTGTCTTTTTTCCCATATATATATAAAATTTAAAATTTAAAATTTACATTCATATACATATATATATGTAGCATCATCTCAAATCCTTGTAGATTTGTTATTTGTGTTGGTATGATTCAATTGTATTCATAATGAATTCAAATATAAAACTGAAACTAAGTCTAACTTGTGCTTATTCAGAATACAAGAGGGAAGGAAACAGCTCAATTGTTCTTGACAAACTTACCAAAGTGACTTTCCTTCATAGGAAAAGAAAAATAAATAGCTCCCCAGCAACTGCTTCTGGTAATCTGCTTCCCTTGTTTCTGCTTCACTTGCAGAAATCAGTTCACCCACATATTCCAAAAGAAATGAGCCTTTGCTGAGTGTATTTGTTGCAAAGACACCCCATCCTAGAAAAAATTTTATCAACGCAAAGAAACACAATTGCAAGTTCCTTGTGTCCGAAATCTCAATGAGATTCTTCATGCATAAAGTACATTGTACATTCTGAAAATTTATTTAGTTGTTACTTCTAGAAGTATGGCAAAAGAGTAAAAGAAAAGGAAAATTATGTATTTATACCCACACTTTAGTGCAGAAAGTGTGCATAGACATTGGAGGGACAATAGACTAATTCTTGGGTTACCAGTTTTTTTTTTCTTAATCTTGGTCCATTCAAATTTCAGCAAGTTGTGTCCTTTTTAAATTATGAACAATCTTCATGTTTACTTCCTGTTCCCTGAAAAAGGTTTTTTGAAGCCTTCCCAGTGTTTGGAAATTAATCAATTGCCATGATGTGATACAGAGAAAAAAGATAAAGCTAAAATACCGTAAAAGCTCTATTAAGCCCCCCTCTCTATTTAGCCCCTCTCTCTAATAGGCCCCTCCTGAGTCAAAATCTGAAATAAGGGCCCCTCTCTATTAAGCCCCTCCCACAGAATTATAGAATTTACTAAAAATGCTTTCCATCTATTTAAGTACACAACGACAACGTTGCAAGTTAGTGTTAGTATGGTTTGGGATAAAAACTGTGTTGAATTTACGCATTTGGGCCGTAAGATTGTATGCTAATTCTGCAAAATATGGGATAAAAGAACTCAACTGAAAAGCTACCAAATATACCCTTGTCAATTAATTTTATGAATAAGCCCCCCCCTCTCTAATATGCCCCCTCTCTATTAATAAGCCCCCCTCCTTGAAGGTCCAAAATTAAATAAGCCCCCCGGGGGGCTTAATAGAGCTTTTACGGTATGTTTGCAAAGGATTTCTTTCATGACAAAATAGTTTCAAAGAACGAAGATAAATAAATGAAAAAAATAAATTGATTGAACATAGTTTCATACAAATATGCTAAGAAGTTTAATGTACTCACCAACAACATCACTAACCATCCTTTTCTCCAAGTCATTCCTGTCGCTTTGTTTTTTTACATATATTTTTGCCTCTTCCAAAGGAGGAGTGCACCTTGTCGACTTTCTTTTACTCATCTTGATCTAGTGGAAGAAGAGATCAAAACGATGTTTTTAACAACAAACATTCAAACAAGACAGGAAAAAGACATGCAGATAATTCGACTGAGCGTAGTTGCAAAAACAATCATCTGCAGTGGCTAGTGGCTAGCTACCCGATGCTGCACGTGAAGCTAAAAAGAAAATTATCACATGGGATTTTCTGCAAAGAACGGTGTGTCAAATTTAACCATTTAGGCCATTTCAAGAACTACCCTAATGTTCAAAATAAACATTACATATTCAGATTGCAAAGGAACTGGACGTCAAATTAGGAAAATTAACTCACGTTGCCACAGGATTGCAGAGATCGTTCAGTATTTGTATACCTTCCTCGTTTCGTTAGTGACTTCGTTGTGCGGCCTTGCATTTCATTCAAAGACCAAACTAAGGGTAAAGATAGACTGATTACAGGAGTCCCTTTAACTTTCACTCATGTTACGTTGTTGTTGTTGTTGTCTGGGGAACGAAACTAGAGACTTGTGGAATGAATCTGAAGGAAAGAAGGGTTGGTGCTCCTCCACCTGTGATAAAGATTTAATCTCTTTCCCTGTGCCCAACAAGAGGGAGACATCAGTGTTGGACAAATGCTAGATAGGGGGCTGAAAAAAATTAGCAGGGCTTTGTGACAAAAATCCTAGAAAGGAGTGGTTACATAGCAGAGTGAGCATTACCTTAGGGGTAGAAAGTTTCGCGGGCAGAAAGTTCGCGAGAAGAAAAAATCGCGAAATTAAGGGAATAAACTTTCGTGAATGACACTTTTTCCCGCAAATTTCAATACAAAAACTTTCGCGATCGAGAAAAAGATGCATTTTCGCATGAAAAAACTTCGTGACTGAAGAAAAGTGAAGGGGAAAAAATTTTCTATTCATTTTCAGTACTATTCACTGTCACGGTGACAATTTACAAGCTTTTAAATAGCCCAAAAGAAGAAAGATCGGGGTGAGGAACATTAAAGCAAAAACTTGAAGGAACAAAAATCATTGGATAGAAAAAACCTTTGCGAGTCGAAATTTTCTGTAATTTCGCGAGCAAAAGCTACAAATTTTGAATTTAGATCATAGTCTTAAGCGCACGAGACAAGAGGGCTGCAGCCCTCCCAATGACAGAAAAGTCTACGAAAATCACCCCCTTCTCCGGCAAAACTCCATCGTAAATTGGGCAAAAATTCTCGCAAACAATAGACTCTTTATCGGGCAGCCCCCTCCCAGATTTTGTCTTCCGGTACGCTTATGAACATAGTGTTAGAGTTTCTTGAAATTTTGCCCGTCCTAGTACTGGTTTCTTACAAACCAGTTTCTCATAATATAAGAAACGTGTACATCATTCAAAAAGTCTTTTAGTGAAGATTAATAATATTGGATCGAAATTATTCAATTATAGAACTGCCGAGGTGAAAAATTGAAACATAGATCTTTCCGCATTTTAGGGGCTGATGTTTAGGCCTATCAGAAACGATTTTTTCGAAAAGTAACACATCATTAGAAAGCTCTTTGGGAGTAGATTCATAATATTGGGTCGAAATTATTCAAATAGGAAATTTGACGGGTGAAAAATTGAAGCATGTGTTTTTGCACTATTTGAGCGATGACTTTTAGGCCTTCGAGAAACGGATTTTTACAACAGTTGTCCATCATTCCAAAGCTCTTTTGGTTTAGATTAATAATTAAGGGTCAAACTATTCAATTAGAAAATTTGAGGGGCGAAAATTAAAAGCTTTTCTTTCTGCACATTTTGCGCCATGATATTTAGGTCTTTGAGAAACGGGTATTCATGAAAATCATATATCATTTGAAAGGTCCTTAGGTGCAGATTAATAATAATGGATAAGCATTATTCAATTAGAAAATTTGAGAGGTGAAAATCTAAAACAGTTGTTTTTGGCCATTTGGACGACGACTTTAGGGCTTTTTATTCTGAAAAGATTCCTTATCAAAGCTTTAGTATACATTACTTGCAGAAAGTGTCTGGTAGGTTGATTTGATAGATTTTTTAATACAGTCCCAACGTTCAATGTACCGAGGAAAGGAATAGTTTCTTCAAGGAGCTGACCCTCTGGTTAAGCGGGTGACTGGAAAAGTGGCTGATAGAGAGAAGAAGTGAAGGCTATAACTTTCACAGCAAAAGATGTCTATGATGATCAATACGGATTTTGACGATTCGGAGCTGGCTTTGCCACAATTAATTGTGCAGGGCCCATACTCCATACTTGTTTTTCTGCATTTGGATAAAATCTCATCAAAGATATGGGCACCACATAGAATTTCATTCCTTCAAAAATTGGCCTATGTTCGGGAATTATTCAAGAACTCTAGAAATAAGGCATAGCTTCCAAAGTTTCACACATTACTTGATTTATATCAAAGAATAAGATGAAAATACTTGTCTGTGTAAGTTTCCAAAATCCTTGATGAGTTAAAGCTATTTGCTACCAAGAAAGCTATCATATCTCTCTTCATCCACTGCAGAATGCCATTATTCGGTTTTAAATCAGCTTCACTTGCTGTAGCAAAGCATCACAGCTTTTCACCAACAACGTCACACAAATTCTGATTATTCTCCGCCATAAAATTGCCATCACTTTTGATAAAACATGACAAATCTTCAACAACGCTTTGCCGCGAATACCATTCCAAGTCATGAATGTTGTTGCAAACACTGTGCGCGCACGTGGAGCAATTCCCGTTGGTGATCAGAAATCTCAAGCAGAATTATCATTCCACATAATTTCTATGCTAAACTGAGGATTTGCGACAGTACTAAAAGTTCCTTAAAATGTAAAAAGAGCATATTTGCAACAAAGCAATGCCTGATAAGCATTTGCATATAGTTCATTTGGCCGTTTCCTAGGTTAAACTCTTATAACTAGGCATCACAGAAACAGGAGAGTATACCTCTAACAGGAAAGAATAATGTACAAGTAAAAATTGTCACAAAAATATCTGAAACAGTTTCAATTGAACATGAAAACCCTGACATCATTACTACCCGAAGTTTGTTCCAAAATCGTATGCAGTGGGAAGATAAAGATCCAACGAATGATTTTGTAGAAATCAGAATTTTGACTAAACACATCACCATAATCCAACAAGCCAGAAATATCAAGGTGTTTCTTGAATTCCGGTTCTTGAATTAACATGTGAGACTGGTTCTTATTTCTAGACTTTGTTATTAAGTTCTGCCTCGAGCTTCTTCTTAGATCAGGGTATCTATTGCCCTTTGAATCCTGATTATTTAATTTAGGTGTCTGAACGTCGTTGTTAGAACTGATTCCGTGATCAGCGGGTCTAAGATTGTTTCTTGAATTACTGCTCATGGCTGAACTCCCTCAGCAACACCCTCAACAACTAGTTACAGTTGCATATCTAAGCACACAGTTCTTACATCAGGATATCTAAGATTATTTCTTTAATTCCTGTTCTTAGCTAAATGAGGTTGTCTACATTTGGTTCTTGGAATTTGGTTTCAAATTAGAGTGGTTTGGTTCTTAGTTCTTGAATCTTAAATTAGGAATTCCCAATGTCCTTCCAGGATACAATGTATCATATAAATGTCACAAGAAATATGATCAAGCTTATTATGTCCCCAGAGAGTGGGCTAACCATGGATACATCCAGTTTCCCCAGAAAGTGTGGTACATTGAATGTCCCCACAAAGTGTGTACACTGAGTGTCCCCAGAAAGTGTGTGCACTGAGTGTCCCCAGAAAGTGTGTACATTGAATGTCCCCACAAAATGTGTATATTAAGAGTTTACAAATCTGATGTCCAGTGACCATCATGAAAGCAGAAAATTGGGTTAACTGTCAGGATAATCCATTAAAATGGTCTTAGTATGGTATTTCTGACCAAGCTGAAAATATGTCCCCACAACGTTGGTGTGAAAGGTACAGACCCCACAACGTGGATACACAAAATTTGATCACATGTTTGATATCATTAAAGCATGTGCAAGGTCAAGCTCTTTGTTTTTCTTTGACCTGCTCTCAGCTGCTACTTACTGTTGCTGAATTATATTGAAATATATGTGGTACCCACAACGTATGCGCAGAACATAAGTCCCCACAACTATAGTCATGTCAGTATGTATGTATGTATGCATGTATGTACAGAGTGTAATAGGTCGGCCCACCGTCAAGTCATTGTACCCATGTGCCCCAATTGTAATTTAGGTTTATAGATAGGCCCCAAATTATTGTTAAGTTTATTTCTGATGAAGCGAAAGCGAAACGTCATATGAGCATTCTATATTTTTGAAATTCTTCATTACATTTATATAGTCAACAGAAAAGAGCTTATGATTTATTGTATGTATGTATGTATGTATGTATTGCAAACTCTAAGAAAATACTAGGTGTAATTACAGTATTTACAAGTATAAATCAATCTTTTAGCAAAACGATAAAAATCTATTTGAAAACACCGCCAGTTTAAAATGGCAGGGATAGCAATAAAAGGGCAGTGCGACTTTGTTTCCATAAAGGTCCCTCAAAGGTGCGCAGCTTCAAGAAAATCTGTAATTAGCCAAAAGTCCTGTTTCTCGATTTTCCTGCAGATTTGTGCTCAGTAGTTGGTAAGGCTGCTTTTTAGTAAGTTTCTATCAAGCCCGGACTTGTCCTTTAAGAATGGCTGTTCATTATCATGCAGATTTGTAGTTGCTGATTCCCAGCATTGAAGGAAATGCATAATTACATTTCAGCAGTTTTCATATCATTAGGAAGCAATGCTGGGGCTTAGAACAATTTCATTTTACCATAAAGATGGTCGAAAGTGCATTAAAATGAGCCAGTAAATTATGGTAAACCAAAGCCAATAAATAAGCCAATGATAAGCTAGATTTCGGGGATTCTTCACTAGAGCTTAAGATCATGTATTGCAACTTATAAAATGTATAATTAAGTCAAAGCCTTTGTCAGGCAGCGTGGTGAGATTTTTGAAATAGTTCTCACTATTTTTGTGATGCAAGTTTTCAAACAGCAGATACATTTCTTTGACTCACCTCACTCTCCTCCGCGAGGTTTCTTTAATGTTATTCTTTATTAGTTCCGTAGTTCCATGGTCCCAGGTTCCGTGGTCCGTGATTTTTAAAAGAAACCTTTTTATAATTCAATAAAATGTTACAAAAATATAATACGGTCTACACTACTTACAAGAAATTACTTTACAATACTACTGGGACAAATTCCCTCCCGGGGAGCAAAAGGCTGTGAATACCCCAAGGGAATTAACATAGATCAAAGGAAAGAAAAACTACTTAAACTTAAACAACACACACGGATAACAAGAACAAATTGATACCCAAGTGTGCTGCATATTCGACGTAAGAGCAAATCGATGGCGAGGAAACTTAGCTGGGGGAGGAAAACTGATCTTGGAGTTTCTTCAAGTATAAAAAAAGGACCACCATGAAGTTAAGGACCACCAAAAGAAACTAGAGTAGACCAAGCCAATAGGTAACAACACAGGGCTGAAACTGTTCGAGGCTTTAAAAAGAGGGTGTAACTCTATTAGATTTTTCTTTGAATGGCTTGAAAGCAACTTGGGGGTACTTTGTTGTAGATATGTCACGGAATTTTTCGAGGTCTTGACGTTTTTCAAAATACTTGAGTTTTTAGATAAAGTGCTAGAGTTTTCAGTTAAAGTAATAGAGTTTTAGTGTTCTCGTAATCGAAGAATTGAGTTTCTTAAACATAGCTGGTTATGTAAAAACCTGCACACTATCCAATCCTATTCAATTCTATTCACCCCTATCCTGTCCAATTTAATCTTACCATATCCTACCCTATCCAATCCGATCCAATCCAATTCAATCCATTCCTATCCTACTCTATCCCAATCTACATCTTGTCCTATCCTACCCTATCCTATCCTATCCTATCCTATCCTATCCCATCATATCCTATCCTATCCAATCCAATCCATCCTACTAATCAAATCAAATTCAATACACTCCAGTCCAATCCAATTCAATCCTATCCTCTCAACCATATCACAGCCAGTCCTACCATATCCGATCCTACACAATCCAATCCTATCCTATCCAATCCAATCCAATCCAATCCAATCCAATCCAATCCTATCCTATCCTATCCTATCCTATCTTATCGGTGGACATGATGACTGAATCATTCACAATTCACT
The DNA here is from genome assembly GCA_964019985.1 of Aurelia sp. 4 Dawson et al 2005. Classification (NCBI taxonomy): domain Eukaryota; kingdom Metazoa; phylum Cnidaria; class Scyphozoa; order Semaeostomeae; family Ulmaridae; genus Aurelia; species Aurelia sp. 4 Dawson et al 2005. Next base: position 17,302,610 of record OZ026502.1, read on the forward strand.
AAAAAGTGGTGTATGTATATTCTTGTGCAACATGAACCCAGCCTCGTGACAAACCTCTAAGACAACATCGAGCATCGTTTTATCTACTGTGTTTGACCTGAGGAAGCAAGGTACACGATACCACGGGGGTATTCAGCAGGATGCAGAGCATACCGATATGTACAGTAGCAATACGAGTTAGCAACCCCGCTCAAAATACAAAGCCACGTGTAAAATCAATAAGGCCACCACAAATAAAGGCAAATGCTGCTGAAGCAAAGACCAAAATTGCATGCTGTCAGAAGTAAACTGTTCACAGGATTAGAAGGCTGTCACCATAAAGCATTGCAAAGCCAAGAAAGGCAATAGGGTGAGTAGTTTATTAGCACAGATTGGAGGCTGTACTGCTGTGTGGATTTCAGGACTAGTAACAGGTTCTGTTGAGCCTGGTTTCCATAAGATCGTAACAGTCGGCGACCTACTGCGACATATCGGCGACGTGTCCCCCATCAGTCGGCGACATGTGGAAACGATCACTGTTACGATCCCCGTACTGTCCCCTTCTGATCGGCGACGTTGGAGGCATTACTCAGAAAATGTTTCCATTTATCACAACTGTCCCCGATGTGGAAACGATCACTGTTACGATCCCCGTACTGTCCCCTTCTGATTGGCGACGTTGGAGGCATTACTCAGAAAATGTTTCCATTTATCACAACTGTCCCCGATGTGTCCTTGAGCCTGCCTCGGCGACGTGTCGCGAACTGTTACGATCATATGGAAACCGGAAAACCAGGCTTTACAGAAGAGACTACAGTCAGAGAACAAATATATATCATAATGAATTGGAAGGTGCATGAATGAACAAAACGAGCACATGAAAAGGACATCATTTTTCTGTTGCAAGAAACTTGGATCGTCCAACAGTGCTAAGAGTTTCGTAATCTGGTTTTATTTTGTAGGTGCATGAATTATGATGCAGTTGATGACAACTGCCAAGCATCCGTTTCTTGACATGCAGCACAATGATCTTTGGCAAGAAAAGAGCTGCGTCCATCTCACAAAGAATAGCCTACTGTAGTAGTGAATACTATTAAAAAATAAACACAGAACAACAGTATTGCTATGATACTCTTAAATGCAGCTTTTGAAGGTTTGAAAATTTCTTAGTGTCTCTCAAGGATAGTACCAGAGTTTCTTTACTTTTCGGCCATCCTGGAGCTCTGAGGAAAATGATTACCTCTGCGGGGGAAGTAACTATGTTCCTCAGTGCTGATATACCACGGAAAAGACGTGAAGCAAGTCTAAAAGAAAACGTGAACTTCGCAAATATCACGTGAATCTTAATTTGAGAAATACTTTAGAAATGAAAGCTTTGTGAAGCTTTGTGATTCTTCCTTTAAGCATCTCAGCTTGACCTGGAAGTTTCTTGTCATCAAAAACATCAAGACAGGGAGGATTTGCGCGAGATTCTGTGTAATTGATGAGCAAAAGCTTGAAAACAATGATATTTAGCTTTTAAAGCCTGGCAAGGTAAATGCTCAAAAGACCGATAACTTAGGAAAAGCACCCAAGATCTATCAGGTCAACACAGGATCTAATTGAGAGCCTGGAAACAAAACTGTTTGGCTTTTAAAGCCCAACAATGCAGAACGTCAAAAGGCCGATAAATTAGGAAGATCTGCCATGATCTGCTAGTTCTTCACAAGATCTAATCCAAAGAAAGAAGTAAATAAAAAATGCAAGGAAATCTCGACAAATTTACCGATGGATGTAAAACTCCAAGTCGACCATGTATACAAATATAGGAAGTGGTAAACATAAAACATAGATGTGCGGAACTATTATTCACCATTTGACGAATCTAAGACTTGCCATTTGAAACAACGCTCTCTACAACGAAGAAAGGGACTTAGCTGCGATTCGTGAAAAGGTCGAAAAGACTATGGATCTGCTTGCACTATGCGCTACGAGTGACTTCTTTGAGAGGTAAAGCTAAGTATAGCTTTGCGTAGACCTAGGAACCAGGGACTCCAAGTGGCAATAGCTAACATGGGTCTCAGTTTTTCTGCATTGAAATGAATTGCTTTCAGCGTTATCTTGATGGAGATGAAATGATGGAATGGAGGAAATAGAAGGGCTTACCGCCTAAAAGCCTACAAGCTCTTACAAAAGTGTTGGACCCCTAAAAAAATATACGTTTTTCGGAAATGTCGTCCCCCTTCCCCCATTTCAATATTTTGTGCTTTTGCGAATCATTCTTTTCCTGGATCTGCGTGAAAAAATCCCCTTTGAAATAATTCAACATTGAACCAGGGGGGATGGCAAAAATTCGATTTTTAAAGCTCTAACTACATGTAATATACGCAATCCTATTAAAGGTATTGGGTACAGGCTTGCTAAAATGAGGAAACAAGTCGTTAATTAAAGTCTGCATGCAGTCAAGGGCTACATTTCATCATCATCATCATCATCATCATCATCATCATCATCATCATCATCATCATCATCATCATCATCATAATCATCATCATCATCATCATCATCATCATCATCATCATCATCATCATCATCATCATCATCATCATCATCATCATCATCATCATCATCATCAATTCATTTGCCAAAGCCAACATAGGAATTACTCTGGGTACCAGACTCTCTCTAAAAGACAATTTTCTCTTAGAGAGAGTCTGGTACCCAGGGTGCATTGGAATCAAATGTTTTAGCTGACTTGTGCTCGGCCGGAAACCTTCAAGCCTCATTTTCAAGGACCAATCAGACGGCGAATAAGCGAAGAAGACAGAAAAAATATGTGAAGATTTTTCCAAATTTTACCTACTTTCATAAAACGAGAAACCAGGACAGAAAACTGCTAGAAACTCACCGAATATTTGTGAAGAAATGTATTCGCCAGATGTTTGGGTATCCAGATTTGGATGCCGATTTATATATCTCATAATTTCTTGGAGTTATGACCTTTCTAAAATTTGTTTGAGTCCCTGCCCTGACAAATCTGCTGCCCGCAGTGAGGGGAGTCTTGCTACCTAGGGTAAGGATAGTTGTCAATTCTCTGTGATTACAGGCCAAATGAATCATAAGGTGTGGTGTGGTCAAACAGAATGGACCGGGACATCGCTTCGATAAGCATACCTTTCATCATTTCAAAAATCAACTTTTGGATGCAAGGTAAACAAAGAGATATACACGTAGTGTTTTTTTTATTAGAAACTAAGAATTTGGGCTAGTACTAGGAGCTTCTCAAAATCATCAGATTTCTACCCCCTCCTCTCCCCTCAACATTTCAAAACAAAGTGTTTGAGGCCTTTTCATTGTTCAGAAATTACTCAAAGAGATTCCAAGCAATATGATAAAGGAAACAAGAAAGAATAAAGAAGAAAATGTTTCAGTTTTTTACAAAAAAGATACGAGTCACATTACTAGAGTTGTGCAAGGTTGGTCACAGAGAAAAAAGAAATCTAAGTTATAGCTCACCTTTGATCAGCCAGTTAGGTTGGGTTTGTCCCTGTTCTTTCGCATGTCGTGTTACCACACTTTGAAGTACTCATTGTCCTACGAATACCAAACAGGATAAAAATTACCACAACGTTTCCGAATTATCTTGCTGCTGACAGGCATATTAATAATTGTGGAAGAGAGTGTCGACACCAAGTTTTGGGACCAGCCATTATCAATGCTGTGTAGGTGGTCGGAAGATATTCAAAGAGGCCACTAAAAATTTAGGGCAGTAAAAGGGGGGGGGGCATTGAAAACTTTAAGTGTAAAATAAGGGGCCATGAAAATTGGAAAAATCTGATTAGTGAAATAAAGAAAGCGCACGGAAAGCGCATACGAGGCACAAGTTTCCTACGATCCTATAGCAAAATTTGACGTCGGCTTATTTTTCCTCAAAGTATCATATTTTTCATAAAATCCCAAGGTGCCAAGCCACTTTTTTCTCTTGAAACCATTTCTATGTCCTACTGCAACCATTTATATTTCCTTTCTATGTCCTACCATTTCTGATCCCTTCAGTGATCTGAAAGTCTAGAGCTAGCCTTACTCCACAAAGACCCTCAACTTTTGCTCATCTCATCTCTGTCTCAGCTTATTGAATTGATGTTGCTGTCGTTAGTTGTTACTTCATTTCTTTTTGAAATAGTACGTGCACTTGTGGTCTCAAAGGAGCAATTTTGTAAAATTAGAGATTCAGGCATAGACGTAGGAACCGGGGGACTGGGGGCACGTGCCCCCCACAAAGATTTTGCAATAAACAAAGAAGTGCCCTTTTTATTTCTGGAAAGTGCCCCTTTTTCTTAAGAAAAAAGTGTCCTCGAAGTGTCGTGCCCCTCCAAGTTTGAGATGCTTCCTACGCCCCTGGATTCAGGGTTCCGAAAAGACAGCGCTACTTGCTTTACTGAAGAAAAGATTCCTCATCTCTTCTGAGTGAACTGAATAGAAGAATCAAAACACAGAGAGAGCAAAACAGTTTAGGCTAGTTGGCTGCAAAGAAGGTGTGAAATCTATTCTTGAGGCGTCCAAATCACTTTGTCTACAGAGAACTGCATCGTTTGTTAACAAAATTCACTCTTTCTACTCCATAATCCCCTGAGGAAAATGTTCCATCATAATTTCTTGTTTACGTATTGCTTTGAAGAAGATGATTGCTAGTCCCTTTGGATTTCATTTGCTGTCTAAAATATAAAGAAAAGAAGAAGTCGCTCCCATGGAAAACAAAGTTTTTAGTCTTCGGGGAGCCATTGGCACTGATGCTGATGGAGAAAATCTAAGTGTTTCGGGACATTTCTAGACGTTTTGGACTCTTTTGTCAAGATTAAATAACACTGCTTCGAGTATCGATGACAAATGTAAAAAAAAATACATTTGCGATTCAACCTGCTCGCTCTTTGGAAGGAAAAGCGCAGAAACGCATCATAGGAGTTGTGGGGAACTATATTTTGGTAAGGAATTTTATTGTCTTTAATTTGATAGAATCTCTTCTTTTTTAACCTAAATTGAATTCTGCAGAGTACAGAATTTTCCGACGAGATCTCTCTGTGCGAGGAGAGATTCCTTTTGCTCCCCATCATACTCTGCACACTTGCCTGCTTGTCAGTTTTTCTGGGAGGAGGGGGTGCCAAAGAAACCACAGTAACAGAATATCAACCTTCAAACCATTTCTCAGGACGTCGATGTAGTCTTGTTTACAGAACAGAAATTGTTTGAAAATCGAAATGATACTTTAAGTTGAAGATACAACCGTTGGATTAAGTAGATACTTATTACTTTGACTACGCTCCCTGTCTTCAAAGTTTGCCGTTATTCGAGCTCTGTTTGTCGTCACACAAAACTAAAATGCAAGCAACTAAAGAACCCTATATCAAAGTACACCGTTAACTGTTCAATATTTGAAAAACACCATTTGATATTTGTCAAAATTGAACAAGAAATTTACAAGGCAAAAGTGACCATTACCATTGTAACATTTTTGCATCCTTTGGGCGCTTGTCTTTCTCTGTTACAATTATGCCTGTTTTACCAACGGCCTTGGTAATGGCTGTCTTAAAAACTCAGAAACTACAGCGCTTTCCTACTTAGTGAAAAAACTGGGCTCAAAAAAACGATTTAGCGTTGTAGTGGCGCTAGCAGGAAGGTAGCTGAAATGTCCTCAATGCCCCAGGAAGGAGGAAGGGAAACGGGAAGAGAAACGGAAGGAAAGGGAAAAGAAAGAAGAAGCGGAGCCCGGGGCTGGGAGGGGGTACTTAGTATATTTGTCCAACGGGGATGTGCCGTTTTTCAGGGTATCGTTTTCGCCAGTTTTTCTAGAACAGGGTATCAAAAGAAGGCAAATTTTCTGGAGCAGGTTGTCAAAACATGTCAAAAGAGGAAATTTTGTTACAACGGGTTATCATTTAGTCAAATTTTTGCGTTTTTGAGTATACTTTTTACCGATTTTTTCTAGAACAAGGTATCATTTAAAGGTAAAAATTCTGGAGCAGGGTGAAAAAATTTTATTTCGTGGGCACATCCCCGTACAAATTTAGGTCAAGTACCCCTCCGGGAAGCGAAGGAAGGGAAGGCAAGGAAAGCAAGAAAGAAGGAGCGAAAGGAAAGAATGGAACCGTATATAGGAAGGAGAACAAAGTGTGAGGAAGAAAAATGAATCAGGAAGGAAAAGAACTTTTTGACCCCTGTGAAGAACTTCAAGGAAAATTTTGAAACAAATGAAATCATTGTAATTTCTGCACTGGTAGAGAAAATTGCGAGATTTTCAAGAAAACGATGGTTTAAGATGGGCTATACGGGGCGAGACACGGGGCACGTCACTCAGTTCACGTACGTGTGTTGTTGCTGTTGTTATCGTTGCTGTTGTTGTCGCTGAAAAAGTTTGGTTTCTTGCTCCTTCATGGCTAGTATCGGCACGGAGACACCCAGTAAATCTCCTAAAGAGAGTAGTGCACGTCTGACTTCTTCAAAGTTCATCCATGAACCTGTACAGTGTTAAAATCCTCTGCTGGGCGTCAATAGCCAAACACTGTATCTATTACAATTTGGATTAAGTAATAATCATTTCACGAAGATTTATGTAGTACCAGCTCATGAGTGAAGAAAACACATTAGGCCAATTGTAATCAAGTTACTTGAGATCAGTCGTATGTCAGTTTGAAACAAATGATGAAGAACCTAACCTGTATCACATTGCAAGATATGTTTACGGTTCGCTGTTTAAAGTACTTCGTAAAAGTGGGATGGTTTGAGCGAAGTGTGAAAGCTAATCACTGAAACAAAGAGAGGCCACTTTTACAACATAGACTGAGGCATAGACTGATGGCTAAATGGAAGTAAGCTGGACTACCAATCTTAGGCCTAGTGGTTAGAAGCCTGCCCTGTCGAACCCACAACGCAGAGTAAATAGATTCACTAACTCTTGTCTAATTCCAGGATGAAGGAAAAACGAGGTGTGGTCACATCGTATTGACAGGAACGACCAACCAGGACACTGCCTCGAGAAGCCTACAATCACTTACAAAATTGTTGAGCCACCTAGAAAAAAATGACATTTTCGTCCCCCCCCCCTTTCCCCCATATCAATGTTGCTTTAAAAAGAGTACCCGATCGAGACGACACGCGTGACTCGGCAACTTTTTGTGGTACTGCAACATTGACCAGGGGGAGGGGGAAAACAGGGGCAAAAAACTGAAAATCTGGGGGTGGCTCAAGAATTTTGTAACTGATTGTAGCTTTCCAATGTCCTAAAAATTACCTTCAATGGCATATAGAAATACAGGAAAACAGTGGCGATACCAGCCCTGAAAAATCCAAGAGAGGTGGGGGGATTTTTCAATCTAAAAGTATACCGACTCACCCAACTAACTTTATGCCACTTTTCCTCGACAATTTTTGCCGACTTTTGGAATTTAAGGGGGACGAGTCCCCCAGTCCCCTCGTGGCGCTGTAACTGCATGAAAAAAATTTAGCAATTCTACAGAGATTAGATTAAAGAGTCACATTTACGAAGAAGGAGAAAGAGGAAGAGACTTCAAATGAAAACTTCTTCTTTTCTCCTTCAATTGTTGTTCTATAATATTCTGGTGGTTAGTTTGGCAGGAACCTCTTCTACCCTCACCTAGCGCAATGCCTCAATTGGAATAAACTTTAAGCATTCATGTCTTCTCAATAAAGTATTGAATTGTCTATGGTCACTGAAATTCTCATCAAGGAGAAGGCGTCTGGTTCTGCAAGGAAGAAGGAAGGGTGAAAATGGAACAAGGAAGGATGAAAATGGAACAAGGAAGGATGAATAAAATTTGTCTGAATTTGAGAAAGGAGGTGTGTTTGATAAGAAAACTCTTGATGATATATCGACATCTATGTTGACAGGTATTGAAATAAGAGTAGTTCGAATCAGATGTTGGTACAAGTTAGTATGCTGTCAGCAGGACCGAACCGGACTAAAACTGAAGGGATAAGGAGCAACTCTGAAGGAAGCGTTTGCAGAAAGGATTACAGTCTTCCTGCATGAAGAAACCCTTTCAATCTTTTTCGTTGATCATGTGATGTTGTAGTAGAGAAACGAAACGGGTATCAGTTTTCTGCACTGAATACAATGGACAGAATGATGGTTATCGGTTTGACAAAACAGCTTCCAAGGGAACTTAGTAACTCCTGTCCAAGTAAAGTTGGCATAATGGTAACTGCTGGTACATACGGTACAGACATACAGACAATTCAGCTTCTTTTGATCTATAGCAGCGAAACCTGTAAGCGATATAAGTCCTGACCCTCTTGTAAAGTCCTCAAATTAGGTTGTCAACTTTCAAACACCCACACAGTTTTTGATATTACTATTGCACAACCTATCATCTTCTTTAGATATGTTTCTGTGAACTTTGCCTCAAAATAACAAGCTCTGCAGTCTTTTAGATAATCAGAATGTCCTCTCACGGTGCATTGTGGGACAGCAAAAGCGTGCACGGCCCCTTGCTTAGCAAAAGGATACGCCAGACGAGTCCAAGCGAAAGCCCTCGCGACAAAAAAATAGAATTAACAGAGACAGAGATCGTAAAAAACTTACTGCTTACGAAACGAAGCTATGAAAGTAGCTGGATCTTAGACAATGGAAATGGTTAGATACACAGCGGATCTACTTTAGGAATCAAAGTTTATCTAGGCGTAGGTTTTCAAAGAAATGGTATCAAGCAATATCAACAAGAACCATGTGTCCATGGAAAACAAATTTGCTTAAAAACATGCAGTGAAAAACGAAAAAGCAGCTGGTAGGAAATTAACGAAGTCAACTTGTTTGCCTTGAATGCAGACTACAATAGGCACCTTTTCGGTAAATTTTCTAGTATCTTTATAAATGGCATCCAAGATATAGTAAATCAGAACAGGGGAAATCACTCCAAAAATCTCATACATTTTTGTAAAAAAATCTTCAAAAATTCCAAAGATCTAAAAATCTTGAACAATGTTGAAAACAAGAAAATCTTTCGATAATTCTTTGCAAATCTCAAAAATCGTTGAAATCCTCAAAAATTTTGCCAAATCTAGAAAAATCTTGCAAAATCCTGCCATATCTAGAAAATTATGGAAGATCTCGAAGAATTTTGCAAAGCTCTAACATTTCTAAAGAAAAATCTAAGAATCTCACTAGGACTTAGAACTCTTTAACAATCTTTGGGAATTTCCGAGAACTTATTTGAAAAATCCAAGAGATTTAAAGCGCCAAAATTTCGTACGCTATTTTTGCAGTGATTTTCCCCTTGGATCTAAAGCCGAGGGGACTATAAACCACCTGTCCTGCAACAATGCCAGTCCGAATTATCAAAATTCAGATAAGTGGAAAGTTTGATCCGTACTGCCTTTTTCGAAGTTGTTTTCTGTAAAGTGTAAGTTTAATTTAGGATGCACAAATGCTGACATCAGGACACTTCACTGTTTTTTATACTGAAATCAATGACACTTTGGGTAGTTTTGCAGTGAAAGAATTTCCTTGGAAGAAACATGCCGAAACCTGCGTAAAATCAGCAACTACAGCCAACAATAACAACAATAACGACAACTCGTTGAGAGACTTTTTTGCAGAGATCCGCTTCATTTTGTGAATTTTTCGTGCAATTTGTACGTGAGTCCTGACATGAGCCAGTCCTCTAAAATTCTAAAACATAATGTTGTTTACTCGTAAATGTGAGAATAAATGCACCTGGATGCATTAGGGAATGAGACGATAATTTAAATTCTCGGAAAACCAACAACACTTTATTGCGCATTCATTTCGTCTATTAAAAAAGGTGCGAAAGTATAGAAATAATGTTTTCACAGATTTCTACATCGGTTGCGTATGCTGATGTCCGTGGAGATTTCGTTCAATCAAGCAACCCCTAGAATGGACGTTAATTCATTTGGAAAGCGACCTAACAGCTTTGGTTTGACGCACACTTTCCCTTGATGTCAGACGTAAAATGTGATTGCATATTTGATCATTTTTCCTTCAAAATTGCGGCAATATCATAATGCATTCTTGTTATTTTTGTTATACTGTATCATGATTTATAGAATCAAAGAGTGCCTATACAAACACCAGTTCACTGCGACACCTTGTGAGGGCTAGAACTTACATTGAAATCCAGCCTTGTGCCAGCGTTTTGGCAGTCGCCATAGAGAAAGGACAACTAAAGGTGGGGCGGATTGGGGGCGAGCAATAATATTTGACAAATAGGTGCCAGATGGTCCTTAATGCAATCTTTATCTACGTAGAAACACTAAGCCAGGCTAAACCGATACCTTATTAAGATCTCCTACTTGATAGAGGGGAGATAGTCTTTGTATGTATGTTGGCAGTGGCCATAGTAACAAATCTATATATGAAGTCGAGGGCACAATTTGCGTTTGGAAAAGAAATCGGGGCACTTTGTCCATCATTCATCAAAAGTAAATTTCGAAAACACACTAGACATTGATTGACTTTAAAAGACTAATAAAAACTTCTTTTCCTTTTCAGAAAGTAAGATTTGCAGAGACAACACTTGGGACTGCCTGAATCGCAGAGAGCAAATAAAGAACACAAGTTTTGTCCCTGGAGTATACTTAGTTGCTGTTGATATTTGATATTGATGAATAGTTCAGGTGGGGAGGCTCTTATTCTTGAGTGCAGTTCATAAACGGAGGCATGGATTTATGAAACGTAATAACGTATCAAGACATAAGATTTTGCAGGGATATTCTCGTTGGAAACATCAAAAGATCTCATTAAATATCTGCAAGGAATCACGCGAATTTATGAGTTACCAAGACGCAGGAACCATTTCAGAACTGAGAGATTGCCTTGTTAGCAAAATCTAAAGGAATCAAAAAACATTTGCGAGCATAACTGAGGGATATTTCAGCTGCAAACATCTAAAGAACATTATCAAGATATGCGAGGGATTTACGCGCATTTATGAGTTTAAGAATAGAAGAAGTATTTCACAACTTGGAAATATTTCAGCCGCAATCATCTAGAGAAACGTATCAAAGTTTGCGACAATAATTGGTCAATCTGACGTGAAAAGCAAAGCTCCAGGGATTTGGCGTCCGTCACATACAAGACAAAAGAATGAAAGAATCAACAGAGGAAGTATGAAAAATTATGATTATTAGCATATTTCGAGTGGCTCTCTGAAGATTACAGTTATTTCAGTTTGGTCAGGACCTGTCAGGACAAGAGTACCGAAGAAATTGCAATCAAGTTTGCTTCCGTCTTCCTCCCTGAACCAAAAGCTATTTATTTGACTCAAAGATTCAAGAAAACCATTTGGAAGTTTCTGAACAGACAGGCACGCTAGGAAGAGACATCAAGTAACATGGCACTGAGCATACTGAATTCAATAATTTTCGCGGCCCTTTTTGTCTCGTTTCTAGCTGGTAAAACTAGTAGCATATGTCCGTCAGGAAAGGTTGAAAATTACGCTTTTTGCTGCTGTAAAAAGATCTATATCACGACACCTTCATCAAGTTACGTCTCATCAACCATTGCCGCAACGGTATCGCCAACATCGAGCATAAATGCGACAGCATCAGTTGCGGCGAGCGTAACTGCATCGGCATTGGTTACGGAGAGCGTAACTGCGACGTCGTCATTTGCCGCAAGTATAACTGCAACGGCATCCGTTACGGCAATAAATTCCACGTCAATAGATCCATCTCCATCATCCACCATACCATCAACTACAGTTATTGCAACGCCAACTCCAATATACAGAGGCGATGGCTGTTTCATCACCGACGTAAAATACGGTTACTACAACGAATGTTACTGCAATCAAACACGCTATAAATACAAAGGATTCAATAACTCTAATGGTTACTACACGAATGATGTTAATGCGACAAAGTTCGATTATAAATGCTGGAACCTACCAAAACCGAAGCTTTACATCGGTGGATTATTCGATTCTGACACAGATCATGGTAAGAAGATTTTGCATGCTGCAGAACTTGCTGTTGAAGACGTCAACAAGAATAAAACAATGCTTCAGGGGTATGAATTGGTGCTACTGAAACAGAATACAACAAAGGTAAGTGCATACGGATGCTACCAGGGACCACGGAGTAGGGTAGACAGGCTTGGCTACATCCCACCCACTATATGGCAACAAATGGAGTTATTTTTGTTGGTAAAATCTTGAAAATAATTAGCACTCAGAGGGCTGAAAGAAAAGCTGAAATTGGAACCGTTAAAGACGAATTAATAATGATATATATTGAAGCTCTTGATTTTGTATTACATTTTATAGATCTATGATTCATGAATCAATCAGCCAAATTTTATAGCATACAGACAGACAGCTTGAATTGCTACTCCTCAAGGCACTGGTGGCATTTGCATCCAATTATTTTACAGATGAAACTGAATATTTAAAACTACTCACTATCAGGGTGATGAAAAGAGTGTTTTCCATCAATCCAATGAGGTTGACCCTAAAACATTTTTCTGGGGACTGTGCCCCCAGACCCCCAAATTACACTTTCTTAGCGTTTGCTTCCTAGCCCATCTACTTTTTGGATCATTCCATGGTCCTTGTGCTACACTCATTTTTTATATAAATTGTAGCAACTTCTATCAGATGCCATTTCAAAGTGAGGAACTCTCCAATTTCAAGCTGTGACTTAAGTGGATCTAACAGAAAGTATATTACCCCCATATTACCAATGCAGAAAATACAAAAACTGTACAACAATTTCCACTTATGAATTGGTTCTTGGTAAACTACATTCATTGAAATTTCAGAAACTCAGAAAGAAACTCTTTTAACAAGAGTTGGGCTCCTATTAGAAAACCTGTATACTTTAAATTTCAGAGCCAGCTTTTGCTCGAAAAATGATCATACCATCTCCTTTTGAAATTCATCTGTAAGTCGCCTTAGTTTTTTGTGATGCTACAGAGTATTATAGTATTTTTTGCACCCAGTGGCATCATCCTCACAGTGTAGTTAAAGGTGATCTGAAGCGAAAATTTTTATTGATTCAAATTAATGGCACTGTCAAATGATAAGGACTCCTGCTCAGATTTCTTTGATATCTCTTTTTCGTTTTCAAGTTATCCACTGATATCAAGTTTCAGTTGATGACGTCATTTTGTTTGCAAATTGCTAGGATGATGTACTGGCTGCATCTAAGCTTTGAAAGGTTACAGTTGTCGGAGACATTTAAGTTGAGCTGAATAGATGTAATAGAAATTGTCTCATGGATTTATATGATGTTTAGAAAGGCATGTCAATTTAAGAAATGTTCTTGGACTCAATTTCCTTTAGGAAACATAGCCAGCCTCATACCTTTTCATTACTTTTTGCAAACAAAATGACGTCATCAGCAAATTATACAAAATAGTGTGTAATTCGAAAATGAAACAAGGTATCACCAAATTGTAAACGACATTCCTCATCATTCAAAAGTGCTATCAATTTGCATCAATAAAGATTTTCGCTTCAGATCACCTTTAAGCATTCTGTAAATGGCTTAACTAGTAAATTTGTATTGCAAATTTTTATTGGAATGTAAAAAAAGATATGTAAAGAGATTTGTTAGATCATAAGGTCCAAGCAGCATAACATAATATATTACTGTGTTTTGTTTTGGTTACTGTTATATGCAGGCTAAAATACTGAAATATTGTCATGATATCAATTTAAACACATGGAATATTTAAAGTAGGGTGAATAGTCACTACAAATTTTGATATCCTGAATGGTAGTCTTGACAACCTTTGGCACATTGGCACATGGAACATCTTTATTACTAGGATGTAAACTTTATGAAGCACTAAACTAGCATTAAGCATCAAGCAAAAGAGTTTGGGATGAAAAACCCAGGGGGCTGCCAAACAAAAAGTCCATTGTTTTCCAAGATTTTTGCCCTACTAAGGTCAGATTTCTGCCTCAGTGGGGCTGATTTGTGAAAGTACTTTAAATGTTGGGCAGCTACCATCCCCCCTGGTTCCCTGCCTTGTTTTCCTATGATATCAAAGCAATACAAAGAGTCAACTAGAAAATGTGCACTTATCAATCCCATCCCCCAACGAAGGGGGCATATCTGGGAGGGACATTGGAATTCAATTTAGTGTCGTTCAGTCCCGGCTTAATGTGTGGCTACCCTGGCAGCTTTCCCAAATGGGAAATCTTGCCCAAATCTGATCGGAAAACAGTTTGCCAAATGGGAATCAAACTGAAAAACTGTATCAGCACAAAAAAAGGTTTGATAAATTTCATATTTTCTTTACATAGCATAGGCCAATTCGGATTCAGCATCAAAAAACACACAAACTCGCCATTGGGAGCTTCGTTCTATTTTTGTTGTCCAATCAGGCAACAAGTGTGAGTCTAGTTTCAATGAATTGAATAGTGTTACCCAGTTGGGCTACATTGCCCATTGGGAACCTGGTGTTCATCATGAAGGCATCCATTGTCATGGAAGCTATAATGGATGCAGGGTCTGTCCCGGTTCCATGATCCAAATCAACCACAATGAACTTACTACCTTTTCATGCTTGTTGTTAGCCTGCTACTGTCTAGACTAGTGCTTGAAAACAAACAGTAAGGGTCCTTCAAAGAGTAAATATTCATAAACCACAGCTCCAAAGTTCTTCACTTGACACTGTTCGCTGCGCTGGTAATGAAAAAATTGGGACTGGAAACAAGTGAAGGCTTGGCCTTAGCCTCGTATTCAATTCCCGCCAAACAAAATCTTAAATTCTTTCCAACGATAACGAACAAGCACAACCTGCGGCCTGCGTTGTGTTCAGTTTTCCATGGTGCTAGGACTTGAAAGACGTGAACCAATTCTCTAGAAATGAAGCAGGGTAAGATCTATTTAATTCCGTCTTATTGGTGAATGATATTACAAAGAAGCTGTAGAATTCAGGTCAGGCGGTCAAGTTTTCCATATGAACAAGAAAACGCAAACAAAGAGGGTAGGCCTTAGGTACACCTGAAGACTCACAAATAGATTTTGGTACGCCAAACATCAATCTGACCTTTGGAATTCAACCTCCCTCCCCCTCTTCTAAACGTCAGGTCAACTTTTCTCCAAATTTTCGATAGATATTAGTTTTTTACGGTTTTGAGATCATCATATAAGAAACTTCTAAAAAATCAAGGACAACTTCATGCCATCATACCAAGAACGTATTTAATTGAAAAATGATGCTGGTATACCAACAAAAAGTCAGAAATATGCCAAAGATCTTTGGGCCTAAGTGCATGAAATGCACCCTGGCTGTTCATATGAAGGCAAGCCAGCCTGCTTACCAGATGGCTCAGCAGGCAAGACACTTTCCATCTTGTGTTCATTTGGTGAAATTCCAGCCTGCTTGCTAAGACAGAAATTGGATATGTGTCAAATGAAACATGTACTCACTGTCTACCAGATAATAAGCAGCCAATCTGTAGAGTATGGCCCTTTTTGACAAGATCTCTGATGTGTAAGGAGAAGTTTATTTTGTTCTCTATTGTCTTTTTTGAATACCCTATTGAATTCTCCGGTGTGCAGCTACCATACTCTGCACACCTAAAAAGCAGCACATGAGCAATAGATGTTTTTTCCTGTGTTCATATGGGATAATCTCCATCCTGAGATTTCACCAGTACTCCATTGAGATGCTGCTAAGCAGGCCAGCCCACCTGCTTATATGAAGAAATTGCAAAGTCTATATTAGAATTTGGGATGAGGTGAGATCTCACTAAATAGCTCTATCTTAGTAAGTGGGCTGGCTCGCCTCAATATGAACAGGCTCTTATATAGGAATTTGTAGGTAGGAAAACCAAGGTCATTAATGTACTGGAAGAACAAATCTAGGGAAGCTGCTTGACACAAGTCAAATCAATATTTTGGTAACATCTGTGCCCAACCAAGGGCAGACTTTTGCCCAATTGGGGCTGAGTTTTGAAATCTTTTCCATGTTAGGGGGCTGCTGCCTCCACATCCCTTCACCTTTATGACCACTGTGTGTAAGGCCTGTACTGTACCTATACTGTAATCATTGTATGATAATCCTGGTTGATTGTCAATTCTTTTATTTCATTTAGCATTGGATCAGTATTGGATCTGGGGTATTACTTGACTACCTCAACCAAGAACCAAAGAAAGTTGCTTTACTTGGCCCAGATGATGATGACCTGGCAAAAACTGTTGCAGCAATAAGTGGTCTTCCAAGATATAAACTCCTTCAGGTACAGTAGGTGTATTGTGAAAAACAAAGCCTCTGCATGTGTTTCTTATCAGAAACTGCTTCTAAGAAACTTGATTCTGAGATCTTCAAGGAAATTTAGAAACTTCAGTGCTTCAAAGATAAAGCTAAGAACACTTATTCATTTTGATAAAAGAAATCCTTTGCAGAATTTGCTTTATTTTCACTTTTATTCTGTATCATATTACTTGGAAGGTACTTGAACCATGTCTAAGCATTGGAAAGGCTTCAAAGAATATTATTTTGAAATCCTTATGAGGGCACAGGCAGTAAACATAAGATTGTCTGACAATCATGGTGATATTGATAGCTTGGTAATTTTAAGAAAATTTATAACTGGCTCAGATTCTTAGTTTCTTACAAGAAAATATATATACATATATTTTAGTACCAAACTGGAATAAAGAAATGCTCATGTGACTATGTGGTTGCTTCAAAGGTACACTCCTTGCCCACAGCAAATTCTCTTGTCCATTTTAGTGCCAGGAAAATAAGTATCTGGGGTTAACAGGACTTGTATTGGTCTGTGAAAAACAATGTGAACAATGTTTTTGTTTCACACAAAAGCCACAAGAAAGCATTTTGTAAAATAAGCAATTTTTTATCACTCAAATGAATAGGATAGATCTTATCAGCTAAGGTTTGTTTTACCCATTTCAAGTCATGTGACCATACTCTTTGGAAGTTTCTGTATTATTCTACTTTTTGCATTCATAGCACAACTTTTCATGGCACAAAATATGTGAGAGAGATCAAACAAGTTTTATCAAGAGATTGATCAAATGGCTTGAAATGGCTGTAAACAAATCTTAGCTGATTTTGTCTATTGTACAACTTTTTAAAGCTTATGTTGGGATGAATTTTCTGGTGAAAGTCTTGCGAAATTTGATTTGACTAAGTGCAATGATCATTGAGTGTTTGAAGCTAACAGTGGCAGAGCCAGACAACAAATAATGAAGGAGCAAAGTAACAGAGGAAGATGGGGTAAAGAGGCATACACAGAAATTGTTTACTGCATTTCATGTTCTAGACTTTAGCCTTGTTTTTTTTCAGTCTTTTTCAGTTTCAACCTAGTGTGGCTATACTAATGGAGATGGTTATTTGATTCTCATGTGCCATTCTTGTGTATTTTTACAGGTATCATATGGAACAAGTGCAATTGATCTGTCCACAAATCATGATTCCTTTTATCCATATTTTTTCCGGACAAAGCCTTTCCTTGACTTGCTATACAATCAAGCAAGGGTAGCAATGCTGAAGAAATATCTTTGGAGCAATGTTGGGCTAATTTTCAGCAATACTCCTTACTTTATACAGGTTTGCTTGTCCATTATCTGATTTTTCACTATTTTCTTCTTCATTTCTATTTGAAAGGTGGTTCATTTTAATGGTCAACTGAAAACTTAAGTACATTAGATGCAAGATCCAAGTAAAGTATGTGTTAAGAAAATCCCTAAGAGACAAGCCAATAATTGTAAAAATATATTGCAACCTTTTTTTTTAATAAGTTTTACCTTCTATGAATTGTGTTGAAATAGCAGAAACGCACAAAAAGAATTCAGTTCAAATTTTTTTGGAAGTTATGGCCTACCTGTCTCTTCATCCTATGGACTGGCATGATAGATCTTGAAAAGAAGTCAATAGTTTTAAGTAATATTCTCATCTTGTGATTCCCTTTAGCAGGCAGGCAACTATTGGTTTAAGGTGGCTGTAGAGATTTTTTGGTCTTTTTTCAAATTAATTTTTGCAACAAACTTCTCTCCAATAAATTTTAGAAGCTAATTGCTCTCTTATTGCCTCATGATTTCAGTTTTTGATTAGTTATATAAGCAAGGAGCTTGACCGTGTCTGAAGAAAGTTGTACTGTTTATCTCTTTTGTTGGAGTGCCGGCCTGCTTACAATAATATGATAAAAATTCGCAAGAAATCCAAAGAATTCTGTAGAATTTTCAAGAATTCTTCACATCGTTATATGAGTTCTGAAGTCATGTGAGAAACCGTAAGTTTTTTAAACAAGAATTCTCCAGAAACTAAAGTAGTTTAGAGAATGTTTGCAAATCCTTGAGACCTCTCAGGCAGCAAAACCATGCTGATATGCAAAAGGCTTATATGGTATATTCTCAGATTCCCTGCAATTTACATCTTTATGTGCAAAAGGTAACTGACCTTGATTCATTTTTATACAGTTTTTTTATACAGTTTATTTCACTTAACATTCATAGTTCAAATTACTTTACATACATCTTGTTGATATGTCGTATGTTAAACTAACTTATTTTCGATTTCAGCTCAATGAGAATCTACGAGCACAGTTACAAGCAGCATCGGTTCCCATTGGCATTGAAGAAGAATTTGTCACAGATCCATATAGCTCAATGGAACATTTGAAGGTACTTATGTCTTATTCAAAGCCTTTGCACTTCAGTTTTAAGCCTCAGAAAATGAATTCAATTTAGTCCATTTCACAACAATCTAAATTAATCAAATATGGCATCAATTGATCACTCTGGCAGATTAGCCTGATGACATGTTCGTAGTGATCGCTATTGAGCAAAAATAAAAAATGTTGTTGTTGTTGTTATTATTGTTGTTGTTGTTGCGATATCTGGGACTATGTCGAGAGGCTAGTGGCAGATACCTTTTTCTGGTAATTTGTAATCTGGCAACTTTGTGTTTCTGCCCCCCGTTGTTTCTAAGACTCACATTTGTCTATCTACCAAACTAAGAATGATTCTGAATTGCTTTATGCCTCTCCGTGCACAAGTGGTTTTGGAGGTTGACGACGAAAAAATGAGTGTTCAGGCACTTGGCGTTACAAAACAGCACTGGAAGTGAGTTGAAATAACAATGATTGATATTGAATTTTTAAAGGGTCTGTTTCATTCAGCATGCCTTGCATGTGTCGTCTCCTGGTTTGCCCTTGTTTTCACAATTTTCACAATTTCCATGAAAATGGCGGCAAACAAAGGCCAACCAAGAGACGACACTTGCAAGGAATGCCGGATGAAACAGACCCTTTAAACGATTAACGTCATAGAAACAATCTTATTCTCTCCTCTGTTCAAACTCTTGTATTTAGGTCTTTTGATGTTGAACGCTTTTCCAGCCAGTTACTCTATATCACTGCGGCAGTCCCAGGGTAGAGAGGAACTGAATACCTTCAATTCTTTCAAATCAAATCACCTCCACATGTTTTTCATACGTTGAATTTATGATCAAGAGCTGGAAAGCAAAGTCCATAGATTCGGGACACATGTACTCCAACAGCAGTTTTCGTCCACATGCGATCTGAACCTTCCTGTGACCTACCTTGTTTCATGCTTCTCGAGGCCATGAGGTGTGTGATGAGGTGCGTGTCTCAAATGGTCAGTTCTGCCTTATTTAGAAGTTAAAGTATGTGTGTGTTGCAACTTGTCACACATGCTCATCAACTGAAAGACTTGCGAAACTAAATCTCATACAATTTTCCATTTTCCTGGTCTAAGAGCTCGAATATTTTTTGTTCGTTTGAATTTTTTTTGAAATGCCAAGACTTTTAAACATGCTATAGCATTATCCTTTCACTACTTTACAAGATTTGTTTTCTAATTATGGTGACTTATATTGATTTTCTTTTTACAGCGCAAAGATGTGCATGTAATCTTGGGGTCATTTTCTGGAAGTGATGCCAGCAGAGTTCTCTGTGCAGTAAGTAATCATTTATATTACCTTTATATTAGTTTCCTCTAGTCAGCATGCTTGATTGTCAACAACATTATCCAAGATATTTGTCAGTATGCCGCCAGTTCCTATAAGAATACATAGAATATCTTTTAGGCTTTGATACATTTCTATTGAGGAGAGCAAAATTTTGCAACTTCACTCAGTAATTAGGCTCCTTTAGCACCAAGTCTTTGAAGACGCAGCTCCTTTTTTTTCCAGCCTTTCCCCCCTAGAAAGCTACTCATAGATAGACAAATTCCCTAAGAACAGTTTGCATTCTCGCATTTCCATATCATCCTCGAACAAAATAATTATGCTGGCGTCTTCTTGACTAGCGTCTTCTTGCTGAAACAGCCCATTATGTGAAACATGAGGGTTATTAAGCTGGTAGCCTGATAACCAGACCCAAGTTCAAAGAACTAGTGGTCTGTTAAACACTGGCACAAACCTTGTTCAAACCTCCTTTCAGTTGTCCTCAGAATCCAAAGATTGGATGGAAATTTATGCGAATTATTTGTTGAATTTTTGTAACCAGGCTAATGATCAGGCTATAAAGCTGGATGTTCAAATTAGGTTGCAGCCAGAACCTATTTGTGATCGTTTTTGGAGTACAAAATGCCTGACTGGATTTGAGATTTTTCACTTTTCTTCATCATCGGAGAAATTTGCTTAAGCTTTAGTCAAGACTTCTGTTGAATCTTGAAAGTAAATATCCATAGTTTCAATCTAAAAACTACATGAATAGTTGTTGTAATAATAGTCTGCCTAAGTCTTTAGATATGCAGTAAGCATCCTGGTGGATTATTCTTCAAATTATTGTGCCTAACCTCTGCAACTCCTACACTGACAGGCGTACAAGCTAAAGATGTACGGTCCAAGATATGTCTACCTCTTCATTGGCTACACATATTTGTCTGGCGTCGATGGTTGCACCTTAGAGCAAGTAAGATGTGCAGCGAGGTATCAGTTCTTCTTCAACCATAATCCAGAAAAATGCCCGGTAAGTCTCTACCACACTCCTCTTTGTTTCAGTTATTATATCAGTTGTACTTTTACGAATTGATTAAGTTGTTTGGTCACCTTTCCGGCTTTTTGCAACCAAGAAATTTTCATTAAATCGAATTTTCTGCATTTTCAGTACTTACAAATATGGGATAAAAAAATCACAAGAAATTGTTTCGTCTTTCGCCTTTTAACTAGACTTAAGATTACCGGTCATCTGAATGCTATGGATTCTCGAAAGGGGGGACTTTTTCTGGCTCACCCGTTATGCATTTACGGTACCATATATTTTGGACCATATATTTCAGGCCCATACTGTACATAAATATGGGTGCATTCATTTCATTTGATGGGTTTTTAGTGCAATGCAAGTGTTTGAAGCTTGTTTTACTATTAATGCCATGAATATTAATTGATCTTGCTGTTGAATTTCCAGGCCCAGTGAATTTCCATTTCTCTCAGAGCATAAATTTTAAGCGACTCTTCAACATAACACGTTTGAATGCAGGGACGTGGGAAGCATCTCAAACTTGGAGGGGCACCACACTTCGAGGGCGCTTTTTTCTTGCGGAACAGAGGGCACTTTTTAAAAATAAAAAGGGCACTTCTTTGTTTATTGCAAAATCTTGGGGGGGGGCACGTGCCCCCAGTGCCCCCCGGTTCCTACGTCTATGATTGAATGAAAAATGCTTGGGAGATGAAACATGTTGCAACTAGACATTTTTGTGAAACCACATAGAAACTTATCTTGAAATAGAGAATTTTTAAGTTCGTTATAAACTTCAAAGAAGCTGGACCACTATGGTTGAGTCATCTGTTTCCACGCTTGAAACTTTTCACAGTTTAATGTTTGTCTTCCTTCGTGATCTAAGAACAGACAGCAGAAGCATTGATTTGTACGCTTTTCTTCAAAAATGTTTCGCAAAATTACAGCAAAGTTTGCTACGTTTTTTGATAGTTCAGCTTATGATTTTTTCATATTTTTTTCCTAGCATAACTTTACAGCAAACTTTGTCAAAAGATTAAACGACACATATTTCAACACAAGTACGAATCCAATGGCTGACTCTAACCAACTTGATTATGGAAAATACACATACGATGCTGTACATGTTATAGCCACCGCCCTACATGCAGTTGACGGTGATAAAGGCAATTCGAGTAAATTTTATTCAAATTATATCTATGGGAGTGATGATTATGGCTTGAAACTCAAAGAAGAAGTTATGAAGTACGACCAGTGTGGAGCATCGGTACGCATTATCTTCCTTCTTTTCTCCCTCCACACTGATCAGCCTGTAACTTAAGGGAGCAGTCACTTTTGATCCTTCTACCGGGGTGTAGGATTTTGAGAGGGATATGAAACTTTTTTCCATCATTTTGTGGTGGTACAAAAACGTGAAGAGAACTCTTTAAAACTATTTTGCTTGAAAAAAATTTATGCAAAATAATCAATCAACATTTAGCAGAAAAGTTCACTGAAAATGATATAAAACTTATCTGGAAATGATGAACTACTTGCCGGTATCAAAATAGCCTTGGGCAACTTGGTATTTGTTCAATTTGTCTACGTATGTATCTCATAGTGAAAGGGTTTTGGATGGGGGTACCAAAGCATTTTGCTAAGATGGCAGTGTACAAAATCTTTTTCTAAATTAAAGATGGGGTGTGAAATTTTTTAATTCTGTCAAGTTATTCTCTGCCCCTGTATCCCAGGTTAAGAATGATCGCTCCCTAACCTACCCGTGATCAGGAGCCAATTACACACACATTTGACGAGAAACAAGGGAATTCGAGGCAGTACTGAAATTTACTCAAAGTTATCAGATTTTGAGTAAACAGAGTTTGTTGCGAGTTTTTTACGAGGTCAATGATAGTCTCAATGTTTGCTTTTGTGCATTCAGGAAATCATCTATTTAACTGTTGATGCAACTACCCGTTTCATGGTTTTTGTAGTGCAAAGTTCTCAACTTGAATAAAATGAAAGTTTCTCCAAGAGGTAAAATCACGTATTTGATGTGAACGTAAATAACTTTGACTAAATTTATGCCCTATTCACACTGCAAGTTAAAGGCAGTCTGTCACGCATTTGATTGGGTGATAATGACAATACAAAGAATAGGAAATTTGAATGGCTGCTAATCCTTTGACTGTCTATGGCCTCCTTTGTTTCAAATGCACAGACTGGCAATGAAATCGGTTGTGTTGAGCTCTGAATGTGTCACGGCCAATCAGAGATGTGACAGACTGCCTTTAAACCAGCTTAAATTAAGCCAGGTTTTCGAATAAGGCCTTCTTAGTCAAGCCAACAAATGCAGTCATTTGATTGGTTGAAATTTAAACTGGTTTAAAAAGCTGGTTTAATTGTGTCAGTGTGAATGCAGTATTAGGTATTAGGGATGAACTTAGACTGCGTTCATACGTTTCCAGCACATTTTGAAAACGTGGAAAATGTGACGAATAGACCTCCCGTTCACGCGAACGAAAACGGCACAGTTTTTCGAAAACGGTAAATTTGAAAACGGAACTCTAACCAGCACATTTTTGAAATGGCATAGTGTGAAACTGTGAACACACGAAAAGCTGGAAATTTTTCGACGCTTTTGGACTTGACAAACATTTTTCGTCTTCGTAGGCATTTTATTCTTGTAGCAATAGACCCTTTAGTAGCCTGCGTGCAGCCTCTACTACTGTCTGTCTCTGCGGAGGAAGACGGAGAGAAGGAGGAAAGAAGGAAAATCTGGGGGAGATTTTCCTTCTTTCCTCCTTCTTTCCGTCTTCCTCCGCAGAGACAGTAGTAGAGGCTGCACGCAGGCTACCCTTTAGCTGTCTAAAAAGAACCTGAATCGAAAGATATCTTGAGATATTTGTAGAACTTTCGAATGTATACAAAGTGATGGAAGCTCAAGCACCACTCAGTTGAACCTTGCGTATATACACGTTTTTTTGCAAGAAGCTATGATCAGGCAATAATACTAGAAGTTTCTCAATTAATATAAAGTTTTGTCCATTTTAGTACTAAAAGTTTCTTAATTGGTTTCTTGTTTTTTGAATGCATGAATTATCAATGTGATAGCCAACACTGCTACAGATATTTTTCTTGACTGTTATGTTGAAAACACATATGGTTAGTTTATATAGCTCAAGAATAAAGGTTCAACGATATATTTGCTATAATTTCCATGCTTTTAACTTTTAAAATTTTCTTAAAACTTTTCAGACATATTACTAGGGTTTCTTGGGTTGTTGGCCATCCTAGTACTAGTTTCCTATTAACCAGTTTCTTGCCAAAAACGTGTAAATGTGTAAAACTATCGCTCGATGCTGGACTTTTTGCAGAATAGCTAAAAGGTCTATATCCGTTGTCCGTCACAGCTATGGTATCACTGTGTTTCCATATTAAGCGTCACATTTAAGTTGACGTTCGATTGTTCTTCTTATCAGTTTTTCGATCTCCTCTACTTAACCGAACCACACGTTCGATTTTCTTCAGTACCGATGAAGAGTTTCACGCGCGATACATCAAGTTTCACGTGTTCAAGGGTTTGATTCATTAGAAATTTTGCATGTTAAATTCTCGTACTTTTATTTTCAGGACAGAGTCAGATTTGATAAAGATGGCAATCGTTATTTCAAAATAAATATCATACAGATTAAATTCGGTATGTATGACTGGTAAACCTTGAGTTTCAGAAGAGGATTTTTGAGTAAGTAGGGTTAGTAAGGGTAAGTTAGGGTAAGTTAGGGTAGGCGGTTTGTTTAGGTTTGGTAGTTACGCTATTAACTGCACTTATCCCTAAGAATTTCTCAATAAACCTTCGCTTCATAAATGGATCAAAGACATAGTAAAACTTGGTTAATATTCCTATCGTACAGCACAGACATAAAGCACGTGTTATTATCTTGGGAAGATGAAATCGCGCGGATTACTTTTCCTGTGCTTCAACACTTTCAACATCTCAAAGGGATCATGCATGATAAAGCATCTGGAAGTCATTACTGTCAGGCCGAAACATTAGAGAAATTTTGCATGATTTCATGTCGTGTTTGGAAGTTTCTTGAGCAGGCTTTCTCCAAAATTTCTCATAATGTTCGAATAGAGAGCCTGACTTCAGTCAAACAAATTTTAGAATCTATTTGAAAATGTCCCCTATTAATGATATATCTGATGATATTATTATTTTAATTTCCAGAGAGTATTTGCCTTTAAAATTAGGACTATTTTTCATTCATTCTAATTGCTACTTCAAGCTCCCTTGATAGTTACTCATCTTATTTTCCTTCTTGTAGGCGGTGGAGACTTGATCATTGGAAGCTACGATAATCGCAGAACTCCTGCATCTGCTATTTTAGATATGAGTTTTGTTACTTGGCCAGGTATGCCGAATTTGTATCCATCGAAAGCGAATTTTATGCTTGGCGCAGTCTTTAGTCAAGTTGGGAAGACCTTCTTTAGGAGATTTCTGATGAACAAGGCTAAGCATCATGGAGTTGCAGCTTTTTTCGCAGGGCAGGAGACGAAAATAAGCAAGGAGACCATTATTTTGAGTAACAGCTTGAGTAACAGCAATTTGCAAAATTTATTTTTTAGCCAGAAATCTGTCATTTGTAATATTTTTCAAATTGAAGTTTGAGTCCTACACAACGTAAGACCTTCATAAAGGGCGTAAGAAGCCGACGTAAGCTTTAGTACGAATTGAATGTCAATTTCATAATAATTGCATTTCGGAGTATGCTTCAAAAGCAGGTAGCTTCTAAAAGCACAAATTCGCATAAATTCAAACCCAATTTCAGAGTTATTAATGCATGTAAGATTTGCTTGAATGCAGGGACTCTATATACAGATTTCTTTTCAAATGGTTTTCTCAGCCGGAACAAACCACTCTAAAAAGGAAATCGGTTGAGTCTGCATGTAGGCTATCAGAAATAGACCATTTTGTGTTTCCGAGAAAGAATCTGAATTGAGCAATACTTTTTATGCATTTTGAAGAATTTTTAAAAGTGCAAATTGGTAATAGAGGCTCTAACGCCCACTTAGGCGAACCTCTCATGCAAAAATGTATAAAAGTAATGCTCTTTCCAAACTCTTCTGTGGGATAGCTAAAACAAACTGTAAAGGTCTTTCAATTCGGTCCTTGACTTTATTATGCTACTGTCAAGTCATTTGAGTTAATTGTAAATCTCACGGGCCTAAACCAGTTACCGTGGCGGCAAAAAGCTATCCTTGTATCTTACTATAAAACGCTGTGGGAAAACGAAGGGAAATGTGTGATTAACTAATAGGAATGGCGGGATTCTGTATTGCCTCGTTTATGAAACTTCAGTCAGGTAATAACAAGTCGTATTCTTTACAGGGAAAGGCCAGCCTTATAGAGACGTACAAACCGTTCAAGAATGGCGATACATATCCAAAGCATTGTATATCGTTTATTGTATCTTTGCTGCTTTTGGAATTATTTTTGCTATCATCTGTTTAATTGTGCAATTATGGAGAAGGAAACACAAGTAAGTATTTGCTCATCAAATTTCCCTGTGAGTGTCTATCTTTAATGTTTTAGATGGAGCTTTGATTCATCTTTTTGTTAAATGTGCGTCAAGGTACCTTAAATGGAAATATCAATAAATTCGACAATTGAGGGGCTTGGCAAGAGGAAGACTTTGTAAAATATCTCAGTTTCAAAACTCCACAACATATCTGTTTACTGCTTTTTACTTAAGGAGATCAGGAAATGGAGAGGTAGCAGTCCCCGATCATTTTGGACAGCCCAGTGAGGAGAAGGAGATCTGCTCACCTAAATGACCTCTTTTCTTATTGATGACTGTTTCAAGTAATATTCTCAACGTGTTCATGAAATATTTTTGATCAGATTCGTTCAAGTTTCTGGGAATGCACTCTACCGTTGCATCTTCAAAATCAGTCCTGATTGAAGAAAAGAATAATTCACTCCCCTGACACTTACTTTGCAGGAATTTATCGAAGCGATTAATCCAGAGCACCTAATAAAACTTTGAGTGACCTTTGAAACTCTAAACTGATTGATATCTCACTGTGGACATCTATTTTTGAAAATGCACATCATTATGTGGCTGAAAAAGAGTTGTCAGAAAGGTAGTATGAGCCAGCGATTCTGTGAAATCGTTTATCACAACCATCTCTGAGGTCATCGTTGGATCTAGTTCATGTCATCTACATGTGTTGGGTTTGACTCATTTCGTATTTTGATTCCCTCAATACCTCGAAGGGACAACGCTTTGACATATTTTTGGGCTAAGGCTGAGTGAGTGACTTTCAGCACGAAGTTTCATCTAATTTGAGTCGTTAAGTCTCGTGCCAATTTTTTTAGTGTTGGCTCTAAGGCCTAAATTTTCTTCAAGTCGACTTAGCAAGAATGCAACTGTTAGCTATTTCAATTAAATCCCACTGAAGAGAATGATTTTTCATTAACGTCCACGATCGAGCTGTTGAATCTAATTTAGATACACTTCAGTTATCTATTGCCAACAGATCAAATTTTTTTTAGTGATTGAATCAACTTGTTGTGATCAGATAATGAAATATGAATCTGCAAGGACTGTGGTCTGCATTCCTCGCAAGAATGTTTTCTGGCCCTACCCGTCTACGATCCTGGCTAAGCTTAGAGTTGCATTAACTTACAGCAGCTATTTTCAAATTGCTGTCTTCGAAAAGATTGAAAGTGATGACTAATTTTACCAAAATTCACGAGTATAAAGACAGGACCTGTCAGTGAAAGACGTTAAGGATATATCTCGCATTAGAACAACGACTTTCTTGTGTGCATCTTAAACATTAGAAGAAGGGTCTTTTTTGGAAAAATGTTGCAGTCAATAACGATCTAAGATGCCTGGCATGCCAAATAATATCGACTGGTTTCTTATATGTCGCAACAGGGGCTGCATAGGGGACTCAGTGCCCCTCCAAAGTTTTTGAAAGTGCCTTACTTTAACCCATAACCTCATAGTTCCCTTTGCCCAGTTTATTTTGTTTATATATGGTCACACATATATGTATATTGAAGAAGCCTTCTCCAATTAGGGAAAGCTTTCTAGCTTTCTGCATCCCTTCTGTTTGCAAAGATGGCATTCAGTGGATGTTAGTAGAGCATTAAGATAAAAGTAGACCTTCTTTTTTGCTATTAATCAATCGACTAACTTTTGTTGTTTTCAGTGAGATCCGCTACTCATTTTATCTGATGAACATCATAATCATAATTGGCTGTATCCTTGTGTACATCTCCGTGTTTCTGTTTGGTGTTGACAATATCATTTCACCGATTGTGACAGTGGACAGGATCTGCAGGGTAACTTGTTTTCTACTACTTTGATTCAGATTTACTTCTGCGAAGCCAATGCTCAAGAAGCAGCAATATAGTTACTTGTTTAGTTAGTTGCATAGTTAGTTGAAGACAAAGGTTCCTGTGATTGCCCTGCAGCTTTTGGTCTTTGAATGAAACCCCTTACTCACCGACTCGTAAAGCGGCCCACATCTTGTAGAAAGAAAGCATACATAGAATCATCGACGGTTAACTCGCGAGAAATTATTGAAATTGTGCAGACAAGCTTAGGCTGGTGTAAGGAAAAAATTGTGAAAATCTTTGTCTTGCTAGAATTTAGATGAAACGTTGGCATAATCTTTTTAAATGATCAATGAACATTTGGTCAATGAGTGGATGGTTGCACCTTTGGTAAAGAAGATTTAGGTGGCCAGATAGAACTTAAAGTTTGTTCAAAAGGTCTGGACGCAATGCCCTTCGAAAACAATACATTAATCCAATAGTCCCAATAGTCCAATAAAATGCTGCAATACATATTACGGCCTGCACTACTTGCTTTTGAATTACTTTTGAATTACTTTACAATACTACTTCATTTCATTTAGTTTCATTTCATTTTAAAGAAGATTGCTACATACAAGAACATCATCTTCAGATAACTAATTTACTACTCTACTGGGAGGAATACCCCTGGGTAGCAAAATGCTGTACCCCCAACGGAATTGAAATATTCATGAGAAAAGAAAGAAAAACTACTTGAAACTTAAACTTTACAGAGAAACTAGGGACTGCAGGTCATGAGTCTAGGGAAAGATGCCCTGATGCTTTGGAAATCTTTCTGTTCAAAAAGCTTTTACATATGCTAAGAATAATTGGTATGTCAGTTAGTCACGATTTTAAATGTATAGATGCGTAAAGATTGAATAAGATATTCAGTTGTCTGTAGCCTGTCTTATTATCTCATTCCTGTTGTAATCTGCGCTGCTTATATGGCATTTAGCACTGTTTTTCTCAGTAAAGACAAATGTAGCACTTCTGATGTTGATGAGAAATGTGTATTTTTTCGTTATTTTTTGTTACCAGGCGCGACTATGGGTCTTTTCTATCGGATTCGCATTGGCAGTCGGTGGCCTGTTATCCAAGTTATGGATTGCTCAAGATGTGCTGTCCAAACGGATTTTAATGAAAAAGGTATGATAGTTACGGGCTGCAATTTTTTATTTTTGTTTCGAATATCATTTGAAGTGGATCAACAATGAGTTGTAAACTATTTACGATCTTTACTGAATGTCTTGTATCTGATTTGAGCACATAACCTTCATTCATTTGATTTAATTTTGTTTGCTTAGACTGACGACATAGACCCAGTTTTCGCAACAGCAACAACAGCGAAAACAACAATGTTTTCTATTTTTGCTCAAACTAGGACCCATGAAAAATCTTCATGAATTTTAAGACTGATCATATGACAAATTGAGACCGAAATGCACAGATTTACCGTTGAGGGTTCACCCCAATTCAATGTGAAGTCCATGAATGTTAGCTCGAGCGTCCATCAGTCTATCAACAGCGATAACTACGAATATGCAATCAGTCTACCGTTAGCAGTTGGAAAGAGTTTCCCGACAAATATACATGGGCCCAGAAGTTAACTTTGGCATCATTAACCAAAACTGGCATTTAGCTATACCGGCTGTCCCAAAAAAGTCCTCTGTGAGCTTAGTTTGCTTCATGGAATGAGCAAAAGTCACTCTCAAGCAAGAATATTTATGAAAATTCTCCACTTATTTCTTCCTTTTCAGAGAAAACGACGCATAAGGATGTTTGCCATCGTACTGCTGATCTTCGTAGTAACACTCATAATTTTGTTATGCTGGCATTTCATCAATCCACTGCACCGTGTCATTGAGTATATACGAGATGAAATCAATTATAAATGTGATACTGACGTAAGTATTTTGGCTATAGATCCAGTAGCCTCACTTCATTAGGCCCCTCAAGTTGTCCTTATCTCGTTGAGTTGAATTGCTGTTGTTGTTGTCGCTCCATTGAGGGCCTTATTTCCCTAAAGCTGTAAAAACGGCAAAAAGTGTTAATTGGCAACAAGTTTCTGTCGCCCCGTCATCTGCTGGTCAGAATGTGGCTGAGAGGAAGGCGATCCTTACTACTATGGCAAGATTGATTCTTTACCGAAGTACTGATGGTAAAGCAGTTCTAGAAAACTAATTTGAAGGCATTACCCAGTGATTTTTATTAGACTAGCCAAAAAGTCTATTGTTTCAATCAAATAGAAATTCAATTTTTATATTGATTTGACTTGTCTGTGAAATGACACATCAAGATAATGTTTGTGTGGTCCTGATGCTGAGTGGTGAACATTTGTATTGCAAACTTCACTCTTGCTATTGTGAATCTTTGGATCTGATTACATCAGCAAGGCTAGCCCTGCTAATAAAGCTGCCTCTTAAATTCACCGCACGGCTATGAGGTGATTTTTGTAGGAAAAATCTAACCTTTGACAATATGCCTGCTTAGTGCATATGCAGTTAATAGTTTCAGGGAGCCAGCCCTGTCTCCAGCCCTGCCATGCTAAATGATTGCATGAGACAAATTACATTTACTACGTACCTGCGAACAGGCCAGCCCCGTTACACAGAAGTGGGATCCCAGCTGTTAATGTCTCGTGTTGATAAAGGGATCTCGCCTAAGATCGTCCGAGCCGGATAAAAGGCCAGTAAAATGAATTTTATCGAGGAAAATCCACGATGGCAGGCTGTGCGTCGGATCTTCCTTGAGCGAAAGATGCTTGCAGCGAAGAACGAGTGAAAATATTAGAAGGCAGAAACACCACAATACGACGCAAAAGAAATGACGACTATTATTTGGATTAAATATTGATTATAGATTGTGTATAAGACCTGATATTTCGCCTCGGCATACGAGGCTTCCTCAGAGCTAAACTGAAAAACGAGCTAAACGAAAAGGCCTGCCCTGCTCATCTGTTCATGCCTTAAAGTGTTTGTGTTTACCTTTTCAGATCTGGCCTGACAATCCATTCTATCTAAAAATAACAGCAGTTGAGCAATGCAAATGTGCGAATGAGGTCATCTGGTATTTCATAATTGTGATATGGAAAGCGTTTCTCATGATCCTTGCTGTTTACTGGGCCTACCAGACAAGAGAAGTCTTCATCGCCACTGTAAACGATACACAGCGTTGTGGAATCTGTGCATATGTCATTGCTGGCTGCTCATTGGTTGGTTTGATCGTTGCCTTGGCCGCAAGGCTTCTTCCAGACGTCTTCTTTGGACTTTTGGGATTGATCATAATCGCATGTGTCACAGCTGTATTGATCATTTTGTTCCTGCATAAGGTACATTTCTTGCTGTTTTGTATGTTTGATTACTGGTTGATAGAATTTCTTATGTCTGCATTCGCTAATCGCTTTGAATTGAGGTGCGAACCAAATCAACTGATGCTATTGTATTACAAATTCTGCCCTTGTTTATCAGTTATCTGCAACTTCTCTTCATAGATTCTCCTTGTAATTGCTTGCTGCAGAAAACGCATTGTCTCCAAAAGCGCTACAGAATCTGATGACGACATCAACTGTTTCTCAAGATGCCTCTCAAAATGCAACTGTTTCAGTTCAATTTGCGGATGTTGTACCCGATGCTGCAAAGGAAATTGCCCAAAATGCTTCTTATGTCTCGCGGTATGCTGTGCACCTTGTCTTGCATGTTGCGCGCCAATTCTTTTGTGCTTGTCCAAGTTGTTTGGCTGTTGCGGATCCAGTTGCAGAAATTGTTGTTGCGGTTCTAAGAGCCAGAGAAATGGAACAGTGAGAGCTGGTGAGCAGAAGTTCATTGTTAGGGGAATTGGTGATGATAAAAGCGCAGAACTGGCAAGATTGCAGAGAGAATTGAATATGGTATGGACTTTTTTGAATCATATTTCCTTCCTTTTGGTTGGACTGATTACACGAGTCTTTGTTTTCAGCATTGAATTGGATGATAGCCACGAGTGGAAAAATAAAACTCAGATAACAAATATTGAACGAATACAAAGAATCACGCCGTCATTCTACCTTTTGGTCCCAACCGTGACCGTTAATATTACCGTTCACATGTCTCAGATTGAATGTTTCGGACAAAAAACTTACAACAAAAAATTCCAGACATTATTTGAAAAAACTGGAAACAATGTTCTTTGGCCATCGAAAGGCGGGAAACGTTAACATCCAAATGTTTCAGACTGAAAATTTCGAACAAAAGACTGCAGACAAAAGATTATGGACACTTTTTGAAACACCGAAAGAATACACAAACAATCTTCTTGTATGCGTTTTGCACAATATTTCGTTGATGAATAAATAATTAAAGTACAGTAGAAACCCGCTAGCCTGTGTTCCAGACCACTTGAAACGAATCTGGAACACAGACTAAAACCCGCACAAAAGAACTTATTTTTACAAGAACCTTGAGGCTGAAGTTTAACATTTCAAACCCCCGAAATAAGAACCTCTCAGAGGGTGACACTTGAGGAGGTTCTTATATAACAGGTTTCATGTCTTCAGAATTTCTCAGAACTTTCAAGAATTCTTGGCAAATTTTCAATCTTCAATGGTACAAAATCTTCAATGGTACAAAAGAATATCAGATTTTTAACAATAATTCTAACCTAAAAATGTTCTCAAGAATTCTCCAGAAATTCTGAAAAAGTCTTTAGATTTCTTGTGTAGAAAACAGTATTAATGTGTGCAATGTGAGTGCTGTATATAAGAATCTTTCTAAGAACCTTGCAGGCTGGAATATAGAATAACAGCCATTTAATTATTTAATTAAGTACCTATTCAGGCTGCCCAAGAAAAACCTAGGTTCTTTTATGCGGGTTTCTACTGTAATACAAATTGTGCTACGAACAGAGCTTTGTTTTTATAAGACGTTTCGGGCTTAAACCCATATTTTCAGCCCGAGCAAAAGAAGAAGAAAGCTGCCTGTTCCTTATTGCTCCTCCGCAATAACCGTAGAGTCTTCACGCAGGCTGCGTTTTGACAGTTAGCCAGTCATTGAAATAACCCAATGGTAGGCCAGAAGTCTGAAAATCGTTTACTTAAGGACTTTTAAGACGGACTGGATTTATGAAATGCTCCAGTTTAGGAGGGTTCAAACTTAAATTTCTGGCTGAAAAGTCGGCTTTAACCCATTACCGGAAGAATACGTAGCGATGAAAAATGGAGACATGTAGCATCTGAGTTTGTCTTTCTGCCAAAGCAACGAGAAAATATGAAAACGAATGAAAAACTCAAAGCAGCTTATCATCTTCAGTTTACAGTCTTCCCAGGAATTCCTTTTTTCTGATGCCCTAATAGAACGAATAGAATGTTTGTCGTTTATTAAGACGCACTAAAGGCAGAGTTACTTTCAGACCACAGATTATACCCGAGAATAACGATCACTGCTTTTAAAAGTTGTGGAGAAAACGGCTTTCATGTGTGATTTCAATCCCAGGTGAATGGTAGCTGAATGATCCTCGAGACGTGGGACGGACATTGATCTTTTGATTTAAACAAATCTGACTGCAAGAGCGAGCGGTTGCAAGATAGTCATCAATCTTCAGATTTTGTAATGCTGACTGGTCAAGAAAGGTCTATTATCAACCTTGTTCCGTATGTTGGTTCAGTTACCCAAAACACCGCCGCATTTACTGACTAATGTTATTTCTAGTTTGATTTCTTTTCATTGTAGAAAGAAAAATACATTCAAAGTCTCATAAAGAACGATTTGCCCGCTGTTAAGCCAATTTGGACACAGACGACTGAACCAGTTATCCTTCTGTCCGATACTTATGACGTGTCCGACTCCGATGCGTATGAACTATCGGGGACAGATGACGGCAACGAGTCTGGGAAGGGTAACAATGCTAATGGGGCAGCTGTAGGCAGGAAGAAGAGAAAAAGGCGAAAATTCAAACTAAAGAGTCATAAATTGGATTTCTCACATGTCCAAAGCCGAACTGATAGTAACTATAAAGGTGGTAGTAGCCCAGGGAAAGGAAACGGTGGCCTTGGTCGCAAGAGCATGGATAAAGGCATTGGTACAGGAGATCACGATGGTGTTATTTTCATTGGTACTGGAACCCCAAATAACAATAATGATGAGGCAATAGCAAAATTGAAGAAGCTTCTTGCGGAGGTATGTTTAATTTGTTGATGAAATCGCAAATTCTAGAGTGATTACGATGAGTCCCAGGAATCGCTATTCAAAGCGAGACTAGGACACCAAACCGAGACCGCTCATCATAGAGCGTCCTGCAGCCTTTCAATAGCAATAACTACAGCCATATAATCAGTCCACGCAAATTCTAGCGGGTGTGTCAGAAAGATCTCAGATGTGTAGAGGGCTGTAGAACGAAGTGTACGCAGCCGATATTGCTCAAACCTGAATTATTAATCTATTAGTAAAAGGCGAGCTTATACCGCATTCACACTGTGACACAGTTAAACCAGCTTTACCTAAACCATGGTAAATTTCAACCAATCAGCTGCATTGGATTTGCTGGATAAACCAATTAGAAGGCTCAATTCGATAACCTGCTTTAGTTTAAGCTAGTTTAATCTGCAGTGTGAATAAGGTATTAGATGTGAAAATTTTGCTAGGAAAAATCACCATCTTTTTAGCCCCAGAATTTTGGATTGCGTTGGTAAGGGATTTGTTTGGCAACGAGAATTCCACGTTCCATTCTGGTCCATCGTTTACTTGCCATCGAAATTCAAATTCTGTTTCTTAACTAACAATTGCGTTGAGTATAAATTTCAAGTGGCAAGTAAATTATGAACCAGAATGGAACGTGGAATTCCTGTCCTTATTCAAACCACCTCCAAACCCCTTACCAACTCTTTCCTCATTTCTGGGTCTTAGACCCCGTTTACATGATGCCGGTAGAATTTGAAAAGAAAACAGAATTTTTGTTGTTTGATTTCGTAGAAAGCTTAGGAATTACGTTGGTTTTTTGTTTTCAAACATTTTCCTTCAATTCTTGAAATGAGAAAATTCTGAAATTTGAAAATTTCGGAAAAATCCAGCGGTAGAGATATGATTAATATTTAGCAGAAATACAAAGAGTTGTATTTTCTGAAAATCTGTACTCCGGATATTTATCTTGGAGATCATTTCGCTATTTCATTTTAGAGGGACGAAGAGTTGAGAAGGCTGCGTCGTAGGAAAAGTAAACAGAACGAATTCGAGTTGCAGGAAATCGACGAGTCCAAAGAGATGAAAAATGGTTTACCGCAAAAAGATAAGCCATTGAATGTTATACACATCGCTCCTCCAACCGCAGATGGAAAAACCACTCCGCGTGATGTCGTCATTTCAGTTGCTGGTGGGGACAACCCAAAAGAGCCGAATGACAAAGATAAAAAACCAAAGCCAGATGACATTGATGCTGAATGTGATGCGTTGCTTAAAGAATTAGACGATGCTGAAGCGCCGCGCACCGGACGGTATGATGGATCGCCGCGCGGTAGTTATGACGGATCAAATCGCGGTAGCTTTGACGGATCGAATCGCGATAGCTTCGACGGAACGCATCGTGGTAGTTATGATCGTGACCGAAATAAATTCAAAATTTACAATAAGAAAATGGATTGGTCACAAATTCCGTCAAAATTGCGTGCGGCTGGATTGATACATCACAAAAATCGTTCCGGATCGTTGAATGAAAAAGAAAAATCCCCTGGCAAAACAAACAAGGTTACTCCAACCAACTCATTTTCCGATGACCAAAAGTCACCACGCGGGAGTCAACAACTAGACACCACTAAACCGCGTAATTCAAATGTGAAGATTTTCAATGAGAAAATTGACTAT
The DNA here is from genome assembly GCA_964019985.1 of Aurelia sp. 4 Dawson et al 2005. Classification (NCBI taxonomy): domain Eukaryota; kingdom Metazoa; phylum Cnidaria; class Scyphozoa; order Semaeostomeae; family Ulmaridae; genus Aurelia; species Aurelia sp. 4 Dawson et al 2005. The sequence goes on from OZ026502.1 coordinate 17,338,681, forward strand.
AGTAAGATCAAGTCAAAGCTTGCCCCGACTATCAGCAATCAAAGTGGGAGTTTCCGGGTCTTAAATGGTCCTGCGGATCACGGCAAATTACGCGCTACTCAATCATTTTCCGGTACATCCCTGAACACACCGGATGCGGCACGGGATAAGCCTGCATCAAATGTAAAGATTTTAAACGATCCGAAGAACTACAATCATATCAAATCGAAGATTGCATCTGATACAACTCCAAAGGCCAGCCCGGCACCAAGCACTGTAGCAAGTCCAATTTCAAGTACTATTAACAGTCCGGTTGTGAGTCCGCGTCCAGCTTCAAACGTGCAAATCATCAATGATCCGAAAGACTATAGCCACGTAAAATCCAAGCTTGTACCGGACGCTCCACCGAAGCCTACAAACCCAAAGCCTCCGGACCAAAGCCCCAGTGAAAAATCGAGCGGCTCAAGTGTGAAGATATTGAACGCACCACAAGACTATAGCAAAATCAAGTCTAAAATAGGATCAGATAACTCGTATGAACCGAAAAAGAGTTCTGTTAAGATTGTAAATAAAGGTGCTGACTATTCACATGTGAAATCAAAGCTTTTATAAAACTTAGTAAGGGTAGACGTTAATTGTTTTATTCAAGGGCCGAGATACAGCAGATACTCCCCTCGAAATGCCCAAGAAATCAAGTTAACGAAATAGTTGATTACCAAATTTGATTTTTGGCCATTGATTGCAATTGAAAAATATCTTGTAGCGATTATTGTTGTATCCTCTTCTTTGATATCCATACTGAAAACAGGAGTAAGGTAAATACCTAAGTGATTACCCTTAATTCCCCCCCCTGGCTGGCCTCAGATTTCACTCTGTACCTCGGTCTTTGTCTATATTTGATTATTTTGTACATACTGTATTTTAAAGCGTGTTTTTACTTGGCTGTTTTAGCAATGAAGTGGGAACATTTTTAAGTTTTATTCGACTGATTTAAGATTGTTTACCGTCTGAGCAATATACCCTCTTAAAAATGATAGCCGGTAGACGGGCTTCAAAGTGATAAGAAAGGAAGAAGAAAGCCTTTAGGAACAGGCTACATTTTTTGGCTCCTTTATATCTGATCCGAGGAACAAAGCGTTGCTGTTTTTCCCAAATTTCCATACAGCAAATGATGAAAATTGTTTTACTGATCAATCTTACGTTTTGCTATTCGAAGATATCATTATGGGATGGGACCCCTCAGAATATCAGTTTCAAGGAAAAATGACAAAAAAGCCATAAACCTCAAATCAAGTATTTGGAATTTAAAAAATGCAGCCCATTCCTACTGGCCCTTCCCTTTCCATTTACTTCTCCGCTACTCCCAGATATGGCCTGCATAAAGGCTATGAAAGTGGCAAGATCCAGTTAAAGGCATTGATTCCATATAAATAGAGCTCTCGTATGCACATACTAACCGGTTTTGTGTTGTACAGGCAAATATAAGCCCGAGGTCTTAAAAGTACAGACCGAGCTTGCGAGGTCTGTGCATTAAGACCGAGGGCTTTATATCTTCCTGTACAACGACAAAACCGGTTTGTATGAGTTTTATCACTTGACAGCGTCTAATTTTGACTTGTATCCTTTCCTGAAACACATTTTGTTACTGTCGTGTCGTCTGAGTTAGCTGTAAATCTCACAGGCCTAAAGAAGTAGCTGGGGCGGCAAAAACGCGTCCTTGTATCGTATTATACAAGGCTACGGGAAACCCGCGGGAAATGTGCGATTAACCAATAGGAGTGGCGGGATTCTGTATTGCCTCGTTTTTGAGTCTTCAGTCAGGTAATAATGACCAATATTAACTTCTTTTCAATCATGAAACAAAAGTTGTCATTTAATCCCTATTGAAATTAAACCAAAGAAATTCCTGAGGATAATGCAAGGACTAAGAAGGCTGTTGTCTCCGCTCCTAATGACTTTAGTGCTATTGTGCGACAACAAAGGGACGTTAGCGGTCTGTCAGCAGAAATTCAGGACAGCGTTAACGCTGAACTATTTATATAGACTCAATTCCTTTAAAGGGGCCATAGAAACCAAAGAGTACCTTGCACGTGCCGTGTCTGTGTTGATGGCCATTATGCAAATGGAGACAACAACGAGACCACAAAGAGATATATTCGCAAAGCATGCCGGTCGCAAAGGTCCTTTTAAAGGTGGTCTGAAGCGAAAATTTTATTGATGAAAATGAATACTACTTTTAAATGATGAAGAATGTTGCTTATATTTTTGTGATACCTTGTTTCATTTTCGAGTTAACCACTATTTCGTAAGATTAGCTGATGACGTCATATTGTTTGCAAAAAGTAAAGAACGTGTATGAAGCTGGCTATGTTTCAAAGACGAAATTGATTCAAAGAACTTTTTTTCGAATAATAAGTCTTTCTAAACATCATATCTGTCCATGAGACAATTTCGATTACATTTATTCAGCTCAACTTCACGGTCTCCTACAACTGTAACCTTTCAAAGATAAGATGCAACCATATTTCAATATATCATCTTAGTTATTTGCAAACAAGATGACGTCATCAACTGAAATTTAATATCAGTGGATAACTTGAAAACAAAATGAGATGTCAAATGGATTCCGTAGCATTCGATAGTGCCGTTCATTTGCATCAATAAAAATTTTCGCTTCAGATCACCTTCAAGCTATGCTTTAAGCAATTTTGCAATATATGTTTCAAAGCAAGGTGGCCAAACAGTAATGATTTTTTAAAAATCTAAGACCTTAAGTGTTTATCCGAATAATTTGCAAATGTGAAGAGTTCTTCGCCGGGGAAACATATCTAAAGCTTGTACTACATAGTGCAATTTTCTGGCAACTTGTGACGCAGCTCTGTTGCGAAACAAGTTGCCAGCCTGTTGCCCACTGTGCCAACTCTGCAAGTTGCAATTCAGTAACTTTGCTCTTGCAAAGATTCCCTGGATTGAAACTCAGTTGTGCCTTTTGCAACGATTGCAAGTATTTTTAGGGTCATTGCACCGTGTAACACCAATTTCTGCAACTTGCATTGCAGCAATCTTGACTTTCACTCATGGGTAGTTGATAAATCTAATGTGTCCCAATCTCCATGAAAACTACATGGCCTGAATCATTACAAGTTGCAGAAATCATTGCAGCTTGTAATACCGTGATCCAAACTCCTTGCAGTTTCCTCAATCGCCATGCCAAGACAAGTTGCAGAGAATGATTTTACCGTGCAATACTACCTTCAGCAGTATCGAAAGATGACCCGAAGGGCTGAAACGTTACAAGAGGACCCTCTGTCTCATTAAACAAGGGTTAAGAAAAACGAAATTTATCTTAATGTTCCGTTTCGTTTTTAATATTTTTACTTTCTTAATACATTACAAGTAGTATTTCTAACACGGTTGTAAAAAATGATTTTATTGCACTGTTTTTTCAGATATATTCACAGTGGTATACAGTAAATCCCCGCGTATAAGAACCTACTTTTTTGAGAGCCAAGATCAACTTGGTTCTTATTTCAAAGGTACTAAGACAAATTTCAAGGTATAGAGGTTCTTATTTGAAGGGTGTCTCATGTACTCCCCTTGAGAGTCTCGCAAAGATGTTCAGCCCTATTATTGGTTTTGGAAGCGTTCTTATGGACCTAACCAGTAATTGAGGAGTAGAATAAAGCTACCAAAGCCAACTGGGACCACAATGACTTTAAAATAAATCAAAGGGATTAAAAGTGAACTTAGCTAGGGGAGACTGGGTAATCTAAATATAACCTATTGTATTTGATGTTTTCGATCTATGAAACAAAAGGAAGAAAAGTGGTGCATGCGGTTCTTTTGTGCTATGTTTAGATAATGTCGCTATATCTCCGTTCATTTAGTTTAATAACAGCAATCAAAGATCAACTTTGCAACCCTTGCAATAAGAACCTATATTTCATCAAACTGAAACAAGTTCCTAATTGCAAGGTACATAATTTAGGAAAAAACAGGCTCTGGTTCTTATTTTGGTAGGTTTTTATATGCGGGAGTTAACTGTATGGCTTATAGCGACGATATAAGAAATTGAAATAGAATTTATTTCATTAACCCAACTGACGTTTGAAGGGCAACTAGCCCAATTTTGGCCAGATTTTTGTAGATGACCCTTTAAACTACAGAAAAATCCTGATATTTCGAATTATCTTTGTCTTTCAAATCTCATACCATTTTAGCATAGGGCTTGAATATCTTTCAAATCTTTGGAAAGGTGGATGTAAATCAATATCGTCAATATCCGAAGATCGATGCTTGTCTTCAATGCCCGTCTTCCCCCGTCTAAAGATCTCAAGAATTGTTTTTTATAATTGTTCGTCTGGATTTGGCAACTTCTGTCTTGAATTGCAGCCGTTTGCTGACGATAACTGATTTCAGACAAATGGTCATCCCACCAAAAAGAGGAGGCTTTGCTATCATTTCCTTGCTTATGTGATCACAATAGATCGTTTACAGAAAATTTCTTTTCACCCCTGCATTCGCCTGCATTACTGTATCTTTGGAGCTTGAATTTTTGACTTCTTTTGATAACTTCTTTTGAGACAAGGCCAAATGAAGTTGCATCGCATCAGAAAAGACTCGTGGTTGAATGGGAAATTTTTATCTCGTCGGACTTCGCGGGGATTTTCGTGGGGACAGGATAGGTTGCAAATCTTTGTAGAGTAAGGCTGCCCTGTCATGTTATCAAAGTGTTTAAATAAATTTCGTGACCCCTTTGCTTCCGTTATAAGCAAAGCACCCATCAAATATCAGCTTCTATGAAAGCTGGTCAACCATAAGATAATTCGGATTTGCAGTAGGAATTACGATGAATTTTTCTACAACAGTATCCAGCGTCATAGCGCTCTTGAAATATTTATGCCAATTGATTATGTCTGGATTGTGGGGTAAAATTCATTAAAATTAAATCTCAGATTCTTTATAGTTAATTGAATCTTCTTGATAAGTCCGTTAAAATGCTCACACTTCGCTCTGAATTTTGGATTAAAATGCTTCTAAAGAGATGATGTCTCTTGAGATGCCCACAAAAGATTCTGCGTTCCTTAAGCAGAATTTGAAGAGTCAGAAGAACTTTAAAAGCCTGTAAAAGAATTGATAGGGAAGATCTCGAACCACATTGACAACAAAACTTGCCAGCTAAGGCTTTTTGGACAGGTTAATGTAATTATTTAAATTTTCGAAAGGATGCCAGTCAAGTTCCGTGTACCAGTTTTAATATCGTGGTCGTAGTTCGTTTTCGAGGTGACTTGCTTGCTGGGAGCATTGATGTCAGTAGAACCTGAGAAGAAAAGCAAAGTGTCATTTATTTGGCTTAAGGGCCTTACAATAGGCAACTTCCTGAAAATATTTTTTCGAAGCGCGAGAAGGGCTAGAAAGTTCGGCCCGTTAACCGGTGAAATTTTAGCTTTAGCTTAAGTGACAGAAACACTGAATACCCTCTAAAGCTTGGCTCAAACTTGAGTGAAAGCGCGTTAGAAATTCATCTTAGAAACGAAATGCAAAAAGCGTCAAACTATTTTTCCCGCAATTTGCGATTCTTTAGTTTCCTGTATCATATTGCATGTGACGTATTTAAGTAATGTCTAATTATTGGAAAGTTTAAATATTGGTGCAGGAATTGGCTAAACTTTGTATCCACATATATTTATGGTTTATATTCGAAAGTATACATACAGCATAAACAACTAACCTTACCAAAACGACAAAACATACTTAGCGCTGAGACTGTACGAGCGGCTAAAAGAAGGATTGTGTTTACTCCTCCTCGGTTAGAGGGCTTTGCTAATGTGCCACTTTATCTTTAACCTCGATCAGCGCAGCTGGGTGGATTGGGACTAGTTGGCATTCATGAGGAAGGTATAGCTCTTTCTTTCAATCTTATGATTTAATTCTATTTTCTATTACCACATTATCAGTGAATTTTATTTTCTTACTCCCCCTGCTCTGTCCACAAAAAATGACGATTAACTCTTTAAGAAACTCGCAAGAAACTTCATGTACCCTAAGTCTGAAATTTCAAGAGACTTTCATTTCTGGCTGAAATTCTTGCAAAACTTCTTCCTCAAATTCTTGCGCGTATCTTGTAAAAACGATGCGCGTACTCAGGTGTTGCCTAACAAAGCACCCCACTTTCGCATGCACAACGTGTTACTTGGCCATCCAGGTTTCAGTGCATCTTTGCAGTTTGCTTACTTACGTTTGTGGTTTATCACTAACGATGCAACTGATTACAACTAAAGACATAACTTAAAGTTACGTGTTTACGTTCTTATTCTTCCCTCTACACGACAAAGCTTCATCCTATAAATGCTCGATGTATCTCGCTAACAAATGACACGATAAAATCGCCACGTTTTCTTGAACCAGCCATTTGCCCTCACAACAAAGCTTAACCACGGGCTGTTGGAAATGCTGAATTTAAAGGAAAGATTTATATTCTAAATCGAGTTATTCCTTTCCTAATTTATCATTTCGTTTGCGATATCGACTTTTTCCTTCTTTTTGTACTCCTGCAAAAGCGCTTTTTTAGTCCCTGCTGCGTGGCGGCAGATTGACATGACCTCAAGTGCCCTGGAGAAATTATGCAACAAAAGTGTAGTTCGTTGTGCCTTCGCAAGAAACAAAGCAAGTCGAAATATCGCGTTCGAACTGATAAATTACGATAGGAATAACTCAATTACAAGATGTATCTAAATTGAGCGTTTCCTACAGCCATGTTCGTTAATGGTTGAAACTTTTACTCCAGTGAATTTCCCATCTCTTATTACTAAGGTTTTAACTTCATTAGAACGATATAATCTCTGTAATGAGTTATAGGCAAAATGTTGACCCGAAGTAAGGCAATGTGGTTATGCGAGATCAACTCAATCTACCAAAGCATTAACCATTTGCACTGGCCACTCACCCTAATTACCAATCTCTCATTGCAAACCAGAATTTAACTGTGTTTTTAAATCTTATTTGAGTTATAAGCATAAATTGAACGGAGACGGACAGCGAGAGATCCCTTTGTTGACCTGTTATCTGGAAAGCACTACTGATTTTTTTATGATTTTGTGGAATGAAAACTCGATATGTTGGTCAGAAAGCTGGTCGGACCTTGTAGAGATACAGTCTCGTGTCTTTCTCCTTTCAAAATCAGAATAAGAGCTTTCGAAATTTGTTGATGCCGGCTGTATGTGAATCATTCAAGACGTATCGCTTCTCACCCTAACGAAGAGAAAACATTGTTCTACAGTAAATCCCCGCGTATGAGAACCTACTTTTTTGAGAGCCAGGCTGAAATTGGTTCTTATTTCAAAGATACTAAAATTAAGTTCAAGGTATAAAGGTTCTTATTTGAAGGGTACCTCGTGTTGTCCCCTTGAGCGTCTCACAAAGATGCTGAGCCCTATTATTTGTTTTAGAAGCGTTCTTATGGACATAATAAGTAATTGAGGAGGAGAATAAATCTTTCAAATCCAATTGAGACCACAATGACCTTGATAACAGCAATCAAATATCAACTTTGCAACCTCTGCAATAAGAGCCTATGTTTCATCAGACTGAAACAGGTTCTTAATTGTCAGGTACATAATTTAGGAAAAACAACCTCTAGGTTCTTATTTTGGTAGGTTCTTATATGCGGGGATTTACTGCATAACGATTCTGATTTGTTTGTGAAGCAACGATTTACTTTAAGACCAAGCATTTGTCTCAGAATCTCTTATAAAGGCTGATTTCCAGTCACTGGAATTTTCCGAGCGGGCGGAAATTCTATTGTTTGCGGGAGAAAATGTCGCTCTGAAATTGAATAGATAGCTACGGCTGAGCAACTTTCTATTGTCTAAAATTCTCGGAAAATTCCGAGGCCAACTTCCAGTCAGCGGAATTTTCCGAGCGGGCGGAATTTTAGACAATAAAAGGTTGCTCAGCCGTAGCTATCTATACAATTTCAGAGACTTCCAGTCAGTGGAATTTTCCGAACGGGCGGAAATCCTATTGTTTGTGGGAGAAAATATCGCTCTGAGATTGAATAGATTAGTTACGTCTGAGCAACTCTTAATTGTCTAAAATTCTGCTCGCTCGGAAAATTCCGCTGACTGGAAACTGGCCTCTACGTGAAGAGACAGACAAATGAAATGAGCTTTTGCATGTTTGTTGAGCAAAGGCAAACTTTGGGCTCTCATGACCAATATCAACTTCTTTTCAATCATGAAACAAAAGTTGTCATTTAATCCTCATTGAATTTAAGCCAAACAAATTCCTCAGGATAATGCAAGGATTAAGAACTCTTTGGTCTCCACTGCTAATGTCTTTAGCACTATTGTGCGATAACAAAGGGCCATCAGCGGTTTGTCAGCAAAAATTCAGGACAGCGTTAACGCTCAACTATTTATATGGACTCAATTCCTTTAAGGTTTCCGAAAGGACAAAGCGATTTTCATTTCTGGATAATAGATTTCATATCTCTGAAAGCACTCAGTCAAATGAAAAATGAACAGAGAAAGCAAAACATTATGATCAGGTGCCTTGAAAGTGTGACATGCAAGGTCGTCATCTGCTGGAGTTGAGAACCGACTGCGACTTTTTCCTGCCGCCATTTTCCCCTTTAACGAATTATTCAAATTTGGGGTTTATGATTGTAAATTATACCGTGTATTTAAGTTTTGGTTGGTGTTAATTAGCCAATTAACTGGCCAGACGAGAAGCCAACCGAAAATAAAGCAATTATCATATCATTTATTATTATTCGATAGAAAGCAAACCTCTACGCATAAATTAACATTATTTATATATTTGTTTAGGTGAACTAATAAACAGCGCAACAGTGTGCCTTTTAACAAGACCCCACTGAACTTGGGTTTGGTTAACAGGCTATTCGTGGGGCTGCCAGATCGTTTTGTCTTCAAGAGAACTGTATCTCTTGTTTTGCAAAATTCACCCTTGCTCACGTTATGAAAAACGTGCTCACTTCACGAAATTCACTTTAGCATACGACGAGCAAAACAGTTGGTCTACTTTTTAAACTATCCCACCGCAAATTCTGCTTGCTTCAGCTCGACAGCATAGTTTGTCTGTCTGGCGACTCATCAAGTCTTTCTTCCATTTGCCTAAACGCTCCTTATGTTATTAAAAACAGACTTGCAAAAGCTCAATCTATTTGTCTATTCGCTAAAGTTTTTTGAACGCAAATGCTGTTCGCAGGGCCTAATGAGAATCATTGTTTCACAAACAAATCTGAATTATTTAACGAAACGGTCTCTATTCGCTTTGTCATTTCCATTCATGCTAGTATATTTTGTACCACTAATCTCTGTCAACTGACTGAAAAGCTTGGTTTTTCAAAAACAAGGTTGAAATTCGTATAACAAAAGCATCAAGTCTTTCTCGAAGAAATGAAAGCAGTCTTCATTTCTAGTTGTGAAGAATAGATTTCGCACCAGCACTTGTCTACATTCTTTATTTTGAATCCATTGAGTGCAATGCTTTGTCTTGCACTCAAGACGTGCACTTCTTTCCGCTGACGGGGTTTGCGCCCACATTAGGTAAGAGATTTTCGTTTCGCTTCTGTCATGATTTTTGGTAATTGGTCACATTTAGAGACACACTGTCGTGGCGCTGATTGGGTAAACAAGACAATCAAGAATAAAAGAATTAGGGAAGATTCAGTAATTTTGCTGTACAGTGAAATTCACGAAGATGACAATGATGTGATTCCCTCTATTCTCGAAACAAAGAATGATGAGCAAAAAGGCTTGGTAATTACTCCAAGACCAGAGCTTTGTTTTTGATTTCAACATCAAAACTAGCGAATCACAACCACGACAGTTTGCCTTTAACCAGCTTAGTCATCATATTTATGACGAACTATCCCAGCAAGTTCCACATCAACAAATGTTAAAGTTGTCTTGATAAGAAGATTCCCCCTGTTGTTAACTAACTCAAGAATAATTCAGTTTGTTCGCAATCCTTGCACCATCTGGAGAAAGTCTGGTCGACACTTGCGGCCTTAGATTGAATTATCTCGAGCGAGCTTGTTAGAGAATATGATGATAAGAAAGGTCGAATATAATTTATTTCTATTTATCTTTGACTTTATCTGTGAAATCGGACAATATCACAACTGATGTTTGCAGCTTGTCTTGTACAGCACTGGGGTCGGAACAAAGCGAATACGTGATGAAATGATGAGTTGGTCTTGCCTGTAGTCGAGTTGGCTATGAAGAAGATGAGCGCTGTATAAGCAAGCTTATGATTACAGGTAAATTACTTTATAATGTAAATGGTCTTTTATTTATTTACATTCGTCTTTAACCTTGATATGTCGAATTCCCAACGATGAAAACATCTTTTTTGTGCTGACGAAGAATGCAGGAACATAAGCTTTTGATATGAGTAGCGTTCAATCGAGATTCAACTTTGAGAAGCAGTATCTCGATAGCCCAAATTCTCAACGATGAAGAACTTTGTTCAAGGCAACGAAGAATACGGAAAGAAGAAATTTCAGATTTATAGAGATTGTGTAACGCTTATTTAAACCATCTTCATGCTATCGAGATTAAACTTTAAAAACATAACCTTGCATACTGCGAAGAATGATGCATCTTGTTAAAATTTTCATTTGGGTGCAAAGAGTTAGTTTAAGGTAATGTTTCATTGTACGTTCATATGACCTTAAGTGGAACCTCGGAAAACTCTCATTCCCAACTATGATTATTTGAATCGCCAGCCATGTTTGTGCTATCAAAATTCAAATCTAGAGGGAGCATTTTGAAGTTCATGTTTGTTTATGTGTAAAGCGCGAGGGTTGCAGGGCTCAAAAAAACGAAGTAGCATGGTAGTGGCGCTACCAGGAAGGTAGCTGAAATGTTCAAATTTCCCAGGCAGGAAGAAGGGAAAAAGGAAAAGAAACGGAAGGATGGGGAAAGAAGGGATGGAAAGGAAGGGAGGAAGGGGCAAGAAAGAGGGAGAGAAATGTAAAGGGACAGAATGGGTTGGTATATTGGGAAAGAAGAAGAAAGTTTGTGAAAAGAAATGAAGGTGTTTGCCTTGCTACCAGGAAGGAAAATATCTTTTTGGGCCCTGGGTTACAGTAAAAACCCGCAAACAAGAACATTGCAAAATAAGAACCTGCAGACTGATTTTGTGGAAAAAGACACCGAAAGATAAGAACTAAAAGCAGACTGATTTACCTCAATGTTCGTATGAGATGGTACACTCAATTAAGAAATTTCATCATATCGCTGTAAATAAAATTTCAACTATTGATAACTGAACACCTCTAACAGTTTTCAAAGATATGCAAGTTGTTTTATCAAGCTGTATCATATAAACTGCTTCGTTAACAACAAAATACCATACCCTACCTATGATATTTAAATGCTGTCATCCCACCCTCAAGTTTATTAAACATATACTGTATAGTTATGTATTCATCATAGTCACAAATGTCCTTGTGATAAGAAAATGACATAAGTATTTCATTTATGAGAACCTAGTTGGTCTTTTTTCTAATAAGGTATGTTCTTGTTTGCCGGTTTTACTATACTCTCGAGTACCGAATAAACGGGGGGGTGAGAATAATCGGGGGGGGGGTTGGAAATGGTTCGATATATCAATTATCGGGGGGTTAGAGTAATCGGGGGGGGTGCTTGGAGAAAAGAAAATAGCCCTTTTCTTAGGTAAACAAGTATCTGTTATGTATTTATGTGAAAAGTGATGTTACTGATACATATACTTTTGAACTCTGGTTCTGTTTAATGCACTTCTTGAGACTTTTTCTTGCGTTTATACAGAAATTATGTCAAATATCATTTCATTTTTCCAAAAATTAATTAAAGGGGGGTTGGAATAAGAGCGGGGGGGGGTTGGAAATTTTTCAAAAATTAATAAGCGGGGGGGGGACGATTATTCGGTACTGGAGAGTACTTAGCATCGTTGTTCTTCTTTTGAAAGTACAAACTCGACAATGCGAATTCGCAAAAGGAGCTCAAGTTATCTGGAGTTTTACAAATACTTCGGTGGACAAAATGGACAAAAAGGAATTTTGGATTGGATGGAGATATTGAGTTTTTTAGTTAAAATGTCATCGATTAAACTAGATTTCATCTCAACCTAGCACAGAAATATCGTTCAGATTTTAGTGTTAAACCAAGCCCATACTATCTAATAATATTTGCCAAACATTTGCCTGCCAAGCATAATCTTTGTCCGTTTAACCAGCAGAAACATCTTTGAACTCTTTCAAAAACCACTTCAACTCTTGCTGCAGTAATATTTTGTGACGTTGCTAAACAGAAAACATTATGTTTGGCACTAGTAAATTGGAAATATTTGGCAAACGATGTTTACTGGAATGGCCAGGGCAACAAATTGCAAGGGGATTATCAAATTTGGCCATTTTTGGTTTCGCTCCTAAATTTTGATAATAGTAATAATAATAATACATTTATAAAGCGCCAAAATCTATGTATACATATTCTGAGGCGCTGTACAACTTTCTTCCAAAGTAAAAAGTAAGATCATATTTTGTTTAATTACACAATATACAGGTCCAATGCTAAAAGGAAATGTTGAAGAATTAAATGTCACTTATTGGTTAAAAGCAGTAGTAAATAAATGTGTTTTTAATCTTGATTTAAAAGTCCCAATGTCTTGAGATCTTCTTACTTGAACTGGCAATTTATTCCACAGTTTTGGAGCTGCAGCAGCGAAAGATCTATCTCCACGTGATTTGAATTTTGTTCTTGGAATCATCAACATTATAGACTCTGTCGACCACAAAGTATATATTTTCTCTTCTTTGTCGAAGGCACTTACATCAGAGATGAAACTTTATGAAACAATGGTTCTCAACACTGCCCTGGCTTTGATAATCATCTGCTTGGCAAAATCACAACGTGATTTGGGTGTGAGAAGTAAAGTCATAAAATGGGTCGAAGTTGGTAAGACATTTCTTGCTTTCGTTCCTATGATTTGATATTTGATGCCATTATTTGAAGTATCCTCGATTACTGATTCCCTTTCCTAATGTGCTTTAAGCCTTTATGTAAGACCATGAAATCAACACGTACATTCAATATTCATCGACGTGTATCGTCCCCAGGCTCCCATATTATCATCAAAGAAAGCTCTCTGTGGTTTGCTTAAAGGGTCTGTTTCATCCAGCATTCCTTGCACGTGTCGTCTCCTTGTTTGCCTAATGAGGCCCCCCCCCATAGTACCCCTGGATAACGGATTCACGTGCTGATTTTGCATTTTTCACGCCATCACGGACTACAAAATAGAATTTTCACGATCACGTTGCAGGAATTTTAAGAATGCTCCAGCTCCAACACACCAGGACGCGCACATTGTTTTTATCATGCATTTTAAAAGTTTTGCAGCTAAGGCTGCAAGTCAACCAGATAACTGGGGGTCCGGGGGCTTGCCCCCGGAAAATTTTTGAGACTATATCCTTCAAAACATCGGAAAACGGCATTTTTTTTGTAAGAGTTCAAGGCGCAATCACGTGCTTTAAATGTCCATTTCACGAAATAACGACCAAATTTTTTGCAAATCACGTTGCACGACGGAGTCCTCGATCACGAATTCACGAGTCGAAAATAACAAAATCACGAAATCACGCGCCTAAATTAGCCTAATAACGCTTCACGTACAAATATGGGGGGGGCCTCCCTAATGGCGACAAACAAAGGTCAGTCAAGTAACGATACGTGCAAGGAATGCTGGATGAAACAGAACCTTTAAGAAGCCTCACATTTTCATACTGATATGATTAGATCAGACTATTCAGTACATTAAAAGAAGCCACTTTACAATCCAATATGATAAATCATGCAAATGAAAACATTTACCATGTACCCATGCATATGTATCTCACATTAAAAATGGAATGAGAAAAGAAAACCTCACCCATCAATAAATCGGGGGTTGGAATCGGTGGGATCGAGAAGAGGTGTTTGGTACTAAATGCAAAACTTAATGCATTCTTAAAATTGTATTGTGTTGTGAGGGGGCTGTAATGTTTCAAAATTTTTAAGGTAGCCTTTATAGATATACTCTGTCGCAGTGTGGATGGAATAATCAGAAACACCACTATTGACGTTTTTATCCAAATGAGACCATGGGCATCGTGGACACGATTTCGGTGTTGATCGCATTGTGTCCACAATACCTGGCCTAAATGTTCCTGAATGAGTAAATGTATTTCGTTACCTTTCTAGACTTCAATTCATTGTCTATTCTCTCTTTTTTGATTTGGAGCCAATGGCTTGCTCTCGACAATTTGAAATGGGCCTAAACTGTACCTCGCTCTGAAAAATATGACCTGAAAACTAGTTTCCAGATCGACGCTGCCTCTCAAGATGAGAAACCTTTTCCGGCCACCGGCTAAAGTGATTTGGCTGCCACCCAAACGAGCTTTGAGTGTACACAAGAGCATCTTTCGTCTTATGATTCTAATTTCATTTTTTCTCAGCTGTTCTGACAACGCCTTCTGAAGACATCACTGAACTAAACAAGGCTATCATTTCATGTCAAAATCTTGTGAATAGAGAATGGGAGCTACGTCAGAGCAACAACAACTATGATACGATTCAAATCAATGTTGGCAAGGTAACCGTTCCTGCTGGCAACCTTTTTGATCAAGGTATGTGACGTTGGTTAATAAACATCTTTGCTATTTTATAAAAGAGTCTGGATCCAGTGATATTATCATGCATTTTGATACCATAACTTAGACAGAGTGAAGCTGGAGTTTCTTTCACTGTTATCCAAGTTGCTTAATATGCATATTGGAAAATATCGTTCGACTCAGATGCAGGCTCTTTGTCAGAATAGCTGAAAGGTCTATAGAGATAGAGATCATATCCTTGGTAGTTAGAAACTCTTTCCTCTTGCAAAGATTGAAAATATTTGGTCCTTTTATCAAAACTGCATAGCTGTCCTTGAATCTCTCTTGTCAGTAGATTGATAGCCTACGCGAAGCCGGGGCGTAGCCTCACCTCAACAATCCTCTGGTTGAAGCTCAGGATTGTTGAGGTTGCGCGCAGGCTAGTCAGTAGATGACTTTAGCAAGGTTTTTGGTGTCGTTAAGCAATTTGGCACCGTATAGGTAATAATGGCCATCAACAACCTTGTCCCCAGGATATTTTGTCATCCAAAGGTGACAAAAGGCCCTTGGGACGAGCTTGAACCATCAAATTCTGGCTTAACTGTAACTAAACGCCCCCCTCTATAAGATTAAGATAAAGTTCGGGAGACGATAGGAAGTCTATGCGCCCAAGACTTCTCCATTTTCCATGATCAGAAGGCACATTTAAGAGAGTTCAGCCATGCATGTAATTAACAGTTTTACTTTGCATCAGTCTTGGGAAAGGTTTAGCTGTTTTCCTCCTTTTAGCTGGCCTTACCAGATACAGAGCCAGCAACTTGAGGTGCAATAAAGTTAGCTTTCAACTAAAGAAGTCTCAAATAAGTCAAGAATAAAAGCTCAAGGCAGTTAGGCTGAATCCGTTTTGATTATTTCCTTACAGAAATACTGTCTAAGAAAGAACTATTATCGGCAGCATTCATCATCGAAGCATATTCGGCAGATCCATTTTCCTGTGTTCTAAGTGACCTACTTGGCATTCCGCAAATTACACTTACCGACGAACACAATCCATCATGCAAGAATGTACTGAGCATGCGTCCAGACACCGCACAACTGTATGATTCGACGTTGGCTATGATAAGGAGGTCTCAATCAAGAATTGTTGCTGTTATCATAGAAGGTAAGGTCATGAAAATATAGATATTAGCTTGGCAATCTAATAACAGATGTACAGAAATCATCCTTCCTAACAACTGAATTTATCCTATATCCAATTGCTAAAATTCCCCTAAAACTAGATTCTCTGGAAATCTTTGCGGTCTAAATTTACGTAAATTTTCCAAGAAATTGCTGGCCCATTTAGCCAGCATGAGATGCTTACTGGCAAGAAACAAGGGTTGTGAACAGCAATAAGCCAAGGAGTGATCCGTTAGGAACTTTTATCTATATCTTAACTAGAAATTTACAAAGTGAGTGTTTAGCCCCTTCTAGGCTTGAAAATGTATCTTCATGTCATTTCGTAGTGAGCATATCGAAGTCCTTTTACAGTCTTTTTGGAAGGCCTTCCCCTTTTAATCCAAAGCTAAAATCTTCTTGCAACCATAGTTGATAGAAAGGAATGGAAAGTAGAAAAGTCCTTTCTGCTGACTATGTTGCAATCAAGGATACGGATTGACCACTTTGTTATGGAGCATATCATCACAAGCAATGGCTTAAACAGGAAAATACTCGAATTAACTTTACGCTATATCTATGAAACTGGTCGGTTTGATTAAAAGTTCTTTTTGTGACTTCAGTACTTAGCAACCACCAACCACCTTTGTACGTTCTCTTCCCTTGTTGATTCTTTTGCACATCAGATGTCAAGTATTTTCTAGCATTTTATCTGCTATCAACTAATGAGTTGCGCCTGACGTTTGATGTGGAACAGAATCTACTGCATTTTCCACCAGTTCTTAATCGCTTGTAGTGTAGTTGTATGCCAGTTTAACGTTGCGCGTCTTTTTTATTGGCCAAGGGGTAGTCATTGTCTTTCGCTCCCCATGGTATCGTACCTGCAGTGTTGTATAGTAATTAGAATAGGTATAGTTAAATGTAATGATATATTGTAAATGTTTATAATTGAATAAAAAAAGCAATGGCTCGAGATATATTTCTGGAAGTTACGTTATGACATTGAGCCTAAACACAATATTCAGTCCTTTTGCCTTATATTTGCAGATTCCATGGGAGAAACAGCCATCAAATTCATGTCTCAAGGGAAACTGTCACAAAGATTTCCATTTCAAGTTGTTGGAAAAGTGAATTTCAAGAAACCAGAGACAATAGCAAAAGCAATTAAGAAACTAACAGATTCTGGAATCAAAAGAGTTCTTATGATGATGCATAGTCGACACGTGGAAGCCATTTTGACCGAGGTAAAGATACAAAAAGCAATTAGTTGTTACATTAAGTTGAAGATACGGTCACTGTTGCCTTTATCTTCAAGTGAAAAGACTTTCGTTCAGTTTTGCAGGTTTTACCGTTCACTTTAAAGGGCCTGTTTCATTCAGAATTCCTTGCATGTATCGTCATTTGGTTGGCCATTTGTTGCCGCCCTTTTCATGAGCCATGAACATGGCGACAACAAAGACAAACCAAGAGACGTCGTGTGCAAGGCATGCTGGATGAAACAGACCCTTTAAGGTACACTGAAAAACCTTGCAATCTTGAGAAATCAGAGTCAGTATTTGTCTTTCTAAAATTTGTGAATGAAATTAATAGGATCAACAATTACAGTATCAACTTATAATTTCATGCTCAATATCGTCATGCTTGTCACCAGATGACCAGGTATCAATTGCATTGAAATCTTTTCCATTTGATTGATTTTGAGACCTCATTGGCTCTATCAAATCTTGAAGATCTTTGGGAGCCTCACGCACCACTTCCTAGTTGTCGTCATCTCCGCTAGGGCCTGTGATGAGGGCTACCTAGTTACCTGAGACCTTGATTACATAAGGACATAGGCAGTTGCAACAATAACAAATAATTACGTCATTTTACCTTTTAATAACACAATGTCCTTCCATAGGTGAAGAACCAAGGTTTAGAGCTTGATGATTATAAATGGTTCTTACCTCTAATGGTAAGTAACAAGTGTCACACTAGACTGATGACGATGAGTCCCTTGTATCCCTGCGATAAACCTTGCTCAAGAGGGACTCATAATGAAACAGTGAAAAACTTGGCCCTATTTTCTTCAATCGTCAATGGAATTATGAAAGAATCACGGCTTCGAATCTCCATCCCGTGGGAGTGCGTTCGATTCTTCAATCGAATCGAAAATTCTATCGCGAAGTTTGGGCCTAAATAGGGCCAAGTTTTTCAGAATAATACTGAGTCTCTATTGCTCGAAGCGCCACCATCAAGTCAAAGAGCACAGGGGAACAAGAGACTCATCGTCATCAGTCTAATGTCACACACCTTTTAGATCTATGTCAGTATAGTTAGCAGTGAATTTTAGTGGCTTTGTTGTCATTTCGTAAGACATTTCACACCAGCAGAGCATTATTTCTTCAAGGATTTTCATTCAGAAAAAATGTGCCTAAAAATGAAAATGGAAGAGGATTGAGTCTCCAATGCAGAGCCGCAAAAAGTATTGCAACCTGGGAACCAGATTCCGAGAGAATTTTCAGCTCTGCCAGAGAACTTTTCAATAAAGGTTTTCTCACACAAGAAGATGAGTGTTTTACAATTTCTGTGAAAAAGAGAAAATTATCAATCCTCTTGATCACAATCCCGGGTAAACTGGACTGCCTCGCAAAAGGATTCTTAAGAATTTTCAAGAATTCTTCACTGAAGTACTGTAAGTGATTAGTATCTTTATGCTGTGAAAGAGGATTTTGCTTCTCTTTTGAATAATTTGGTATAATTGGAATATCCATTGGACCTTTTCAGCAAATCATGACCAGGAAAGACATTTTGCACAACATAGTGAGACTGCACAGAAAATTTTCCCAATTTGGAAGGTTCCCCAAAAAGGAAAACTTTTTTAGCACCTATGGTCCAACATAGAGACATAACGTGGTAAGATTTTGGTATTCAAATGTTAGGGGCTTTTGAAAAATTTTTTAGCAAGGACACATTTGACTTTCTTTTCACACTATTGAGCTGTTTCCCCATCCTTCAGGAATTTTCCGTTGGTTTGGTAAACATCCATCGATTATTTGGTGTTGCTGGTATGCGAATTCCTGCAAGAGAGCCAACATCTTATGTTAATGGAGCTTGTGTGAGTGAATATTATCTACTTTTGGTATTTGTCAGGGGCGGACTAGCCAGTCAAGCTACCGGCTTCGAACCTGAAGGGTCCTCCGTCAGCAAGGGCTCCTCCGCGCTCTGTCTATCCTTGGAGCAAAATATTTCACATAGCTAATTCTGGATTAACTTCAGAAATTGACTAAAAGAATTTGCAACAACAGAACTTGACAAAACAGCAGTTCAGACCCAAAGAGGTTCGAAAAACATGCGTAGAGACACAGCCCTTCTCAGTTCACCCAACTTCCTACTAAAGGTGCATACACCTTTCCTGTTGTTACACAAGAATGAATTTTCTAATTATCTCAAAAAAGTTGCAATTTCTGGTTTTTAGATAGAATTCTTACGCACAAAGTGAAGGGAGAGGTGTATACTGAATACGTATATACTGTTCCCCTTATTGCAGGAGAAGGATATTTTCCCTTGACCTGAAAGAAGATGGAGTTCGTACCCAAAAAGTAAGGCAACGGTGTATGCTAAATGTGTAGGAATCTTTTCTGATACTACACCAAAAGGAAATTTTCCTTGGACCTAAATATGGTTGCAAATTTTGCTTTGTGGGTGGAATTCTTACTCACGCAGTTATGGGAACGGTTTGTGCAGTATCGGGAAAGGTGTGCACTAAAAGTGCATACACCGTTCCTAATACTGCATGAAAAGCACATTTCTCTTTATCTCAAAGACTTTTCCAATGGAGTACCCAGCAAATATTGGGTTCGCTTTGGTCGCCTTTGGGCTAAGGCTAAATCATTCCAGGTTCCGCTGGGACCTAATTCTTCTACCAGTCCGTCCCTCTTGGTACTTGTGCTGCAGAACTCTTCAACTATTGTTCCCATCCCATTAAATGATTTCGAATCAGCGAGTTCATAGTCAGATTTGTTAACATTTAGCCCCAGTGTCTTCATCAGTCCTACTATTTTGACTGATATCACAAGACCGAACTTGCGACTGCGTTTCACCAGAAAGTCCAGCCATACTATGGTCCAGCTCAATGCTGACAAAGGCTACATACAGAAAGCATTATTTTGAAAATGATCATTCTTTTCGTGGAAGAGACAGCATAAGTAGAGGCCAGATGTCAAATTGACTGCTTTGATCCTCTTAGAGATTGTAAAAGCCAATAGTACCACGATGCTTACCAGAAAGTTTTTTCTCGACAATCGTTTCTCTATATGTATTTTGTTCTTTCCAGAATTATCCATTATTATACGACGCTTTCAACTTGGTACTGAATGCATCATTCCAATATAAGAAAATCGAAGAATTCCTGGAAACAAAAGCCACAGATAGAGTTGACAACAATTTTTGCCCAACTAAAGCAGCGCATGATTACGGAATGGAGCTGCTGCAAGTTGCGAAAAAGGTATTTCAAGCTACTTGCTCAATCAAAAGAGGCATTACTCTGGAAGCATGGATTTTTCAGCGGTTTATGTCTTAAATGGGAAAGGACTCACAATGGATCCTTGAGGACCACCGGCTGACTTTCTGGAACGCAAAGATATTTGTGTCCTTACGCAATGTATGATA
Source organism: Aurelia sp. 4 Dawson et al 2005 (assembly GCA_964019985.1). NCBI lineage: Eukaryota > Metazoa > Cnidaria > Scyphozoa > Semaeostomeae > Ulmaridae > Aurelia > Aurelia sp. 4 Dawson et al 2005. Next base: position 17,359,103 of record OZ026502.1, read on the forward strand.
AATAATGATCGAAAAGCTCCTTGCTTATCAGTCAAGTAGTAAAGAACTCTCATCGTATTCATTTGCTACATTCTATTCCCCCCCCAAGCGACAAATTTGCATGTGTTCTTTGCGGCGTCTGGCTTAGCACTTTGTTTGATAAGTGTCAAATGAAAACGTTGGAACATTGTACTGACTTAGCTGTTTTGTTTAGTCTTTGCCTTATTATATCAATGATCATTCTACGAAACCATTCTATTTTGTGTTCATACAGATCAACTTTCTTGGCAGAACTGGAGACGTCCGATTTCTTAATACAGGCTATCGCTATGTTTCTGATCTAGAGGCCAGTGAAATCAAGGAAGGTGGAAAAATAGAGAGGGTAAGATCTTGTTTCATTCTGTTCTTGAACGTTCATTAGATCTTTGACCAATGAGAACAAGAAACGATTCATCGCTAAGTTTAACTCGATCACCTGCAAAGGGTGTGAGACAAGTGACATCCCTAAGTCATTTCATCAAAATTAAAAAAAATTGAAGTTACAAGACAAGTCATCAAAATTTCTATGAAGAACACACAGTCCTCTGGAGTGAAGCCTTGCTCACTTGTTCTGAAAAATGTCAAAGGACCCTTTTCTTATCCAATTAAGCTTGCTTCTAAAAACCAACTATATTATCAAGACTAGCAAGAACTAGGACTTTTAGAGACTTAAGCATCTAGGGGCACTGGGAGCTCCCCCAAGATTTTGCAATCATAATTTTCTGTTTCTCTGGATCAATGCAAAAGTGCCCCCTTGAAGTGACATGTTCGACACCGTGCATCTCATCTCCCCCCGTTTAAGATGCTTCCTACGGTTGCTACGGTCCTGCAGATATTTCTCATCCATTGCAGCTTGGAATTTGGTCATCAAAATGCAAGAAGATGGTTTGGAACCCTGAAGCAACTGATGATCGAGAGCTCGTCGAGTCAGGCTGCAAAACAAAAGTTGAGTCAACTGGACCACTTGCAAACTTCAAACCACAAAATACAAATCTTCGAGTTGTCACGAGTGAGGTAAATGCGACAGAACTAAGGATTCATTTCTCAATATGAATTTAGAAGATGTAAGAATAAATAGATCAACTTTATTGATCTATCAAGCCAGCGTGTCTGGATACCGATGTTAAGGTGCTTGGACACCCATATTTTGATTTGATATTCATTTTCCAAGCCTTTAATTTCGTTTTCATCTTTGTTTCGCCTTAACTCATGTCTTGAACCTTGTCTAACCACTTTTTGTTGTTGTCGATTGATCATTCGAATCTAACCCCCTTGAACCCCCTTGTATTCTTATGTTTATGTGCGTGCAGCTCAAAACCTTTTAAAAGAGAAAGCGAACAAAGACATAGAAATGCAAGGGGTTTAGATTCGAATGGCCGAATCTGACTCCACAGAGTGGTTGCACTACCTTCCATCGAAGACATGAGTTAAGACAAAAAAGAGAGCAAAAATAGAAAAATGGCTGTCCTAATAACCTTGGATCTATCTGCTTTGTGAATCTGTTTTAAGATCTGCTGTGTAAAGATTGATATAATTATGGAAAGCAGAGCTTCTGCTTTTGGCTTCAAATTGCTGTCCACGAAAACATCGACTGGAAATAGTTGCTTTTATTAGAAATTACAACCAAAAGGGCCAAGAATCAAGAAAAAGCTTCAACGAAATTGATCTTAGAAATGAATCAATTTCTTTTTATAAAAATGTTTATGGTGTCGCTACTGAGAACTTGGTTTCAAAACATCTTAAAATGTGTGGCTCTACACCGCAGTTGTATTTGATTGCCGCTACTTGCTTTATGCTTCTGTGGAGGTGCCATTTATTTACTGCTACGGAGGTCTCGAAACCACCTCCACAGATCTATACCTTTCCTTCGCAGAGGCTTAAAAGCTGAAGCATAACTACAAATGCCTTCAAAACATCTTCTGGAGAACGGCCTAGATCTTTTCCGCAGAGGAGTAAATGCTGAAGAATAACAGCGTTGACTTCAAGATCTCCTCCGCAGAGTCAACCACGTCCTTTGGGCTGTTTTCATTTTTGGGCGTAGGCGAAAAGCTTCGTCTCCCTCCCAAGAGACCTTTTAGCTATTCTACAAAAGAGCCTGGATCGAGCGTTATTTTTATACATTTTTATACCAAGGGTGTTAGGACACGGATGTTTTGATTGATTATTTATTTACCTTGTTTTGATCCGTGTGTCTTGTTTCATTGTCTTGTTTTCTGTTCTGTTTCGTCTTCAACTGAGCGTGGCTAGGCCCAACCGCTTTCAAGTTGTTCGAATAGAGCTCCCTTGTATTTCTGTGTCTTAGTGCGCCTTCGCACAAGAATGGTTTTTAATACCGCAAAGCCATAAGATTTTCTTTTCTCCTTGTGTGAAACCATTCTTGTGCGAAGGCGCACTAAGACACAGAAATACAAGGGAGCTCTATTCGAACAATTTGAGAGCGGATGGGCCTAACCACACTCAGTTGAAGATGAAACAGAACAGAAAACAAGACAATGAAGCAAGACACAGGGATCAAAACAAGGTAAATAAATAATCAATCAAAACATCCGTGTCCTAACACCCTTGTTTATACACGAGGTTCGATCGAGTGGCGTCAGGGCTTCTATCACAACTGTGCCTATTCAAAAATTCTACAGAATGTAGCAAAATTTCGTTCGATTCTGGTTCTCGTCACAATAGCTAAAAGGTCTATATGACAAAAGGCCCTGGGGACGAGGTTGCCGCAGAATGACATAGAATGAATAGAATGACCTCTGCAGAGGCATAAAAGCTAAAGCTTAACTGCAGTGCCTAACTACCCATGCTTCTGCAGTCTTTGTATTTGTTCACAGGGACCTCCATTTATATTCTACGACCCCACAAAGAAGCATCTTGGAAACGACGCGTTTCAAGGATTCTGCAAAGATTTAATTGATCGACTTTCACAAGATTTGAACTTCACTTATCAGATGTATATAGTGACCCCTGGTAACTACGGAGGAGGCACATCGAATGGTACATCCAATGGAATGATCAGAGATCTTATTAGAAAGGTGAGCACATTAATTATTAAGATAACATAATTTGAAAGTGTTTCTTTGTTAAACTTTCATTGGCAAGATACGTCTTGATAAACTATCTGAATTCTGCCTTATACTGCATTCCACACTGACACTATTAAACCAGCTTTATTTAAACCAGTTTTAATTTCAACCCATCAAATGACTGGATTTGTTGGATTGACCAATCAGAAGGCCCTGTTCGAAACCTGGTTTAATTTAAGCTGGTTTAACTTGCAGTGAGAATGGGGCATTAGAATAGACCTTTACAGAAAATCGCAACATTCTATTGGAATAATGACTTGCCGGTTTCTCCTCACTTTGGTGTCACCCAGCGGCATGCATCTCTAACGGCAACCCACGAAATGTGCTAGCAATGTTTAGATTTGGAAGCAGGGTGCCTTGTTTGCAGCATTGAAACGTACTTCCTTTTGGGAAAGCAGGTTTTACATCGAATTGAGCTTTACTTTGCGTGAAGGTCTATAAAAGGGAATTTTCAGAAAGACAGTAGGAATTGGCCTACCTTAAGTAAGCAAGACAAAGAGTTTTCAAACATTCATGCTCTCAACAGTTCGTCAATATGGAAAATACGGATAAGCGAGAGATTTCGATCAGATAGATGAACTTAATGTGTCTTTAACCTTATCTTGCTAAAACTTTCTTGCATTGTATAGCTACCATCTGAAAGGCAAATGCTTGAAGCTATCTGCAACTTTCAAACTTCCCAAACAACTTACAAAAACCATAAAACTTTGCTTCCCAACATATTATAGGACCAAGATGTCCATAAGAAAGTCAGTTTTTGTTTTTTCAATTCATTGCCACTCACTTATTACAGGAAGCAGACATCGCAATAGGCTCATTGACTATCACAGCTGAACGAGAGAAAGCAATTGACTTCACAAAGCCATTTATGGATTTTACGATGAGTCTCATAATGGAAAAGCCACCTCAAGCTGATGTCGACTTGTTTGTTTTCCTGTCACCATTTAAACTTCAATTGTGGATGTCAGTTCTCGCTATGGTAAGCTGATGGTGCTTTTGATTCTCATATTAAGTCGGATCTCCGTCAGGCTGAAAAATGTCGAGGCGGAAAAATTTGCGGCAATCTAATTGGCTGATTGTATTGTCACCGTGGAAAAATGTCCGTTCTACTTTCTGCCGCTCGACATTTTTCCGCGGCGACAATTATGAATGTGTCATCGAGAATTGATAAAATCATGTTTTCCTGAAATCAGGCATTACATTCTAATGATGCAGAAACTTTTGAAAGGTATTTTGCTTCCCCATTGATGCTGGGCTTCAAAAAGTCTAAATCTACGTGACTGTGAGCAAGATATTTTCACTTATTTTTGGGTATGTTAAAGATTAAAATATCGACTAATTCCTATATTTGATAAGGAAATAAGGCCTGCGTGTAGATTTTACTTTCCAGAGCGAAGAAGAGCCAAGGATCTTGAGGATCCTGACAAGTTCCACCTTAGCTCTCCTTCGCAGTGGAAAGTAAGTCTGCATGCAGACTACAGGAAATATTGGACATATTGCAACTAGACTAGCTCCACCAGCCCTGTTGTTGCTGATGGCCAGCTCTGTATTAGCGACAAATCAGTTACAAGAAGCATACAGAGATTCTGTAGCTGGTCTATACTGCACCTAGAATTATGAGAAAAATCTTGAAAATTAGGTCCGAGCCTCAGTCAGACGATGAAATTAAATTATTACAGACTAGTTTCAAAGGCAATCATGTACAATTGTTCAAACAGTGGATGCATTTTTTTGGCTCCTTCGGTACCCAGCTATAACCCCTAACAAGTGGCTAGATTTGTATGATTTGATAGATATTCTCTCATCTCTCGTAGATAGTAATATCTGGCGCTGTGTTGTATGTCCTCGATCGCTATAGCCCTGAAGGATTCCGACTAACAGCCTTGAAGAAAGGAGAGGGAACTGGTGAGGAGCTAAATCTTGGCAATTGTGTATGGTTCATGACAGCCTCGTTTCTACAGCAAGGTCCCGATTACACACCACGTGGCACTGGTGGAAGGATTTTGTCAGCCTCTTTCTGGTTTTTCTGTATCATAATTGTTTCTACCTACACGGCAAATCTGGCCGCATTTTTCACAAGTAAGTTTCAAATTCGTTTCTAGTTTTCATTAGCTGCGGTCGAGACAAAATTTTACTGAGTAATGTTATTTTTTAGATTCCAAATGGACCTAAAAAGCAATTTTCCAACACGACACTGTTCTCCCCTTTTTTCAGTGGTCATACAATAAAACCTTTGATAGGATTCTTTTTCTTGGTCAAATGTTTTGCAGTGATCAGTTCCAGGAGAACGTATCGACCAACTGATTTTGTGAAGCAACATGATGTCTTGTTTAACTAAGATAAAAGTTGATATTGCTGTTTAAATATGAGATAGCACTATTAACTCTTTGAAAATGTCGAAAAATTTTGACAACAGCGCCAGAACTCTCTCGAACTCTTTCTTTAATAACTCACTTGATATCAACTTTGCTTGATGAGAACAGAAGAAGCGCTACCCACGTATTTTGCTTTTTCTTTGTCATAAATCAGCACCCATTTGTCAGATTGACTCAAACGAGGTCTTCAACTCTAACTTTACACCCATGCTATGCAACTTTATAAAAAGGGGGCAGTTGGAAGTCACAGCTTCTCACAGCAGCCAAGCAACCGGAGCACAACTTTTCTTGGGCACAATTTAGTTCACTGTTATGAATCATTCGAGCTTTGACGAAGACATCTTAATCTTATTCATTTTCTTGCTGCTTTTTACAGAAAAGAGCATGGAAACATCTATCAAATCACTTGAAGACCTCGCGAAACAGGACGAAATTGCATATGGAGTGTTAGACGGTGGACAAACGCAATCTTTCTTCAAGAACTCAAAGATTCCTTTATATAGAAAGATGTTTGGTCAGATGCAGACGAAGCACACATTTGCAACATCCACAAGCTCAGCTATTGCCAGTGTGAGACGCGGTGGATATGCTTATTTGACTGAGCATCCCATTCTGAGTTACCACAATCAACAGAAGCCATGTAATACGGTGCTTCTGAAGAATCTGCTGGAAGCGAAGAGTTATGGCCTGGGTCTAAGGATTGACTCAGAATGGACAAATCCACTTTCAGTGCAAATCCTCGTGGTAAGAATTCATGCCTTTATCCAGAAGACTCTCAGGATATCAATATTATTTTTTTTTTGTATTTTCATCAACCTTGTCTCCTTAGCATGTTCAATTGGCTTCGAGATAAGTATAAATTTAATGGAGCTACAAGGAGAGATATTTCTTTGTACCGCTGAAAGTAATGTGACGTTTCTTCCAACATATGGGATTGATGATCGTGCAGCAGATAACACAAATTGATTTCTAAATTTCCACAATCACCTCAAAAAAGTTTTCTGCCGGGTCAACCAGAACGAAGTTCGGTCTTTTGAAAATTCATAGCACCAAGAGTCGTCCACAGCCTTGAATGATTCAAGTTCAAGCTAAAAGACAAAAGATTGAAGTATTTTTGTGATTTTTCTCGATGTTTTGCCTGCACTCGAAGTGTCGATAAAACTTTGTTAAAGTTTCTTGGTTGCAAAATGACAGAAAAGGGGCCTAAAACATTGATCAAATTGTAAGGATTCTCCTTACGCAGGAAATTACGCAATAGGAGCTTCACCTCTCTCAAGAATAATGCAACATCAATTTTGAAACAAATGCCTAGAATTTTCAGTCTCATCCCAATAAGATGTGCACTAGATATTTCTCGCCCATGAACAATGGCATTTTCTTGATTGCCCTGTGCAAGAGGAGTACTAAAAATTTGATCAGTGCTTTAGGCCTTTTTTCAGTCATTTTGCAACCACGAAATTATTGCAAAGTTGAATTTTCTTATGTTTCTAGTGCTCGTGAGACAGCGAGAAAAATAAAAGATACTTCGATCTTTTGGGTTTTAACTTGAATTTGAATCATTTAAGTCTGTGAAGTAATGTTGATGCAATGAATTGTCAAAAGTGAAAACTTTTTTCTGGTTCGCCGAGTATTTGCCCTTTCATTCCGAGTCTTCTGACAATTTGATCCACGTGTTTTGATCATTTCAGTGTTCCGAAGATGAACAGTCCACGAAGCTCACTTGTAACTCTAAAAGGAGACAGCAAAATAATTTGCAAAAAATAAAAACATCTAATTCGCGCCTTTTGCAAAAGATTAAGTCATTAATCTTCAAAATCGGTTCAGTGTACGATTTATCATGTCCTGCCAAATGTGGATCTCAGTAGTCAGAAATAATCTTCGATTCTCGTACAAAATAACGACTAAAATTTGATTCGATTTCTAATTATGATTTCAGCTGCGAGAGAGAGGTGTTGTGGAACAAATGAGACGCAAATGGTGGGATCTTAAATCTGCATGCCCGGTGGAAAAAGACTCGAAGTCGAAAAAGACGCCATCTTTGGATTTCATGAGCTTGGCTGGAGTTTACATCATTTTGGCTTGTGGTGCTCTTCTCGCTTTCTTCGTGTTATTTGTTGAAGTCAAGTATCCTGGCTTGTTTAATAAGAAATTCTTTAAGGTATTTCTGAATATTTACACATGTGATTAACTTATTCTTTGTAAAGGGAAATTGAAGTGTTGCTTTGCTGAGTAAAAAGGCTGCTCAAATAGGCATCGTCTTCCAGGGTCCTTTGCAGACTGTCTCAAAACCAATTTTGGCCCAAGCGGAAACCGTGGATCCACACACTGCAATAGTTGAACTGATAGAAAAGGTTTATCATAGGGGTCTGTTTATTTCATTGCAGAGATAGGAGTGGAAGAATATTCAAAATAGAAAGGAAAATTTTCCTACCCCATTCACAAAGTTCAATGAAACTGTCTGACACCCCATTTCAAGACAGCGAAAGATTTTATACCCCGCCAGTGAGTTATTTAGCTTGGATTTGCCATAGAAACTTTAACACAAAGAAACGGAATCTGAACATAAAAAGAAATCAAATTGGAACACTTGAAAGAGTCATCGAAAGAACGAATCATCACCAACCATTTAAAGTAACTTCTTCCTTCCCTGATGAATATAGCAGTAACAGATGTAACTTTGTTTTAAAGAATTAGAATCTTTTACTTCCGTCGGATGTGTACTTCAAAAATTTCACAGCCGATCAGATATTTTGCAATTTTTCCGAAAATATTTGATACCACAATAAAACGAGGCCAAAAATTTGATTCTCCTCCGAAAATTCTTCCACCTCTGTACCTAGCTTTAAAGTGACAGCTCCCTTGTTGAACTGTTCTATGAGTTCGACCACTGCACAGTGGACCTATAGTTTCCATTTAGGCCAAATTTGATATTCAGGCAGTCTGAGATTGAAGCATAGCCGCAAAGGACCCTGGGTAACAAATGACTCTTTAAACTTAGCTCCTAGCCATGCGAGCAAATATTTCTGCAAAGCAGTTGATGCTTACGTTCCAAGCAATGCTTCAACCTCTCAGCAAGTAGCTAGCATGGGCTTACAACTATGACCAACCAGAATTACATGGCCTTAGGCGTAAGGGCACTTGTTTATTATGCTATAGGCCCTAAAGGAGCACCTCTTGAAGTAAAGGGCACTATTTCATTGAAAGATGCAAAATGTAGCGGAACGTGCCACTGCCGCTCCGCGATACCTACATCGCTGCAAAATTTCAATGATCATTGTTTCAAGCTATTCAGGAGTGATGGAATAACGTTAGAGTCTTCCTGGTGCACACTTCTACTCCTCCTCAGCCTTTTCTATGGAGGATTCAGCCAATCAAAGGTTTGAAATCAAACCCAAAGTCATTGGCAGTGGAGCTGAATTTAGAGTTTGCGTTTGCTATTCATCGTTTCACTTTTTACAAGATTGTCTTGCAAGACTTTTAGGCAAGATTTTCAAATATTGTAAAGCCGTTATCTTTACTTTTCTCAGGGTAAAAAGAGCTCAGAGTATGATTCAACTAATGGAATGTACAATGGAAATCAGAAGAAATATCTGGATTCTGTTGACCGTGGCCTCGTCAAGGTAATTATTGCAGCATTTCTTTCGAATTTTGTAAATCCCCTGCAAATTATTTACCTAAAATTTGAAGAAGAAAACTTGGTATTTGTTTAAACACTTGTACTCCAATTTAGCAAAGAGTTTCAAATCTTCAAAATGTTTATGCATGCGCAATAAGAAACACATAATGTACACTCACCGAGAATGTGTGTTGTTTTATTGCTTTTGTGTCATATCTTCTGTCAGCGCCATCCTGACTGACTGCGCATGGTGCTTCGCAGTGCTTTGCCAAAGCCATAAAACAACACACATTCTCGGTGACTGTATGTTATGTGCTTCTCATTGCGCATGGTTTATGCAAGGTTCTATGACCTTGTTACTTTATTCCCATTTGTTTTCTGTATCACATTACTCGGAAAGAACCTGAGTAATGCAACCCAGGGTAATATATGTGTAGCTACAGTCTTGGGGGTACTTGACTAGGGAAGTGAGGGAGGTGTCTACACCCTGTGCCCCGTCGCATAAAAAATTTCCCAAAAGTATACCCTGTCGCATACACATTTTACCAAAAATGTACGTAATCATTTGTTTCAGTATAGCACTAAAAATTTCCTTCAGCATTATGCCCTGTCGCATAATTTTAGTTAGAAAAGGATACCCTGTCACATGATTTTTACCGGAAAAGGACACCCTGTTGAGCAGCACATACTATCAAGTCAGGTATAAGAGTACCCCCAATTTCGTCTCCAGAGCCTTTTGTCCTATTGGGATTGGAACGGAGACGAAAAATAACAAAAGACCCTGGGAACGAGGTTGCCCCCTGGGAGCTACAGAAGAAAATTCAATTTATGCGTGAAGATTTGTGCTCCTTTTTGACTTAATTTTCAATTTTCTCGTAGCAAGTTCCATTTCCTGTAGAGGATGACTACAACGCTACCAATGCAAAAGATTATGACTATGCCACAAAGAAATATTTCGACAGTCTTCATTCAAACCGCCATTACAGAGAGTAACAAATGTCAGAAAGTGCAGGGAAAACTTCTGTGCTAGCCTTAAGGTTGTTGTTGTTGCTGTTCTTGTAGCTGCAGTATTTGGAGTAGCTGGAAAACAACAATGAAAAAATTAGTCGATATTGCGAGGGTGACAGGCTTGAGAAGTGAAGGATCACTGACCAACGTGTAGCATTTCTAAACCGGAGAACATTGTTTATTTTCTTAAAATTTATTTGGAAAAGCAAACAAAGCTTATCAAGCTTATCAGGTTTCTTTGTGTGGACAAATCGTCCTGCTTGTCACCATTTGCTTGGCAAATGTTTGATTCTTGTGAGGAGCAAAAATATGATTTAAAACCTTGAAGAATAAAGCAATTGTGTCTCTTCTTGCCATTGTTTGAAAGTCTCACTAACTGGAAAAATGTTTGCTGCAAACGCAAACAGAATTTTTGTCAACGATGTTTGCTCGTTTGACTAGAGACATTCGATGATTGAAAAATTTGCCGGTGAACCTTATGTCAGATTTTTGAATGTATCACTAAACTCTGCATTTACAAATATGTTAAGTATCACTTTCTTATATCGTAGACCTAACGGGTGAGCCAGAAAAATGGTTCCAATTTTTGAAGATTCATATCACCAAAAGTAATTCACAGATTTGAGTGACTTAAATTCTGTTTAAGATTTTTCTCGCTGTCAGGGACGTAGGAAGCATCTCAAACTTGGAGGGGCATGACACTTCAAGGGCACTTTTTTCTTAAGAAAAAGGGGACACTTTACACTTTCTAAAAAGAGAAAGGGCACTTCTTTGTTTATTGTAAAATCTTGGGGTTCTTACGTCTATGCTCCCGGTCTTGCCATCACTAGAACGATAGGTAAACTCAACTTTATAAAATTTTCATGGTTGCAAAATGATTGAAAAGGGGCCTATAAATCATTGATCAAATCATAAGGACTCTCCTCGCACAGAATAACACCCAATGGACGTTTCACTTCTCTCAAGGGTTATATGAGGTACCTTTTCAAACAGATACCAAAGACTTCAATCCCATGGCAATAAATGTGCAGAGAATATCTCTCACCTATGAGAAATAGCAATTTCTTTGTTATTTTGTGCATTGAGTCCTTTATGATTTGATAAATGCTTTAGGCCTCTTTTCAGTCATTTTGCAACTACGAAGCATTTGATAAGTTGAATTTACCTAATATTTCTAGTGCTCATAAGACATTGAAAAGCATTAGAAAAATGATTCTATCTTTTGGTTTTCGACTAGAATTTGAATCATTCAAATCTGTGAAGTATTCTTGATTTTCAAAAGTGGGACTATTTTCTGGCTCACTCGGTATAGCACGATTGTTGATTTTTGCCAGAAAATTTTACAACATCCTAGAACACTGAACAGGTAGTTTTATGATAGCCCAGGGGACTTATTGTTTGTCGAAAATTTTAAGATTACAATACATAACAGACAATTAGATGAAACGTCTTAGCAAATAGGCTCATTGATCAATCCTTCAAGTTCCCTTTCAGACCCTTCAGACAAAATTTTATTGAATTTAAGAAATAACTTAATTTTCGAGTCTACTGAAAATCATCATGAAAAAATGCCAGTTGAAATACAGTCACCTCTTTTCATTGATAAGAAACTGTAGCCCCCTTGTTCCTAAAATTAAGGAACACTCCTACAAGCGATCGATGTCTCTTTAAGGGAACTGTCATTTTAAATGCTGGGTACAGGGTGGAAGAAATTTTTGTAAAAATAGCAAATTTTTTTACCCCATTCACAAAGTTGAATTAGATTTGACACCCCGTTTCAACATAGCAAAAAAATTGATACCCCACTATTGAGCTATTTAGCTTGGATATATTACAAAAACTTACACACCAAGAAACACAATCTAGACATAAAATGAATCAGATTGGAGCAACTGGAAGAATCATCGAAAAAATAGAATCATCATCACTATTTCAAATAACTTCTTTCTTGCCTAATGAACATAGCAGAAACAGATCAAACTTTCGTTGTGAAAGAATACACAATTTTTACTTCAGTCTGAAATGTTTTCCAAAAATTTTACAGCCCATCAGACATTTCACAAGTTTTTCCGAAATATTTGATACCCCAATAAAACGAGGCCAAAAAATTTGGTAACCCTCCAAAAATTCTTCCACCCCTGCACCCAGCTTTAAAAATGACAGCTCCCTTAAAAGTTCATAAGCTGTTCTATATTTTGTTGTGTGTTGCAACATGCTTTTAACAGAAAACATACCAACCAAGTGATACAAGAAAGTAACTTCATCAACAATAAGTCTGCAACCACATACAAAACCGCAGCAGCATTCACTTAACAATGTTAACACCTAGTTTTATCGATTATTTGGTTCGTTACTCGTTACTGCAAATTCTTGGTGTAAAAAGGAGCCCTCAATGAATTTCGATAAATTGTGAAATTCAATTTCAGTTTTCACGAAAGATTAAGGATTTCCAAAGGAATTTTCTTGTATCAGCCGCATTCTTTTAATTCCAAAGCCCTCCAAACGGGCAGATATTTTTTGACTAACCCGGTATAAGAATTAGGCACAAAGTAAAGAAACCTTACCACAAAGTTTTGGGCCAAGTTTCTTATTAGAAATTAGTGAAGCTGATAAAAAAGTTGGTGATTTAGTGTGCATCATCTATTAGATCTCTTGTATACAAAGATATATATTAGATACTGAAGTACAGACAGTCTGAAAGTGCATATTTAAATTTACATTTAGTCTATTGTATATTTACGTTGTAGTGATTTTAAAATCAAAATATCGGACACAAGTATTTGCATTCTCTGAGTAGTGTGTCCTTACAGAATGGTCTGGGACGTAGAAGGTTTCTCACACCTCAAACTTGGGGGGGGGGGCGATACTTCGAGGGCACTTTTCTTCAAGGAAAAGAGGGCTCTTTGTAAAAATCAAAAGGGCATTTCTTTGTTTATTGCAAATTCATGAAGGGCACATGCCCCCAGTGCCCCTGGTTTCTACGTCTACGAGAATGGTCGCTTGTTAGCTTTGGCTTACATCTCTTTTCGTCAGTGAATCGTCTCGAGTCAACCCATCTCACCGCGGCATAGGCATCATATCGTTGCAAAAATTGTAAATTTTTATCGCCTTATTCTCTCAAACCGGCAAAACTCGGAGGAAACTTGAGGCAGTTTCCATTTTTTCCAGGGATACAACTTTGATATCACAGGGGAAGTACTCCATAACTTTCAATACAGGGGGTCCATGCCAATAGTTGGGGTCCAAAATTTTACGTTAAATCAATATTTGGGGTCTGTGAATTACAACATGGGCAAAAGTTCAATATTTTGGGTACACAAATCTGAAAAAAGGAAGAATCGTGAATTTGGTGCGGGTCTCCAAGATATTAGACTCAATATTTGGGGTCCACAAAGCATTAGGCTTAATATTTAGGGGTCAGCAAAGAAACAGAGGCATGAACCCTCTCCCCGGTATTGAAAGTTAGGGAATACCCCTGGGTTTGATATAATCGCTTTTTTTGGCATTAAAGCCTTTTTATGGAAGGTATAGTAGCGCCGCAGTGATGCATCCGTCGGATTTAGCAGCCAGAACAGTCACGTGGAGTGGGCTCATTACTCAGTAAGACCCCACCACTTATGCGTCATGACAAAGGGTCGATAACGTTTACTCTATTTCTGCGATCCCAGCGCTTGGCGCTACAAAACGCAACTTCACCCTTATAACTATGTTTTATGAAATAATGCAAGAGAGCAGGTATCAAAAGCTTTGGCAAGCAATGAAAGCACCATAAAATTTAAAATCTAAACTGATTGAGGAAAATGGATATGACCAAAACAAGAAGTTTGTGCAGGCCCACAAGATGTTTTAATTACGATATCAAAAAAGATATCTTTAGGATTAATTAGAAAGGATCGAGCAATAGCATTTTACCCAATTTTTCAACTGTTGTCTTGTTTGAACTCATTTCTTCTGAGACTTTGATACAAGAGTTTGGTATAAAAAAAATTAAGTTGCATCAAGAACATCAGGTAAATTAGGCCCCGTCCACACGTATCCAGATATTTTGGAAAACGCATCTTTTTTATCCGTTTTGTCTGTTTTCTTTTATCGAAGCCCGAACAGCGGAGTTTGAAAGTAGCTGCGTCTTCGTGTGGACGGGGATATTTTCGAAAACGCTCCTCTTGTGGACGCGGATAACTTTTTATACGGATAAAAAAGATGCGTTTTCAAAAAGATCCGGATACGTGTGGACGGGGCCTTATAACATAATACTTCTCAAGAGACCAAAAGTAGAAGCGAGCTCTGTTCTCTTCTCTGCCTGATGTTTTTGGATAATAGAAATTGATACTCCATAATTACATCTCTTGGGAGTTTAGTAAGGGCAATGTTTGTAAAACAAAGGCTCATGATTCCGAAAGGACAATGCAAATTTTCTTTTTCAAGAGTAGATTTCACGCCTCTAGGAGCACTGAATGAAAATGAAGGTATTGCGCTGAAAGTGTGTGGCTGGAAATCGTTTTGTTTTCAACAAAACTGTTTCACCTTTGCGAGAGTGGAAGCTGATTTGCTATGGCCTATGCCAATAATTTTGGTAGAATCCTACAAAATGTGTCTTACTTGATTGATGGAACAGATTTTTGGAAGAAACAAGGCAAATTAATGTGCTTTTGATATGAAGGTTGTAGCTGGCCAAAAGTCAATAAGGTGAGTGCAAGGACTGTCACCTGGCCCTTCTTTAGCCTATCGTGGTTTCATTTTCAGAATGTGATCGAGAATGCATTGTTTTGTACATATTGTGTCGAAAAAGTGATTGACGTTGGATCAACACGCCAAACATTGCTTCGTAAAAATTGCTTGCGTCCAGCAAATGTTGTTAATGCATGAAAGGCCACGAAAAGCAAATTCAGGTGGAAAGGCAATGTCTTAGTCGAACAGAAACATTGTTTGAAAATTACCAAGTGCAAAAAAGCCTGTCCTTTGGATAACAATTTCATTTGCAAAACGTTTCTCTTTCTGGAATATGTTTCAAGCTCCTCGACTTGCCCATAACCATCAAATTCATGGACGGATTACCGTCGCCAAAATACAATCTCATTCTTGAACCTTTTCTCATTATCAAGTATTTGTAGCTTACTCCAGAGAAGCAAAATCGCAAATGCTGATACATTCTTTTATTCCCCCGGATATTCAGCTTTTAGCTGTCCTCTTTACTGCAGTTTTGTCCCAAGGAGAACGAGTCACAAAAAGAAGACTGGTAACGATTAGGAATAAAACATTAAACGAACACAGAATTGTACTTGACAATCTTGAATCATAATCTAGATTCAAGAAGACAAGAGTAAAATGTCTAAAGTTAAAGATTTCCAGAATATTTTCTCTTAAACTTTATGAATAATGACTGGCCGACGAGGAGTATTCCAACTAATCACTGTAGTCACATTTAAGATCAGGGACGTAGCATCTCAAACTTGGGGGCAGGACGCTTCGAGGGCACTTTTCCTTAAGAAAAAAGGGGCATTTTCCAAAATGAAAAAGGGCACTTCTTTGTTTATTGCAAAATCTTGGGGGCACGTGCCCCTAGTGCCCCCCGGTTCCTACGTCTATTGTTAAGATGCCTCATTTTGGCAGTTGTATTGTATCATTTTGATGAGCTGTCATTGAGGCTCACGACTCATTGTAATCATGTGTGACAATAAAAGCAAGAAAAATAACCCCTGAGTTCTTTCATTGAGTTCAATTAAGGAGTAGGTGTCCTTCTTTGCTCTAATGCTGGTGGCGTTTATGTTACAATTTTCCATAATTGGAACGAGGGGAGGCAAGCAAGCAAGCAACGTTTATCATTCAACGCAGGCTGGGTTGCCGGCAGCGGTGCAGCTGATGCGGGCCTGTGGCACTATAGCTTGCGCCTTCCAAGTTGCCTCTGATTGAGTGATCATTTACCGACCTAGGAAAGATGGACCGCTGAACTCGCTGCTGGCATGAGGTTTGCAGTGCCAGCGACGGGATTCGAGCCCACGAGGGTGGCCTCCACAAGATTCGAAACATTGCGCCTTAACTATTTGGCCATGTTGCCCCTGTTAATGAGTTCCTATTAGCCCGTTATGTACCAACTTCAAGCAAAGCAATTCCTCAATTCTACAGTATCAGCTAGCATATTGAAAGTCAGTTGCCAATAACTTTGTTCTTCTGTTTTCAATGTTCCTCTGCAGTTACAAAGTGGACTCCCTATCCTGTCCGTGATGATATAAACGAGGACTCCTTCCATGTCGATATGTTGGAGGCAAGTCATTAAAATGATCTGAATCAGTAGACATTGGAGAATCTGATGGAATATCTTTAGGAAGCTAGAAAAGCAATGAAAGGTGAAAGTCAGGTTTTTATTCAATCTAGTGCATTTAGTGTAAATCAGTGTGTTTTTTATTCTTGGGTGCATATCGTTCTAGGCAACATGGAATGAATCCTTTCCTACGAACATTAAAAGCTCGAGCCTAGAACGTTTCATTTGAGCGACAACGAAAACCCTCATAAAAGAAGCTTCAAATGCGAGTTTTGCAACGGACGAATTGAATTTTCAGTTTCTACCGAAAGGTGTTGTTGTTGTTCTTGCTGTTGTTGTTGTTCTTTCAATGACAAAGGCAGCAACAACGGCAACAAATATAACAACTGTAAAGGTTGTACTGCAAAACAAAGCTTTTCAATCTTTGTTTATCTCAGTTTTCAATGAGATGTTGGTTCCCACGAACGCTGATTTTAAAATCTAACATCTCAACATTTTATTGTGAAGCAGTCTTTAGAGGTTATTGGTTGAAGCTTCTTTCATATTCTTCAAAATTAATCGTTTCAACTAATACTTTAAAATTATTTTTCCTTAATCAAGTAAACGACATTATCATACCTAAGCACACATAAATTCATTACCACACACCATCTCACGCATAAACTAAACTCTAAAATTGTTCTATTTCCACACTATTGAAATTACTGTATCCTCTTTCTATAAAACTTTTAGGCTATAATTTCTTGGTGCTAAATCTGATCACAAAATTTGTTCTTCTACTAACATCACGCGAACTATAGAGCTTCCAGTTCTAATTTCAAGAAAAATCCCAATTTCATTGGTTGTTCGGTCCATGTCTTATCTCTTTTCAGGGTAAAATTATGAGGGAGGCCACCCAGGGGGGCACTCAGCACATGTACATACGGAGAGGTAAGTCAGATATTTCTGGGTTAGCATCAAATATTGCCAAAAGTGATGTTTCTGGGTCCGAATAATGCTGAAATTGTGTTCATGATACTTTTTGGCGTCAAATATAGTTAAACTGATATTTCTGGGTTCGCCAGTATCGCTGAAGGTAATCCTCGCCTTTATTTGCATTATGCATTAAGTATCAATTTGCATTAAGTATCCGCATTAATGCTTTATTTGCATTAAGTATCTAAGTACAAAATGAGCTGATATTTTTGAGTTGCAATGAAGTTGAACTGATACTTTTGGGTTGCTTTAAATTTCTTGGACTGACCTTCCCCCCGTATGCGTATGTCCTGAGTGTCCGCCCTGGGGAGGGATGGAACAAGAAACGATTATTCTGTCTTTTTCACATTCTTGCATCGATATAAATTAAGTCTCCTGCCTGTCATATCTCTCTTGAGTTTGCACATATTTTCACATAGAGCTTCCAAATTTTTAATTTTCAGTCTGTACATAGTTCCTTGTTCCTTTCTTTACAATGCTTAGCAGAGAACGATTCCTATCACATATTTCGACTACCATGAATTCGTTCGAATTCGTCTACCAGATTTTGAATTCCATGGCTTAGTCGAATACCTTATTATCACAACTGGATTTGTCTTTTCTTGATTAACTGGAATTGTCGATACTGATTTGTCATTCTCTGCAATAACCCTCAAGATGTTTGTCGTGGTCCTAGTGTTCAATTTTTTTTAAAGCAGCGCTTTCCGACTAATGTTCAGATTTCGTCTAACTGAACGAACAATTTCTCTGACCTACAGAAGCCTATACAGGAGCGAAACAGATTGCCTTTAAAAGACATGGTCTCTGTTAGGGGTATATTTCACAAGCATTTTGCGAGATATTTTCTATCAAGATTACTATGATGCTTCTAAGAAGCCATTGAGCACAATTTTACATCAAATTACTCTTGTCTAGCAGTAGAGATGGATGATTCTGAGATACCTTTCTCTGATTCAATTGATTCATGTTATATGATGGACCATTGTCTGGGAAATCCATGTAAGTAAGCATCGGATTATTTGGTGCTTTGTCTCTTTGACTGCCCTGCAAAAAAGAATAGAAAATGTGAATACTGAATGCCCTGCCCCCACCTGAGGTGGTTCTTAGGCTTGGCGGATTTGGCCTAAAATTTGATTAGGCCTATTTTTTGCATATGTTGTAGTGTTGGCCTAGCTTGAATAAATGTAGCCTCGTGAAATAAAATCAAACTCTCATAGCACATATGCGAACCATTGGCAACTTCAGGTTGTTTAACGCTATCCACCATTTTGTAAACCTTGTCAACAGCCTCATTTCCAATCAGATCAAAAACCTGTTTAGATAGAACGGCGAAAAAATGAAACAGGAAAAGCTGAAATGTCGAGATTCCCTCTCCGTATATCTTTTACTGACGGAGTGCTACTAAGCCCCGCTTCAGTGCGAGGCAATCACTAAAATCAACTTCCACTGGTTGCCACTAAAGACACATTTGCAAATTGAAGAATGGACTATTTATTCTAAATATTATCTATTATCCAAGTTGACAGTCCAAGAATAACATGCAGCAATAGACTCAGATTGAAAAAGCTGCCTTTAAGATGCTTCTGTTTTCACTTCATACTACGCCATAAAGTAGATACGATTGCTTGTTACATTTTGTTTATCTCCAATATTAGAACCACAAAACAAGTGACCCAGAGAAAGAAGATTTGATTTCAAGAAGCAATGCTCTCAAAAAGTGAAATGAAGTGGTAATGAAGTGGATTAATTTCCATCAAATTCAAATTCAAATCATTTAGTATCCAACGATGTCAAGGAGTAGCAGTCTTAGTATCCGGCCTTCTTCCTTACCATAAACTTATCCTATCTCTGTTCCACTGTCAAACATCACAAGCGTCTGCTAAGCTCAAGGCAGCTTAACTGCGTTGCCAGTTGTCCATTTAGAACATCCCCCAGTAACGACCTCTCTGAAACAATTCCCCGTCAAAGTAGAAGGAAGACCCGCCAAGGAATTTGTTTCTCCGCCAAGTTTGAAAGTAAAAACTTTCCCCACTATGTTTCTGTTGCTTCCTCATTGAAATATTTGCTTCCCCGTCAAAAATTATACAAGTTCCATCATGCTTATATTTGAAAATTTCCTTTCCCCGTCAATATATTTTCAATCCCCATTGAAAATTTATAATTTCATAACTTCCCCGCTGTCTTTTTAATGTCCGGTGGGGTCGTTACTGGGAGTTGTCAATTCAAACCAATGGAACTTGAATTGAACCTTGAACCATCTTATTCTAAAGTTCTTACTCCTTAAAATCCAAACGTTGCAAATCCGTTTGCTTGCTATGACAGATAATCGCCTGGTTTCTTGCATTAGTACGACCGTTTGGACTCAGTAACCCCTTAAACGAAGTTTTAACGCAACCGTTAATGTATGGTAATAAGGACTTTCCTTATGAAATCAACAGAAATATCCTTGAGTTAACTCTACGTTTTATCCATGAAACTGGTCGATTTTGATTGAATTCGTTCAATTTTTTTTGCCATCCGTCAAGCAGCCACCAAGTCCCCTTTCTTCTGAATTTTTCTTTTTGCGTATAGTTCTATGTCGTTTTGCTTTTTTTCTCTTCTTCTTTTCCTTCCTAAAGCCACGGGGTAGACATGGTATATTGCTCCACGTGGTATTGTATTTGTAGTATTATAGAGTATTTTGTAAGTAGTGTGGTACATATCTTGTATTGTAATTTTTTAATTGATGATATATATAAAATAACAGATAACTAAACAAAAATTCTTCCGCAGTTGAGCTCAAATTCTTACCTTGAAAAACACTTCTTCCTTCGCAAAACAACCAAAACATCTGCCTTGAAACCAAGTAGGGGCTTTCTTTTCCAGAAACAAGAAGATAAAAGCGATTACTGCACCAATGGTTAAAACGATGTAAACACCAGCTACATTGTAAAGATCAATCGGAGTTGGGATGTTGCTTACTTTTTTTACACCATCTGGAATACATTGAGATCTTTCATCCCAATACTTGAGTCGAAGCGATTCAATGAATCCTTCTTCTTTTAGCTAAAATGGAAGCAAATATTTACAGTGAAAAGTCAGAGGTAAATTCAAGAACTTTTACGATACCAGGCCAACAGAAGCAATGCTGAAACCTTTGGCGGGCTGCAGAACAAAGAGTATGTAGACGATATTTTTTGCCTCATTCCATAATCCATAAAGACCCTCAAGTTTAGACTTGATTACATGTCGTAGTTTCGCTTTTGGCTGAACTGATATCGCTACAACTACCTCAGTGGAGCGATAACAACAACAACAATTCAACTCAATGAGATGAGCGTAACTTGAGGGTAGGCTGATGACTTTTGGCTAAGTTTTGTTCCATTGAATTGAATTGTTATTTACTGTTATAGTCATTCCGCTAAAACTTAGCCTCATAATCTTCTATACATTATTTTGAGACTAATTTTTGAATTTGATCAAGCTTCGTTGAAGCGGAATGGGTATAGTGGGGGCATCGTTGGGGTAAATGGAGCGAAAACAAGGACAAATGTAATAAGTCTAACTTGAGGGTACTTATGGTAGTGAGGCTACCTCAAGTTGTGCTCATCTTACTGAACTGAATTGTTGTTGTCGTTGTTGCTCCACTGAGGGATTTATTTCTTGACTTATGACCTGGAGTCCCTTGTTTCCCTGTGCTCTCTTCCTTGACGACGACGTTAAGGTTTACCGCAGGAATACAAGGGACTCACCTTCATAAGTCTACCTCATTTCCCTAGAGCTCTAGAGGGATTATATGGCTGTAGCTATTGTTATTGAAAGGGTGCTGGATCTCATTTTGGTGTAGTAGTCTCGTTTTGAATAGCGATTGCAGGGACTCATCTTAACAAGTCTACTGGAGCTGTAAAAGTGGAAAAAATGTCGATCGGTGACGAGTTTCTGTCGCCCCGTCGTCTGCAGCTCAGAATAACGCCTGGAGGAAGGTAGTTTTTGCAATCGTGGCAAGAATGAAGGATGAACCTTTACCGAAGCACTGCCAGCTAGTTTTATGGTACAGTATTTCTGGAAAACAAGATTTTAAGGCATTTTAAACTGAAAATTGCAACAAGAACAAAATGAGTGATCAAATCTGAAAGCCTATATCATCTGAAATGGCTCTTTCTTCTAGAAGATAAAAACTTCAGAAAAAATACTTCTATACTTTAGAACGCAAAGTGAAAGATAAACTTACTTCTAGATTTTTCAATAGGATTTGAAATGGCTCTTTCTTCAAGGTGATAAAAATTTGAAAACATGCTGCAATACTTTAGAATGCAAATTGAAAAATAGATTTGCATCTGCAATCTTGGTCAAAAAACTTGGGACAAGTCACAAAATTGCATTTCTTTAGTCTTTGATTACGTACCCCCCGCTCCTCCCATTTCGATGTTGCTTGAGTCAAACGCCATTCGACCATCTCAATATTGAATTAGGGGGAGGGGGATTAGAAGTTCCTAAACGTAAGTTTCTGCGTCGATATTTTAGAAATCATCATGCAAACACCGAAATTTGCCTGTGTCCCAGCTTATTTTGACCAGAATTGTAGGTTTTTCCATACTCAATGAACGTAAAGCTTGATTCACAATATGTCGTTTCGGTCATTATGATCGTGAAAAAAGACCCAAAAGACAAAGGACTCAAACTCTGAATCGTTGTCTTCTGGTTCTCTTTGCATGACCCTAACTACCCAAACGACGTAGTGTGAACCAGGCTTAACAGTAAAACTGGGTAATTAGTCTGAAAGAACGAATAATTAGTTTTCTTTGAATGAAAGATATTCCCAACGTACCTTCAAGATTCTGACAGACAAAAGCTGCGTCCATTCAGAATTCAACGGCAAACCAAGACCATAGCCCTTGGCCATAAGAAGATTCTTTAGCAGAAACGTGTTGCAAGGTTTTCTCTGATGCTTGTACTGCAAAACGGGTCCGTCAGTCAGATACGCGTATCCACCTTGTCGGACGCGTTTGACAGCTGACGTACTTGACTTGGCGTAGGAGTTCTTTCTGGTCATCGTTTTGAACATAGTTTGATAAAGAGGGATGGTTGATTCTCTAAAGAAGGTATAAGTTGTGCCAGAGGAAAGAACGCCGTATAAAAGTTCATCTTGGCCGGCCAGTTCTTCAATTGAATTAATTTTACTCTCGATTTTAGTGGCTAAAACGAATAACAAGATGAAATAGTGGATACTGTAAGAATTTAGAACAACGCAGCTCATATGACCAGCTAGACTTATGACGATGAGTCCCTTGTATCCCTGCGGAAAACCTAGCTCAAGAGGGACTCATTATGAAACAGTGAAAAACCCGGCCCTATCTTATGCATTCGATCATGATTCGATCGATCGAATCAGGATCGAACGACTGCCGTAGCTCTGTTCAACGGTCACTCCTCGGAAAGAAAATGCGATAAAAACCACGTTAAGCAGGCGTTTCATCAAAGAAAATTGGTATAAATCTGAAGAAGGAAGTTCACTTCACCTGGTAAGTCCAAAATGAGTCTTTCAACGCTACATTTTCCATGTTTTTAAGACCAAAACAAACCAGAGAAAACTTCAGCCACCTGCCGTAGCAACTTTGTTCAAAATCTAGTCAACTGCATCATTCGAATCGAGAATTCGACATCATTGTTCTCTGCCGAATCTCGCAATCTGATTGGTACGTTAGGAATTGCGAAGTTTGGGCCTAAATAGGGCCAAGTTTTTCAGAGTAATACTATGAGTCTCTATTGCCTGAAGCGACATCATCAAGTCAAAGAGCACAGGGCAACAAGAGACTCATCGTCATCAGTCTAATGACCAGCCTCAAGAGGTATCCCAAACGGATATCGGGTGAGTAAAAAAAATTACGAGTTTGGCGAGCGGTGGAATAAAAATTGTGAGGCCGATATTCAAAAGTGAAATGTTAAACTATCAGTCAAGGCTAGACTTGCTCCAAGTCTATTCCGAGATATATCAGCACTTTTCGCTTTTCCTTCGCAGCGTCCTCTTCAAGGCTTACGCCCCCGCAGAAGTAACTATGTTCCTTAGTGCTGATATATCTCGGAATAGACTTGGAGCAAGTCTAGTCAAAGGCTAACTCACATGAGAAAATTTTGTTTGGTAAAATCACTCACCATTTAGCTCCAGAAATTTGGAAATGCTGGTAAACGGCAAATTTGGGAACGAGAATTCAAAATCAGGGATAAATGGTATTCAACGCTAGTATTAAACTATCTATCCCTGTTCAAAACATGCTCAAATGATTTCCCTTGATATTCAAGTCAATTAAAACAGGGCTGATACCAGACATGAATTCATAGAGGGAGGGTACAAAAAATTTTCCGACGTCAACACCATCAACAGCAACAGCAGCAGGAATGGTTGTAGGAACACACATTAAATCTATGCATTATATGACCGATCTAGCTCCTCAGGAACTAAAATTTAGCCATGCTTCGCATTCCAGCCCTAAAGTCAGCACACTAAGTGGTTATCAATAAAAAAAATATGCCGTTAATTCTAATTACTTCTGTTAGAATTTTCTTGAACGCTAATAAATTCATGCTTTCATGCATCATTTCTCCTCAAAATCCTCTAAAACAAGCCATTTAAGTCACAAAAATTCCGACAAGAAAGCGAATTTTCCGACAAATGGTCCCTTGGAGGGGGGCTACACCCCAGACCCCATTGGCTTCGGCAATGGATTAAAAGAATCCTGGTAGAATCTTCTATTCATGCTCCCTTTTATTTCAAACAAATGGATATAGAAATAAAGCTATCAAGAAATCAGCAATGCGATAATGTTAAATCTTACTTGCGAAGAAAGCTGCCAAGTTTGCAGTATATGTTGCAATCAAGATTAGAGCATAAAACCAGAATGTTGCCCCGAGGATTCTCCCTGGTGCAGATCTAGGGGTCAGTTCAGCTCCTTGCTGTAGCAATGTTGATCCAATAAACCAAACACAATTTCCAAGTCGGAATTCATCTCCTTTGATGTCTGGTTCACCTTTCTTTGCAAGATTTCCATACCCTCGAAGACTGTATTTGTCGATAAGGTATATCAATGTGGCAGAGATTGAGGTCTGGAGATACAAAGGAAGCTAATGAGCTACCTGCCTTTAAATATTTGATATGATAAATGGATGAACATTTAGGCCTCAATCACACTGCTCCGTTTTTGTGCAAAAGCGGAGACAAAAATCTCCGTTTTTGTTAAAGCGTTCACACTGATCTGCACAACAACGCCACAAGAATGGAGGCTTTCGAAAACGCAATCAAAAGTGGCAAAATGGTGGTTGCTGAAAACACATCTGATCAATGTGAACGCACAAAAACGGAAGTTTTTGAAAACGCTGTCAAAAGTGGATATCCACAAAAACGGAGGTTTTTGAACACGTTCCAATGTCCAACAATGAGCTTCACGAAACCGGAGCAATGTGAACGCACCAAAACGGATGTTTTAACCTCCGTTTTTGTACAAAAACGGAGTAATGTGAACGAGTAGCTTTGATGCTACAAAAACACATCATAACAAAACAGGAGCAGCGTGAACGGGGCCCGTGCCAATATTTTGAAGACTTCTGCATGAGTGGTGAGAGGGTCTACTGGTGCAAAATGGATACGTTTAAGTACAATAGATATTGGATAGAGTTTAACCCTAAACCTAAGGTTAGAGTAAGAATTTACATAAAATGTTGGTAAAATCGTTGTTGAAAGTTTTCCCTAGCTACAACTGCTCACTCTACCCTCCTTTACATAATACATGTTTGGCCCATTGGGTACACAAAGATGTTTTAGTACCCACCAGTACCCCAGAATCCTGTTTCTGAATCTCAGAAATCAGGCTTTTATCAAAATGACGCAAAAAAGGCGGGAGAAACGATTATGCATGAAAGTTTACACAAAATAAAGCTTATGCGCGGCCTTGTAAAGAGCTATGCCATCAAATAGCAGCACGGGATGTTATGGATGCAGCTGCAAGGTCAAGCAAGGTTACTTTAATGCCCTAATGTCTTTTCCCGCAATTTTCAAGAAACAGGACTGCTTCTTTTAAAATGCTCAAATTTCCAAAAAATGTGGCTATTTCTGGAAGTGAGCTGGTTTGAATGGTACTCAAATGCTTATACCATCAGATTATGTCGAAAACGAAAAATCGAGAATTTTTTGTCTGAAGGGTTACAGTAGCCTTAATTTGTCAGCTCCGGCTCTATTTTTTTTCAGCAATGAGCACTATCCATTCCACCGCAACCTACCCACTGCACCCCTGCATACCATGCACTCCTACACTTCTTCGAGGATGCCAATTTTCATAATTTGCCAATTATCATAAATTCTGTGATATCATGAATGTTATGCTAGTCTTACTTACCACAGCAACCAGTGAGACCCATACAGATGGCATAAACGGTCTCATGAAAGCAAACAAATCCAAGCTCTTCCCTTTTGGTTTCTCCATTATCAGTGCCATTGAGAAGTCCATATATGGCTTTGTGAATTCAACGACTTGCTGCCTCGAGGAGGTGATAGTCATAGGAGCCGCTGCAATGTCAGCTTTCTGAAAGAAGGAAAGTTGAGGCTAGATCGTTGTAAATACCGTTTGAAAGAAGCTCGTCTTAGCAGAAAAGAATCAGAAAGCAGAAGTATGCAAATAGAATAGAACTTTCTTTCTCGAGCTAAATAGATTGCGATCAGAAAGAATTCGTTTTATCATGAGCTAGAGGACACGAACTGAGTCGATTGGGCCTAAGCTGGGGTACTCTTGTAGTGATTTGGCCGACGTAGTTACTTCAGTTTGCAATTAATATGTAATGATGTAATGAATACTTACTTCCGTTCTTCTCTGTCGTAGCCTAACCTTACAATTCCTGCCAAATACAGTACGTAACGGAGCTCGATTCCCCTTCCTTGACAGAACTTGGCGACTTTCCTATCGACGGTTTGCAAAATGTGTTTTCGCGCCTCCGCACTCACATTTTCAAACCATGTTCAAAACTACGCTCCTCCACACACGCTTTCCTGCGAGCGCGCAGTTTTGAAAAGGTGAGTGCGTAGTCGCGAAAACACATTTTGCAAACCGTCGACAGGAAAGTCGCCAAGTTCTGTCATGGAAGGGGAATCGAGTTCCGTTACTTGCTGTATGTGGCAGGAATTGCAAGGTTAGGCTACGACAGAGAAGAACAAAAGTAAGTATTCATTACATCATTACATATTGATTGCAAACTGAAGTAACTACGTCGGCCAAATCACTACGAGAGTACCCCAGCTTAGGCCCAATCGACTCAGTTCGTGTCCTATAGCTCATGGTTGTATGAATAAACAGAGTTCGGGAAAAGCAGATAAGGAGGTCGTGTGCTTGAGAGAACAGTATCCACGAAAATTGATGAAAAATCTAAAATCCACTAAAAGTAAAGGTGATCCATTGATGCTGCAAAAACCCTTATAACAGAGCAATGGCGGCGCCAGGGGGACTGAAGGGACTTGGGTATGCTTTTGAATTGAAAAATCACATCAAAATCCCCCCCCCCCATTTCTTTCGGATTTTCAGAGCTGGCGCTGCCACTGTAAAAGAGCTTGTGATTTTCTGTAACAGGCTGAATTAGCCCCCATACATTTACATGGTAGATCTTATGTAAAAGGTGATTGGACTACATTCACAAGATAGCGGGACATTTTGACAATGGTTAAAATGTGCCTTGAGCAAAATTTCAGCTGGCGTTCAGACGATACTGGAATAATTTGATAACAGTAAGAAATTTGAGGGTTGAAAACTCGTTTTATCCCAAGTTTCAACGTTAATTCATACGACGCTAATTGCTGGACCACAATTAACTGGACTGCTATCATTAACTTACCTTGTTGATAAGCTCACCAATCATTCCATTCCATGTTCCATCTTTTCGACGTACGCCATAAAGGTTATCACTGACAACATGCAGAACATATTCGAAATCGAGGTCGCTCTTCAGCCTTTCTAATAGATCTTTCAGAAATCCGTAAAATCTGTCGTTTCCTCTTCTATATGTGTCGTTGTACAGCATCATAAACGGTTCCTCCTGGAAGAATGATAGATAGAAAAAAATAAAGTTCACAAAAAATTGAACAATTTAGACAGCGTTCACAAGATGCCGGCACATTTTGAAAATAGTGAAAAATCACAGGGGGCCCCAGGAAGTTGTATAACCTCATCCCCCTCCCCCCAATGATAAAGAGGCCTTCCTCTTACCCTCCTTTGTGATTGCGAGGCTATGACGTAATGCTTTAAGAGAGAGATCGAAAGCGAGGTAAGTGAACAAATCAAAAGGAGGCGAGAACGAGGAAAGAGAGAAGAGAAGAAAAGTCCTTTCTTCTCTTTCTCACTTTTCGTTCGCGCGCCTCGCTTTCGATCTCTCTCTTACAGTATTACGTCATAGCTTCGCAATAGCAAAGGAGGCTCAGAGGAAGGCCTCTTTATCATTGGATTGTGGGGGATGGGGTTATACAACTTCCTCGGGCCCCTGTGGAAAAATGTGACGAATAGGCCTCTTGTTCACACGAAAACGGCACATTTTTTGCCGATAGATTTCGAAACGGTAGATTTGAAAACGGAACTCTAACTGAGACATTTTTAAAACGGCATTTTGTGAACCCTCGAAAACGATGAAAACAGAACATTTTCGACACTTTCAAAACAAAGCTGATCGGTTCTTGAGGTGCAGGTCCCATTTTTTAGCATTAAATTCTTAGGGAGACTGCAATGAATTTGTAACCATCAGATTTTCTACCATATTCAAATTAATTGTGCCGGTATCGTGTGTGCGCGCTAGCTCAAATTTTCCTGCCGTCACATTTTTCACCGTTTTCAAAATGTAAACGCAGTCTTGTACCAATGAAGTGGAATGTACCAATAATGGCATCCGTTGATTTTAATTGTTGCACCAGCACCGAGGGGCTTTTTACTCATTCGAAAAAGCGTACGAGATTTTTTCAGAACAAAAGGTTCTTTACGGATTTTTGATGAATTTCTCTTGAAAACAAAAGGATTTTTGCAAAAGGTATACAAGATTTTTTGGAAATGAAATGCCCCTCAACCAGAGCAATCAGTGAATTCCAAATAGAAAAACTTTGTCCCCAGCACGATCCGGAATGTTTGTTTGGCAGACTATTATTTGTTGCAATGCGGCAATCAGATAAAGTTTAGGTTTCGTAGACGCATGCAGCCTTACTTTTTGTTATTTCGTACTTTCAATTTCAATTTTGCAGTTTGGGTACGCATTTCCATAAAACAAGTGCAGTCAGGAAAAATAACAAGAAAAACTTTTCATATTAGTGGAAGCAATGACTGATCCCTTTCTTAGCTGACATTTAGCTCAAACATGTCTGAAATTGGAGCTATCAGCAAATGAACTAAAGAAAAAACACGCAAAAAATGGTTAAAGGGTCTCTTTCATCCAGCATTCCTTGCACGTGTCATCTCTTGGCTTGCCTTTGTTCGTCGCCATTTTCGTGGACCATGAAAATGGCGGCAACAGAGGCAAACAAAGAGACGACACGTGCAAGGCATCCTGGATGAAAGAGACCCTTTAGTTTTCTCTCATCCTTGAAATTTCTCTAACAGTTTACGTCACCAGGACTTTTTCGAAATACTCTATCACTAACAACACATTCTTTAACAAGTAAACAAAATCCACCTGGTGAAGCTTCAGATTTCTCCTTGTTCTTTTGTTATACACTCATACTTCCCTTAAAAAGTCATCTTTAGTGTGCACAAGGAGACAGTTTGCCCTCTTGCTTTTCAGGGCAACGTTTGCGGCTTTGTTTCTGTTTGTTCTTGTTCGGGATGCTGCGAATTCCCCCTTTTGTAAATCTCAAAGGAAAAGACGATAACGCTGATTGGCTCGCTGGTCAAAAGGACGAGCGAAGCGTTTTGGGGCATGCGCAAATTAACAAAGGAAGGGTGAAGGGCGATGACCCTGAGATCGATATTGTGCAGACCCCAAAGCGCTTCGACTGGCGTCTTGCTCTTTTGGAGAAAATTCAAAAGACTTTCGCTGATAGTATCCCGAACAACAATTTCAGAACTGAAATACTGGCTTTGCTAATTGATTTAATTGCCTTATCAATCAAGAGCCTCTGCAGGTGTGTTACAAAGTCTTTCCATGTTCTTGTTCAAAACAACCAAACTTACAATATAAGTGACAATACTGAGTCTCCTCTTCCTTGGTTTGAAAGCAATCAATTGAGCACTATCATCATCTTCTGATTCTTTTGATTTGCATTTATCCTCGTATTTCTGTTTGGCATATGTCGTTCCAGGATTCCAGATGAATGTCTCACAAGCAGTTGACCATAAACCAAGCTATAAAATAAAATTTAGACTGTATAAATAGTCGTAGCTTTGCCTCTAAGTGATTTTATAAGATATTATTACCTGACTGAAGTTTCAAAAACGAGGCAATACAGAATCCCGCCATTCCTATTGGCTAATCGCACCTTTCCCGCGGGTTTCCCGTAACCTTGTATAATACGATACAAGGACGCGTTTTTTTTCGCCACAGCAACTGCTTTAGGCCTAGGCCTGTGAGATTTACAGTAAACTCGCAGCTAACAAATGTGTTTGGTTAAATGAGAGTCAAGATTAGAAGATGTCAGTTAATAAAACTCCTACTAACCGGTTTTGTTGTTGTACAGGAAAATATAAAGCCCTCGGTCTTAATGCACAGACCTCGCAAGCTCGGTCTGTACTTTAAACACCTCGGGCTTATATTTTCCTGTACAGCACAAAACCGGTTAGTATGCGCATATTATTAATCAACAGCAAGAAAGAAATTTATTCTCACAGGCCCACGTTTGATTGGTACCAATTCTGAAAGCGGTAGACTCAGCAGACTTGCAATTCGTGTTTCATTGACTCTCAGACCTCGTCCACACATATCCGGATACTTTTGAAAACGCATCTTTTTTATCCGTACAAAATAAATATCCGCGTCCACACGAAGATGCTGCTGCATTCAAACTCTGCTGTTCGAACTTTGACAAAAGAAAACAAACAAAAATATCCGGATACGTGTGACGGGGTCTCAATTTCCAAAAATGGCAGGTTTGGCAGGCATTTAGCATTTTAGCAGCTAGTGTAGCTAGATGGTAACATGTCATTGTAAGTTTTTGTTTCATTATATATTTTGAACGATATCAGAATGCCTAAAGGAAATACCAACTTTCTTTGCACTTACCCTCAACTCTTGTCCATTAGCAATTTCTTTGACATTCAGATTGGTGATATTTCGATAGCCTGATAGGGTGAATTTGACATCACCAGTTATGCCACGTTGTACCAAAACCTGCAAGAATATTATATATGATCAAGGGTGTTAGGACACGGATGTTTTGATTGATTATGTATTTACGTTGCTTGATCCTTGTGTTTTGTTTTGTTGTCTTGTTTTCTGTTCTGTTTCGTCTTCAACTGAGCGTAGTTAGGTCCAACCACTCTCAAGTTGTTCGAATAGAGCTCCCTTGTATTTCTGTGTCTTAGTGCGCCTTCGCACAAGAAAGGTTTTTGAAATTCAATAAACTTTAGACTTGCTCCAAGTCTGCTCCTTCCGTCCGTCGAACTGTTCCATTTACGGTAGTTCATGGCCCCGCCATTCCACCCGTCTGCCTTGACGGAATGTTGGAATGGCGGATCCAGGAACAACCGAACAGGGAACGGTTCGACGGACTGACCGAATAGGCTTGGGACAAGTCTAAATAAACTTAGATTAAGATAGTTTTCCAAGCAGTCTGACAACTAAACACCCCCGACTCACCCTTTTCATAAAATCAACAACTGAGCTACACTTGTCCCCTTGTCTTTTAATCTTGCACCGTCTTGTATCTTTCTGTCGATTTGCTGGTGAGCATTTGATCTTGTATTCTTCTGCTGCATTTGTCATTGCCTCCAAAGCATCATGCAACAACGGGTCTATTACCTAAATGGATGCAAATAAATTTCTTGAGTGTCTTAAAAGATCCTTCCAGTTGAATAGAATTCAGACTGCAGAGGAAAGATTTAGGACTTACTTGGGTTTCGATTTGGCTACTTTTCCTGCCACTTTATGAAAAAGGAAGATGTTTGAAAAGTGTGTCCATCAACTGTGCTGCCACATTATAGGAAATATGGTTGCTGCCAAACTTCTCTGCTCGATGCATCATCGCTGTTAGTAGAGACTGCTTTTATTGCTCATTGCCGGCTATTGATCAGTATTGACTATAAAAACCTGTTCTCTAATTTGAAATAAATTTTTCGTTGTCAGAAATTCAAGATTGCTCAATAAAAGATTGCTGAACGTAAATACAATTTATGCAAAACATTTAAGTCAATAACAAAATTACAAAAACTCCTTTCGACGTCTAATCTAAGAATGAAGCAGCAAAATCATGTTGAAAGTATTTGATACTTATTAGAGTCATTCGATATAATGAATGACCTTACTGCTTCAAAGTTCTTGCTTAGAAAATGAATACTTACCATGTGATGTGGACGATGAATTATTTGCAACTCATTCCATTCACAGATTGTTTCATTCAATCGATCTGCATCAACTGGCAGTTGAAGACCAAATATTCCTTCAGATATCGACTTATCTCTGAATTTGCTGAAGTCCTATGATAGAAAAAATATTGAGTTATCTTTGGATTGCTTGAAGCCAGCCCCTTAAAGGAACTAGAAGGTAAGATTTCAATCGTCTTTGAAATAAAACAAAAGAGTATTTTCACCAGACGATAACAATTTGATTGATACATAAGAATTGGTCATAAAAAGTTCATATGTGAGTTGTAAACGTTCCTTAGCAGTTTTTGACACCGATCTCAGCAAACTGTCAGAGTGTCTTTGCACACTCAGATCATTCTTAATGACCAGGACTAGGTTTTGGGACTTTCTTACTGGAAAAGTCAAGCTTTTATAAGTCTTCTAAGTGCACCTCTTAGAATCTTAGCTGATGATATGCTACAGCCAGTGACTCACTGAAGGTCAATGAATATCTCAATTTCTTGAAGTAGCTTTCAAGTATCACAAGAAGACCCTATCAGAGTTGAAAAGTCTGGATTTAGAAAATTTAGAATTAGCTTATTATTATACTTACCGCAAATGGGATGTACCAGCTGTACTTTGAACGGATCAGTCCTCGAAACTGGACCTGAACAAAATTCAAAGTTTGAAAGTGAACAATTCTTGTTATTGGCGATCAGTCAAGTTCTCTGACAGATCATTCAAGATTTAATCGGCATTAAAGCAGACATTTTGTTGGGTAGCGAATTAGAAAAGCTTGGACAAATTTTGTGCTCTTGACAGGCAAGAACACTCCTCAAGCAATGCTTGCAGCATGGGCACATGGACAAACTTATCGGCTGACAAGCAGCTCTTAGTTAGTTTGGCAAGGGCAAGAAATAAATTTACTTTCTAAGAACGCAGCTCCGATCTTAAGGAACATTATCAGCCATGATCACTGGTGCACCGAACTAAAAGCAAGACAAGCAGATTGACAGCACTTAGGCCAGAGGACAGAGCAGAAACTGAAAACGCATTTGCTCGAGAAATTCGTAACTTTGATCCCCGCTAACTCCCTGCAACATATCCCAAAGTTTGGTAACACTTGAAATTTTGTTCCTTGGGAATTAAACTCTTGATTTATCGTTTCAAGAAGCTTATCTGCCCATATACTTTCTTATCTTAGATTGCTCAATGACGCCATGTTACGCAGTTTCTGCTCTGTCAGGCAAGAGAACCTGTCATGACACTTGACAGCTGATGTTTGGTACCACAAAGGATCATGGTTAGCACTTGGTCTTTAACTCATGCGCAACAAATTTGAAACAACCCTTACCTCTCTCATTATAGCTTCAACGCGATCTCCTTGCACTACCAACAAGACTTTAGTTATTCCAGAAGCTCTAAGATCTTCAACAATTGTCCCCAATGTTTCACGTTTTGAGAAATCAACAGTGCCAATGATTTGAAAGAAGAGTTTGTTAACTAAATGATCATGTGACATAATGTCTGCTGCTGTTTCTCCAAGGCCATCTAAATATGACGGAATAGATACGTCACTGATGTGTTCGACTTGCTCGTTTATGCCAACAAAATCTGCAACTTAAAACGTTACCTTTGCGATGGAGGCAAGGGAAGCCTTTGCGAAAAAGGGAGGTAAACGAAAGTGGGAGAGACTCTGGCTAGAACTGTTCCTTGTTAACTGTTTTGTTCCTTTCTCCTTCGCAGAGGTCACTTTTTGTCTTTTTGATGCGGAAGAGACTTGGGCACGTCCACTGATGTGTAAGAAACTGATAAATCTGCTTCATTAAGTAATTCCTACTGCTATCTGTCATTTCAGGTCCAAAGTACGAGAAGGGTGAACAAATGATCCACTTTGCGAATATGACAAGTACAAAGGATTGTTTGAATTGTAAGTAAACTATGTGGAGTTTTTCTATTCCATCTAAAAATTTACAGGAGACATTACTAATTACCTGTAGAATTTGATATAGCAGACAGACCGAATTACTTTTTATATGTATAAGACAATACTTTGCAAAGGCAGTGGTCTTTCAGACCTAGAAATGGTCTCAGGATATTTGTAAAATCAATACTCTCGATCATTTCAAGTCCATTAGTTCCTTGTCATACAGTTGGCAGTTGACAGTTGGTCAATACAGTTGGCAAATTTTTGATACAGAATTCGAGCCAGTTTTTGGTAAAAATTTCCAGCCAAAATGATAGCTAGCTTTGATTAGAGCCCGGTCCTATCTGTAAAGTCGATGGACTGATTTTAGCCTTGTACTGTTTCAAGGATGAACAGCTACACTCGCTGAAGAAAGTCCGTGTTGATTTTGCAGCAAACATGTACGACTTCCAGAGTCATTTGCAACCAACTCATAGTGTGATAGGAGAAAGAAAGAGAAACAAACCCTCTATGATGACAGCAACTTCTCTGGGCTGATGTTCTTTGACCATAGCAATTAATGCTTGATTCAACTGATCCGGATCTGGCCTCATACTGATTACATTCTTGCATTGTGTTCTGTGCTCATGACTTAGTGTTATATGAGGTTTCTTCAATATCTCACTCATAACACATGACATGGGATCCACTTGATAAGGTTCAAGGATGAATGACGCATGGGATAGGCCATCTGTCAGTTGATGGCAGCGACTACCTGAATAATGAATAAACTGGTGAAAAGAGCATGTGACGAAGGTATCTTAAAGCTTTGTTTGCCTGACTTTTTATAGAATTAATTGCATTGGTACATCTTAACCGCTGTTCCTAAATACAATTCCTGGATATCTAAATTCATTCACATTTTGAATTACTGGTTGAAAGGCTTTCCTTTGCTTGCAGTCGCTAATCACTTTGAATTGAGATGTGAAACAAAGCAACTAATGCTATTGTATTACAAAATTTGCCCTTGTTTGGCAGTACAGAAATTAGAAACTTACTATGTCGTAACATTGATCCACTTTCTATCACGAACTTCGTTACATTTAAGACTGCACCATTTGTTGCATTTATGACGTCGATACTGCTTTGCAATGCAGCTGGATTGAATTCCATGGAATTAGGCAAAAGTAGACCTGTAAGAATAACAGATGATATGAGGGATGGGTGAATGACTTTTGGAGCACAAAAGACATCTATTCAATAGAAGGAGGATAAACATGACTTTGAATACCAAACAACATCTATCCAATAAATGTGAGGGGTATATGCATAAGGGAGCGGTCATTTTTAAAGTTGGGTACAGGGGTGGAAGAATTTTTGGAGGGGTGCCAAATTATTTTGCTTCGTCTTGTTGGGGTATCAAAAATTTTGGCAAAAATTACAAAACATATGATGGGTTGTGAAATTTTTGGAATATATGTTTGACTGAAATGAAAATGCATATCTCTTATAAAAATTCCATATGTTACTAATGTGTTCATCAGGCAAGGAAGAAGATACTTGAAGTAGTTGGCGATGATGCTTTGTTTATGACTTGTTTACTTTAAGTTTTGGTTTATTTTATGTTCAGACTGCGCTACTTAGTGGTTCAAGTTTTCCATGTAGATTTAAGACCATTTAAGATAAATCACTCAATAATGGGGGCATGAAATTTTTGGCGTCCTTGAAATGGGGTGGCAAATGTTATTACATTTAGCAAATGGGGTAAGAAAAAGTTCCTATTTGTCTTAAAAATTCTTCCACCCCTGTCCCCAGCATTAGAAATGACAGCTCCCTAATCAGGAATACTAAATACATCTTTTCAATAGATTTGAAGACTTAAACACAACATCAAAAAACTTCTAGTCGATAGACTTTAGGATCATATACATATACTTGTTGGGGAGACGAGATATGCTTTGTCCGAGGAATCTTATGTTTCCCCCCGTGCAGTAGGTTATAGCTCATGCGCAATAGCGTTTTGGGGTTGAAGCTGTCACTGGCGCATGAGCTTTGACCCACTGCACGGGAGGACATATTAATTTCCTCAGTCAAGCGTATCTTGTCTCCCCAACAAATACATAGACTGGAATACCAAACTACATGCTGACTGTGATTTCAATGCCAAAAGGTAGAGATGGGCAGCCATAGAAATTGAAATCATGAAAATAAGGAAAAAATCCCCCCCCCATTGTGCTATTTCTAGACGGGGACACTGGATTAGAACGGCA
This sequence comes from Aurelia sp. 4 Dawson et al 2005, assembly GCA_964019985.1. Classification (NCBI taxonomy): domain Eukaryota; kingdom Metazoa; phylum Cnidaria; class Scyphozoa; order Semaeostomeae; family Ulmaridae; genus Aurelia; species Aurelia sp. 4 Dawson et al 2005. The sequence goes on from OZ026502.1 coordinate 17,395,099, forward strand.
CCATTTTAACTTGTGCTTCACATTCTGTCTTTTAAAGCGTGTCAAACATGCCGATCTCTACACAGTTTATTGCTTGTATGACTATTTGCAAGATTTTCCGATGCTATGGTGCTAACGACCCTCAATGACTTACTGTGCCCTGACTATTTTATGAAACCAACTGTTATTCGCAAAATTAGTTGTGTCTGCAGTATCGAAGAAAGTTCTTTATCATTGTCCACTTTCTCGTATGCTCACCCAGGCATTCGTTTGCCATCAACAAATATTTGATTACGTGATTCATATTTTACTTACCAACATTTATGTTTCTCGCAGACAACACCATTCCGGTTGCCAACAGCATAGCCAGAGTTATCGAAAGTTTCCCCATACCGATTAACTATGATCTAAGCCAAAATACACATAAAAACCTACGGAAAAAAGTCACGGTTGTGAGATATAGAAGAACAAGTTCAGGGTTTTAGTTATAACTCTACACATCATTAGCAAGCTGTTACTCAAGATGACATAAGTTTAACAGTAGAATCCAAGATTATTGACCTGACTATTCATTGTATCATTACACATGTTCTTGGGTTTAAAGATATACAAAACGGCATCTTATTCAACTGTTGCATTTCAAATCAATGAACTGGTAATCAACTGAAATATCATACAGAAGTAACCCAAGTTTAAAGCGATATTGTTTATTTTTACCTTTTTTCTGAGTGGGCTTGTCAGGATTTCTAGCTACTAAAAGCTAAGTTAGGCCAAATGTGCATGCCACATCCAGGCACAGGACCCTTGCTTAACGTCCCTTCCTGAGGACGACGATGTGAGTTGTGAAGTCAGGTCTCCAAGGTCAGCCATCCGGAGTTCAACATCACTCGACAAGCTTAACTTCCGTCACCTTACGAAGACTGTATAAGTCACTCGCCCAACGCACCTCGATAGACAACATCACAGACAGCATAACATGGCATTAGCCAAGGCTCTAACTATACAACTGCACATATCTTTGAGCAGTTTTACCTGTAGCATTACAAGTCAATATCAGGGTATATTTTTAGTCACATTATTTTATATAACATTCAGCTAGTTTATAACTGTGGCATTACGGATTATTGACCAAGTTTTCAAAATAATGTTATCATGGACCTGACTCTTAATCGTAACAACACAAAAGTTACCTTGATTTCATCTCAAGCAATGTGACATCATGGACCTCTCTCTTGATTGAACTGTTACAAAAGAATGACCCAGGTTTTTGATCATAAGATAGATATGATGTCATCAAGGTAGGAGAGACTGTGAACACCTTGAGTTGCAAGATATGATTAAGTTGGAGTCATGGCCTGATTGATGCATCTTAGCTGTTGGTTTTAAGGATTATCGTTGCCATGATGTGATTAATTGGTATGCTTTTGGTATTGACCAATGTCACTGTGTGGTTGATGATGGATAACATCGCTCGAGTAAGTCATCGATATAGGTTGCAACTGTACTTCAATAAACCCCATGTCAATCAGTCATCGACGTATCAACAATATGTCACTGTGATGTGATTAATTGGTTTGCTTTACGTATCAACCACTGTCATTGCATGGCTCATGATTGACAAAGCAATTCACCTGAGTCAGTCATCGACATAGTCAGTTATTGTACATCATTAAGCCCCATCTTATCAATTAGTCATCTACGTACCAACAAGAAAGTTGATCGTTGCCACGATTTGAATATTTGGTATATATTTCATATTAACAAATGTCATTGCGTAGTTTATGACTGATAATATGATTTATCACTTGAATAAGTCATCAATATAGCCTGTTACTGTAGCCTCCTGCTATGAATTATTGCCATTATGCAATGTCATTACATGGATCAAGGGCGATAACATCACTTGAGTAAGTCATCACCATGGCCTGTTACTGTACTTTCCTGCCCGCATTTGAGGAAGAATTCAGTTCCTTACTTGAACTCTTAACTATAATTCTCTTCAATATTTGCTACTTCTGGCATGCACAGCCCAATCTTGCATAGGTTTTTGATTGACTCATTTCAAACTAATACTTGGCTTAAATTTGGGTGAATCATGGTTGAACCGAGGGTTGAACCACTTCTTGATAACACAGTGTGGGTAATATCAGCTATATTGTGAACTTAAAACCTTTATCTATCCACAAACTAAAACTATCAAAGCTAGCAACCAGTTGATGAAAGGGACACTTTCTGTCCTCAGAACTAGAACTAGAGTACTTAAGCTCTTTAGCATCTCCCCAATGAGTTATCAATATGTTATGCATGATCCAACACCAATTAACTTATTCAAGTCATAGCTAAAAAGATATCGCGTTATTTGATTGGTAACATTTGGTAGGCATCAAAAACAATGGCTGAAACAACTGTTGTGTTTACTTGATGTTTGATAATGTAGATGTTCGATTGTATCGATGATCGATTGTATTGATGTTCGATTGTATTGATGTTCGATCGTGTTCAGTTCACTTCTACTACAGAGGTTGTTCTCGTGAACTTGTCATCAACGTATTTACACTTCGCGGTCTGTTGATATCGTACTCCGTATGAATCTCCGGCAAATACGGGGAGAACAACTTTATGCTAGCATCTCAACTTGAGATTCTCAAGCAGCTACAAAAGCTAGTCAGATTTCTAACTCTCAGGGGAATTTTCTCTGTTACAATACTCAGTAATCACTTCCAATCTCAACATTGTTTGACGGAAAAGGCCTTCCATATGTTTTCAGATGGTTTTCGAGCAATAAAGGAACGTATCGAGAAACGTTGAAACAATGTTGAAAACGGTTCTCATAGCTAGAAAAAGATCAAAGATTCAAGGAAAAAATCGAAAAAATCTTTAAAAAATCTTGTTTTTGCAGAGATTTTTTATCGACAACACAATTTCACTAAAATCCAATGACTACGATGTATTAAAATCAAAATCTAATCAACTTACCAACAAACATTAATAAATAAATTCCTTTACATATGCTCTACCACCACGGCTCAAGCTCTTCCTTCCTCTCGCAGTTCCCTCCAAACTGGTTAACTTCAAGCCATGATAATTAAATCTCTAGGGTTCCAACTGATAACATGCTAACTAAATTCACATTAGATGACCTCGCAGGAGTCCACGGTGACTTTCTATTGGGCTTTAATTAATTCGACTTCGAATTTCTGAGCCATTATGTTTTCCGTGGCCATCTGGTAACAGCCTATCTAAGCTCTGACCACAAGACACCATGAGCTTGAATAATAGCAAGCTGTCAAAGGCCACTATCCTATATTCTCTGCTAACACCATTAGTTCGCTTGACAAAAGCTTCACAGTTTAAGGTTTAATGCAACTGCCAATGTGTGTAGATACTTTTCTGATAATTTCTAACGTTTACGAAATATCATGGTTGGAAAGCATTGAAAGTTGCTAAAAATGCTTCAACGGCTGGGAAATTTTGGACCCTCATACAAATATTACACACAGAGAGTGTATGACGATAACCGGGTGTGCCTATCGTTTAGCACTTGCTAATCCACCAACACATTTGAAGGTGCTGTAGCGCAGCGGTGTAATTCCTTGACTTTGCAGCCAGAACAGTCAGGCAGAGTGGGTTCGATACACGGAAGGGGCCCGACGACTTGAGCATCATGACAAGGAGTTGCGGACTCGATTAACGCCTAGCTTCTTCTGCGACCCTAACACTTGACATTTCGCGGTCTGTTAATAGTTTTCTACCAATAAGGTAACGCAAAGAGAAACGTTGAAACGGTGCTGAAAACTGTCCTTATTGCTGGGAAAAGACCATGGATACAAGGCAAGGATATAGAGAGACCTAACTTTACATTAGATGGTAACAATCTCAAATGGTACTTGGAGTATCTACTTTACTATTTTACTTTGTAAATAGTCTTTCTCAGCCTTGACAGTAGATTGGAACACTATAATTGCTCAATTGACCACTTATTTCACTTGGGAACTTGTCTGTTTCTGCCTAATCTACCGTGAAGACAGGGGTAGACCAACTAAGAAGCAAAATAGATAACCAACATACCAGCTGAGGTTGTTCCCGTCTATATTCTAGCCAGAAAAGAAACTCTGGGAAGTTAAATATGTAATCAATCTACCATTTACGAAAGATCCCATCTGTAATCAAGAGAACTACAGACAATCTACGAAATGAAATAGATAGTCAATGCAAAATTTGAGGTAAATCTCATCCCAACGAAAAATAGATCTACAGTATCGCCCGTGTCTCTCTTAACACTCGTTTGCTCCGCTGTGGCTCTGCACTCTCCCTATTGAAGGAGCTCAAAGACCGAAATGAGACTGTTGATAGCCTATCAATAAACCCGGGGGAGTAACATCCAAAATTCTCTAAACAAGGTCCCTTTTTCGACAGATTTTCCATGAACATGGCCGGGTTTTCGAGAAATTGGCAAAAATTGTCAAAAATGGGTAGTTCTCCTCCAAAATTCATCATAAAAGTGGGTATGACGGCAACTGTTGGTAATTAGAAGAGGATAGCTTTATGAAAACCGAGCGACAGATCCCCGTCCATCTATAAGTCATGTACCCTCCCCCACCTGGCACGAAAGCGAATGGCAGCTGACTGAAAATGCTAAATCGACAGGATAACGGTGAGGATGAAAAAACAAAGAACACACAAAGGTGGACCTGACAGTTCTGATTCTTTACATGTTCAACGATAATTAATCTAATAAGAACTTCCACGCTTTCCCAAAACCCATGGTTCTTTGGAGGATTCTTAGTTAAATTTTATCAAGTTCCCGCCATTTCCTGCAAACGAGGCAGATTCAAAATTGAAACCATTACGAGGCTGCATGTTGTGACACCAGATTCTTTTCGATCGGATTTCGATGGAGAAAGACCTACGAAAGAAAGCAGAGCAAAACGTAAAGCAAAACGTGTCCTGACGGTGAAAATAACTTGCAGTCATGTGGAGAAATCATTTGCAGTTATGCAGAAGAATAGCTGTAAGGCCAACTGTTTGCACAGCTAGTTCAGCGAAGAGTGGAAAATTCGGCAAATTGTCTAGCAGACTTGCAACTTGGGGGATCAAATCACAAGGACAGAACTTGCGACTGTACAGCTCGTATGATATTTTTCTGTTGTTTTCTTTGAAATTACCGGTTTATTTTGAAACAATTGACATAGTTTTTATCAGTGAAGAAGATCACCCTTTCTCTGCGTATTCAGATTTCAAAGAATTGCTGGGATACCAGTCTCTGTCTCACAAATTCGTAAGCAAGCATATCGAGGCATGATGAGGCTGGGCTGATATCAGGGGTAGATCCAGCCCAAAGCTGAGGGAGGGACAGCGTATAATTGAAAGTAAGCGGACCAAAAGGCACACAAAAATTTGTGGACTTCTGTAATTGAGACAATTCATTGGCTTCTCCCACATGCTGATTGAAACAGTTAAAAAAGAGTGTCTTAGGGTCACAACGAGGGGCCCACTTTTAACCAAAAAGGGGGTGCCAAGCTAAGTTTCCTTTTAAAAGGTGGAGCAGTTGTCCCCATTTATACTCCCTTAAATCTGCCACTGGGTGGTATCTTAGTGTGGAAAGCTGGTTTTGGTTATGACAAAGGCTTACTCTCACACTTTGCCACTTAAAGACAATGGACCTACTGTTCTTCCATTGTTCTTAATGTTGCTCCACACCAAAGATATTTGGTGTAACATCCATTTTTTGCAATTGATCCTTCCAATTTTTGAAAATAAGTCCTGTGCAGGCAAAATTTTTCCCCTGGTCAAGCAAGAATGTTGATAAACAGTGAGTGTTGTCTCAGGCAGCCCTCTTTTTCCTCCCATATGCTTATGCACAAATTGGTTGCAGTTGTTACATGAAAATCTCGGCAAATAATTAGTTCCTTCCTTGTGTGAGTATAAATTTTGCTTTTTTGTAAATCTCACCTGAAGACAACTTTGATAGAAGCTCTGTGCCACTCAACTGAAAATAGTGCATAAAACTAACAATAACGTTAGTTAGTAGGTGCACCATTTTGGAGAGTGGAAACAAGTTGCATCATCATGAAATGGAATGAAAGTAAATGATAAGCATTTCTGGTATTATGATGTTATTATGTTTATTATGATTATGGTATTAGATATTACCAGATGCCTTTGTCCCCCCCCCCCTATCTTGTTACCGCTTATTCTTGCAGTCAGTTCAGTTCTGTTGGCATTACATTGCAAAATCAATGCCCATCTTCCCGCCACAGTCTGCAAAATCTGACAAATACACATCCCGTTGTATTCTATAGCATGAGAGACAGATTGAGAAATCTTTGTTGCCCCCTTATCTAACATATTCATGCTTGTTTAGGGCAAATTGCCATATTGCCATATTTCCATTAAACTTTGACAGAGAGTTGTTGCAACTCTTTCTTTCTTTTTGAATAGTTTGGAGCAAGCAGCAAATATGGCATCAAGTAAATCCAATCTGGCCCACCATTATTTTTATGTGTGAAAAGTTCAAAGCTAGCCTCATTTTCCAGTTCATGCAAGTGTTTTAAAAATTTTGTTCAATCAAGCGTCCTTTGTAGAATACAAAAAGCAAAAGCAGGGTGCTGGAACCAGGGTACTGAGAGGGTGGCAGCTCCCAATGTGGGGAAGATTTGAAGAAGTATGCCTTTTTTGGTAAATATCCACCTTAAGTCAAGTGAAAGTTTTTGTGAACAATGAACTTTTTGTTGGGTAGCCCTCAACAAAAGCCTTGGAGTGGCTGGAGATCAAACAAATCTCATATTTCATAATATCCCCTTTTATACAGTTCAAGCTTAGACATCCCACATCATCATCATGCTGAGGAAGAAATCTTAACACACAGTTACTGTCAAGGGTCTGCATCAAAACCTTTGCTTGGAGAAACAATTGGTCAAAGACTGGACAAAACAACTGAGATGTTTCCTGATAGGGAATATGTTGTTTGTGTGGATGATCAGAGAAGAGCTACATTTGCTGACTTTAGAGAAGAGGTAATCTTTCAGTGAAATAAATTCTTCTTTGAGTTAGGCTTTGTGCACATATGCTAAGAATTCTTGAGTCAGTGGAAGACTGAATTTTCAAACCAAAAGTTTTGAGAAATTGAAGAGAATTCTTAGGCAGGAAGCCAAACATCTGGACAAGGCCTGTGCTGCTTGATAAAAGGTTTCACGCTCTTAATTTTTGAATTTTTGACAAAAATGTGCTTGCCTTACTTGCTTTGGCAGTTTCTTCACAATTGTTTGGTTTCTGAAAAGTACCTTAAAATGAATGGTGTCCAGTATTTTTCTTGATAGTTTCACCTTTTAAAGTCAAACATACTTTGGTGACTACCACCAGATCCACTGGTAGGATCTTGTAAGGATCTTGACAGTTCAGTGCACATTAACATGACATGCTACCGAATTGTTAAAGAATCCTTTGTCTGGTGAAAAATTTCTTGATCTTAATGAAAGGATGTAATTTTTTTAAACAAAAAGTCTATAGAAATCTTCTTAAGAGTTCTTAGTTCTTTAAAGCAAGAACACTTAGTAAGAAACTGTAGAATATTGTCAAGAATTCTTCTGAATTTTTTCAGTATTATCAGATTTCTTGAGCCATATGAAAGAATATAAATTTTTTGAACAGGAATTCTTAAGAAAAAATGCTTTATTGAAAGAAATGCATTGTATCTGAACCATGTTGTTTCTTTTCAGGTTGATAAACTGGCTGCAGGATTTCTTGCAATGGGTTTGAAAAAAGGTGACAGAGTTGGAATGTGGGGACCAAATTGTATGGAATGGGTCTTGATGTCATTTGCTACTGCTAGAGTTGGTATAATCATGGTTAGTTAAATCTTATCTTCTGTTTTCCATGTGCATAATGGCTTTTAACTTTGTCTAGATGAAAATTTCAAAATTGAATGATGGTATCTTTACTTAGAAAAATAAGAATTTGCAAAATGGTATGAAACATAAAGATTTGCATCAAGGACCGCATCCTTCAATATACAACTTTCCTTAGCCTAAAGGTAGACATGTTATCCAAAGTAAGAAAGAGTCTAATACAACAAACAGTACCAGGTAGTTATGGCCACCCAATTGATTATGTTAATCATCCATTTGTGAAATGCATCCCATTAAAGGCAACATCACTTAAAGGTGATCTGAAGCAAAAATTTTTATTGATGCAAATGGATAGCACTTTTGAATGATAGAGAATGTCGTTTACCATTTTGTGATACCTAGTTTCATTTTCGAATTATACACTATTTTGTATGATTGGCTGATGACGTCATTTTGTTTGCAAAAACTAATGAAAATGTACGAGGCTCGCTATGTTTCCTAAAGGAAATTGACTCCAAGAACATTTCTTAAGTTGGCATACCTTTCTAAACATCATATCAGTCCATGAAACAATTTCTATTACATTTATTCAGCTCAACTTAAATGTCTCTGACAATTGTAACCTTTCAAAGCTTAGATACAGCTATATTCCAGTACATCATCCTAGCAATTTGCAAACAAAATGACGTCATCAACTGAAACTTAATATCAGTGGATAACTTGAAAACGAAAAGAGATATCAAAGAAATTTAAACAGGAGTCCGTATTATTTGACAGTGCCATTAATTTGAATCAATAAAAATTTTCGCTTCAGATCACCTTTAAGTTCCAGAAATATGGAAACAGCCATAGCAAGCTTTTGCTGTTTGTTTCATAGACACTTTCTTCCCTCAGATAATTGGTCTACTCTTAGGCTAGAGATAGGTTGCCCCAAGTGATATCTTAGCAACATTTTAGCAGGGGTGGAAAAAATGGTGGACCACAGCACCAATGGTTCCAGACCTAGGAATTTTACAAAAAATACATTGTATCATTGACAAGTCTTGATGCGGTCAGCTGAAAAACCAACAAAGTTTGCCCAAATAGTAGATTGTGATTAAGACTAATAATCAGTTCTTCCTGTCATATTCCTTACATACAGTATTGTGACCTGTCAAAAGTGGGCACTTTTTGAAGAGAGTCTCACAGAAATTTTTTTCAGACTTGTTTTGGTCCCAGAAAGTAAAATATTTTTTCCACCCCTGCATTTTAGAAATTCATTCATTCATTCATTCATTCATTCATTCATTCATTCATTCATTCATTCATTCATTCATTCATTCATTCATTTAAATTTGGTATATATCTACGTATTTTACAGCAATAAAGCTAATTTGCACCAACAATTTACAATGAACCTAAAGAAATACATATTAAAATCAAAGAAATTCAGCATCTATTTACAAATTGTACAAAGGCAGCTGATTCCATCCCAAGTCTTAATTTCCTTCTTGAAGGCTACAACAGACTCTATCGTTTTTGCATCATCATTTAGGGCATTCCACCATATAGCTCCTTTAAATCTCAGAGAGTTTATCCCATATTTCATAGTGTAAGACCTCTGAGGAGGCTCACATAAAACGTTTTTGCATCAGTTACAAGATATAGATTTTGGTTAAGAAGTTATAAGACACTAAAGTAGCAATAATATATTCAGTAAGTGCTATGCTTTACGCATTATTGAACACAAACTGAGCCATGTTTGCATTACTAAATGCAAAAATTGATGCTTGTCTTGCAACTGCTGCTTCCTCCAGTCAAATTTTGAAAATCAAAATACCATGCATGTCACCCCCCCCCCCCGTCTCAGCTGCAAATTTGATTACTCACAGAAGCCTTTTGTTGACAAAAATTACAAGCATTTGGTTAATGTTTGAATCTTAATGATTGCTTGATCACAATAGGTCATTTACAAGTGATTTCCTTGCAACCTTTGCTTTAGCTTTTGCAGTGGAAAACTCTATTGTGTCCGCATCCCAACCTTACACCATGCATGTCACCATGCATGTCACCCCCGTCTCAGCTGCAAATTTGATTACTCACAGAAGCCTTTTGTTGACAAAAATTACAAGCATTTGGTTAATGTTTGAATCTTAATGATTGCTTGATCACAATAGGTCATTTACAAGTGATTTCCTTGCAACCTTTGCTTTAGCTTTGCAGTGGAGAACTCTATTGTGTCTGCATCCCAACCTTTTTCTTTAATTTGCAATAGGTCAAACAGGTTGTGGCAAGTTGCATGCATCTTTCAACTTCTGCCGCTGCAACTACCTGGAGGGGAACGCAGTGGCCATCCTGCCACATTTCTAGGAATCAAAAGAGAGATATTGCAGCTGTTTTGATGCAGCCTGAATATTATGCCGCTATGCGGCATCTAATTGCTGCTTTGTTTAGTGATCATATGACAAGCCATATCACTCTGTGACTGGTTGTCATTTTGCCGATAAACTGCTTTACTTCTTGGCAATGAAAGTAAATTGCAAGAAAATGAAGCAGTATGCACAAGAAGAGGAAAAATTCAGTAGTGTGACCACAACAAATAGAAGAAGCATTCATTAAAACAAATTGAATTGAGTTCAGGATCTGACAAATTCTTAGAGAGGCTACAGAAGCCTAATTGAACAGATGGTTCTTTATTTGCCTGATGGCTAGCAAGCTCATTTGGATGATCTTCTAACAAACTTTATATCTGAGTTGAGCTAAGATGCCCTTGGAAATTCCCATGGAGATATTGTACAGTAAATTGCACATTGATATGTGTATGCGTTTTTTGATGATAAAAAAATTTGGTTTGCATCCTGTATAAATGCCCCTTGGCGATTCTTTATCCACCTGTACAGAATTTGGCTATGTAGAAATTTTTAAACCAGTCCGTTTGTGGTCACTGGATGGTGAAAACCTTACCGGATTTGTATCAAGAGCGCGTATAGCATTTTCGCCTTTGGGGCTAGCAATGCCAAAAAAGTTTCACTATTTAACACCTCTGTAGGAAAATGAATTGGAAATAGAATGAATTTTAAGGAAAATTTTTTAAACAAATGGAAGAATAGACAAAATTGGCTCAGATTTGTTTACACCCATTCAAATTATGTGATCAATCTCTTGATAAAGGATCTTTTGAATTCTCTGGCATGATTTGTGCCATGCAAAGTGGTACCATTGAGCGCAAAAAGTAGCATAATACTAAAACTTCCCAAGAGTATGGGAAGTTTAAAATGGGTACAACAAACTTGACTTGAAATGGGTAAAACAAGCTTCAACCATTTAGATCTATGATAGGAAACAAATCGAAGAACAATCCTTGTAGCTTAAATTATAAATTTCTACCTTGAAGTTTTGTTATTTCATTTCAGGTTAACATAAACCCAGCTTATAGATCTGATGAACTAAAATATGCTTTAAAGAAGGTAAGGCAAAGTTAAATTTTGTATTGAGAAAAAAGCTGTTTGAAGCACTTTGAATTCCAAAGTGTTCTGGATTAGTCAAAGCATTTGAGCTTATTGTCATCATAAACGAAAATATGCCATATTCCCTGTAACAGTATAATGCAAAAGCTCAAATTGCACTCAAATGCCCCAGAGCCAGGGAAAAATTTACAGGCAAATACCCAGGGGGCTAAGAAAACTTTTTAAGCAATTGACTGGGGATGTTCTTTGGGTATGGTCAGGGTAAGAATTGAATAGGAAAGAGCATACCATTGAAATAGACCTTGTAGCTATTCTGAAAAGGAGCCTGGATCGAACGATATTTCATTACGTTTTGCAGAAATTCGAGTGTGAACAATTGTGATCGAAGCTCTAACGCCACTCATTCGAACCTCGCGCATAAAAATGTATAAAGATGACGCTTGATCCAGGCTCTTTTGCAGAATAGCTCAAAGGTCTATTGATGACGATAGGCTACTTGATATCGAGACTCCACCTTGACCCTTGACTACTTGATACTGTAGATACAGCTGGTTGTGTAGTAACATTTGTTGATGATGACGTCGTTGTTGCATCTGATTTGCTTTGTGATTGGTTCGTTCATGACGGGAATAGACTCAGTGATTTTCGTTGCAAACGCAATTTTTTTCAGGTTGGATGCAAAGCACTTGTCATGCTCCCGTCTTTCAAAGTATCAGATTATTATGGTATACTTACGGATATTGCACCAGAACTTGCTACGTCAACCCCAGGAGAATTAAATATAGATAAGTGAGGCCCTTTCTCGATGTTTATTTTGTTTATAACGATTAAACTTCTATCTGTAGGTATCGAGGTGATGTCTATGGTGATTATGAAGCCCGTTTCCTCTGGCTAATGAAAAAGTTAAGGAACAAGTCTGGGGTCGGTATGGTTAATGCTAGAAAAGAAGCTTGCCAATTGCTGCTGCGCATTATGGACATCTTTTAACTTTTTGATGCTCGTAACAGCTGTAAATTAGTGAAACATTCATGCAATTTTAGGCCAAATATCGTACAATTTCATCGCCACTTTGTCGTCAAACAACGATAAAAGAGGCTAGCAGCAATTAAGAGGCAAGAAAACATTAGGGCGGCATCATTGTGTCGAGCGTGACGTAAAAAACCCAAATTCTTTGCTTTTGTGACGTCACTATCCTCTGGTCGCTTATTTGAATACGTGATTTCGCAGAGAAAAGACCATGTCACTTCGCACAAACAAATAGATGCAAAAGTCCAACTCGGAACACTGCTAATGATGCAAGTTAGCAATAGCAATTAACACACGCAAATGGTGTAAATCTCACGCTGTCGATTGAAGCTTGAATCACAATGAGATTCATATTGCCACCTTAAGCTCTCGTAGCGCGGACCTAAATCAGGTCCAGTTTGCAGAGTAAGATTACTAGCCTCTGTCGTCTGAAGTGACACCATTCAAGTTAAAGAGCACAGAGAAATAAAGGACTCAGGAAATAAATCTAGTGACAAGCAGGATACTTCTTGATAGCAACTTTTCTCGTGACCTAAAGTCCAGCCACTTTGAAATCTATTTTCTTAGATTACATATAATCAATGTTATCGGAGGAGCCTTGAAACCAGCTTCTGCTGAAGGGCACCCCTCTTTGAAAGGATTGAATATGAAATATATTCACCCTAAACGCTCATTGAGCTCTATGAATGTCTCTACAAAGTGAGAGCAGCTTCCTCATTTCAAATGCTCTGTTGTTTAGATGTCATATTGAAATATCCCGTCATTTCTTTTTTGCTAGGCTTCCAGATTTGAAACATGTTGTCTTAACGGAAGGAGAAGCGAAGCCGTAAGTTGATCATGACCTCAGCCGCAACTGAATTTCGTTACAATGAATGATGTTTAACTTAGAGATTGAGCAAAACTGTTGGAGAAAGAAACATTGTGCAACAGGTCTTTCGTTTGAAATAAATTTTGGCAACAGGATGTTTCCCTCAAAATGAAACAAATAAAGGGCATGGGAGCACGAGCAGATATGAAAAGATTTTACACACTTGTCAGTTTCTTTCCCTAACCCTCAAGCGAAAGTGATGAGACTGTTAGGCCTAGTTAAAACATTTAACTTTTTGCCGAATCGAATCGAACTTTTTTAAATACCTCTGCCATGTTTATGAAATCTAATGTAAAAATCATGTTTTGTGCAAATGCAGTGGCTGATTACACATAGAAAAAGCTTGACGTGACTTGGAATTGGTTAACTAAACGTGGTAAAAATACCATGTTTAAATCATTTCATGCTTCTGCAGCTGAAGCCGTTAGAGCTGGTGAACTACTGCCGTTACAACAACCCAAAACGGCTTCCGACCTAAGCATCGTTTTCATGTCAAATTTTTTAATTCGTATATTTTCATTTAAATAGGGGTACATTCACATTTGAGGATGTGTTGAACTTTGGTGGAATTGGTGAAAGACAAAAAATTCACGAATTGCAATCTCAACTTCAGTTTGATGATCCAATCAATATTCAATTTACATCTGTGAGTAGCTATTTTAAAAGTTTTATTTCATCATTTAGAGACGGCCACGTTAAAGGACAGCTCCGAGATGATTAAAGATCCTGTACTCCCCACGATCCTTTCTGGTCTGACAATGAATTTTATGCTGTATAAAAATGACTATGGCCTAGCAATTGCAAGGCTGTGTTGTCGTTTCAACCTTCAACTGAACGTTGTGAAGTCATCGCTTTGAACTCAAACAAAAGACATTCCCAAAAGTAACTGAAGGATTAGGGAAGCTTTTCTCCTTAGAGCTATACATTTCCCCATATCCTGTGGTCAAATTGCGTTTTTTTACAGTAACAGTGATGTTTTGCTGGTTTGAGCGCATGCAAAGGATCATGGGGAGCACAGGATGTTTAATGCATTCAATTCCTTATCAACAACTTATATGGACTCAAATGCCTTAAGCCTCCCTCTCTAGTAAGCCCCTCCCCTCTGAGTCAAAATTTGAAATAAGCCCCCCGTCTCTATTAAACCCCCCCCACATATACAAAATTCTAGAATTTACCAAATATTTTCCATTTCTTTAGCTACACAACCTTGCACCTAGTATGGTTGAGGATAAGAACTGTGTCGAATTTATGTATTTGAGCCATAGAATTGTATGTTGATTCTGCAAAATATGGGATAAAAGAACTGAAAAGCTACCAAATATATCCTTGTCACTTAATTTTGTGAATAAGCCCCCCCTCTAAAAAGCCCCCTCTCTATCAAGCCCCCCTCTGGAAGTTCCGAAATTAAATAAGCCCCCCCGGGGGCTTAATAGAGCTTTTACGGTAGCTGGACTCAACCAAATGTTTATACTTTTTTCTGGGACACCAGATAGCTCTTAGTCACGTGATATTTATGTTTCTCTTATTTACTTTCAGGGCACGACTGGCAATCCGAAAGGGGCGACATTAACTCACCATAATGTAATGAACAATGCATACTACTGTGGACTTAATTTAGATTATAATCAGGTATGTAACAATCTTTCTCAGAATTTAGAGGATCTTTGAGGGAGAGGTTACCTTCAGAGTAATGAAAAATTGGTAAAAATTTGCCAATTAAATTTGGATTCTTGAATCCTCTTGAAATCTAGCCTTTTGAGTACCTTTTGAGTAAGCATAGAACTCAAGTCGTTAACAGGGTGGATGTAAAATCTGTTACTTTTGTCTTATAAAGGAAGTGCTTGAAATAACTTTTGGTAATTCGCTGTAGATATGCTGTGACAATTTTTAGCTGTGACGTCAGTAAGGCTGTGACGTCATCAAATTTCTAAATGCTAAACCAGAAAGGTTGCCTGTTCTTGCTTGCAGTCATATTGTAGACCTTCATAAGTTATGGTCTTCTTGAAGGCTTTATAAATTTCACCTCAAGACATTCAACATTTACGATCGTTTTCTTTTTTTCAAAATTTTCGATGAATTTTTACAAAAATAATCAGAATGCCGCCATTTTGAAACTAATCGAGATATGAAAAAATTGGCATTCCATATTTACAGAGTATCGTCCAAAGTTTCTTTCAAGTCATTCAATTCATAGAAAAATTTTACATTATTTTACTTCCAGCTTTTTAAAGATTTAAAAAATTTGAGGGTGTTCCAGAAACAGTAATACGGTTTAAGAAATCACCAAAACTATATTCTCCAACCTATCCTATACTTCTCTGTTTTATCTCTTGCCGATCATTGAAACATATTTAAAGCATGAGCGATAGGACACCCAGTGTGTAGCAGTTTAGTTTTATATCAGTAGCGAGCCACCTTAACTTATTGTTTTTTGTGTGTCTTGAACTTGTTTTTGCTTCGTACATAACCACCTTTCAATGTTTCGTAATTTTAAAATTTTCAGTAGTGAGCCACCTGCTGTACGAGTTAAGGTAAATCTTCACTTAAGATGGCTCACTACTGAAAATTTCAAAATTACGAAATACTGAAAGGTGGTCATGTACGAAGTAAAAACAAGTTCAAGACACAAAAAAAAGGTGGCTCGCTACTGATATAAAACTAAACTGCTACACACTGGGTGTCCTATCGCTCATGTTTATTAAAGGTGATAAAATGATTGTTTTAAATTTGTCATAAAATTTTGTTTCAGCTAAGGAAGATTAAATTTTGTGACTTTTCAAACAGGAATGTTGTTTTGGAAAACCCACTAGATTCTGGAATTTCGCATCTTGCAGCATAAATCATATTGAAATTTTCCATCGATTAGAACCTGCCATGTTTTCTAGTTTAAATCATTTCATTTGCAGCCAGGTACAAGAATTTGCATTCCTGTTCCACTTTATCATTGTTTTGGTATGATTATCGGCGGGTGAGTACCACTTTGACAGAAGAAGGCTCTTGAACTATAAAATAAGCATTATGTACTCTGTCACTATATAATTTCATTCGTGTATCATGAGGCTACAAGTCCGGGCAGACTGTTACGTGTATTTTAGAAATTCCAATCAACAAGAGGGGAGCTTAGTCTTTATATGAAGTTCAGTTATTTTTGGCGTAAATATGCATAGCTTTGTTTTAGTGCATTTTTCGTTCTTTATTGTTTGTAATTGGGTGTAGCACTGTGGATAGAGATCATCCTAACGGAACCCAGAAAAAAGAAGGACACGAGTTGAAAGTTTGTAATGTACTTCTGAAAGGAGCTGCGTATTCTGTAAGTAGTTGCTTTGTACATAGTGTAGTTTTGTTGATGTAAATATTCTCACTTTCTCCCACGAACCTCAAAGGACAGTTGTGTATGTACTACATAAAGCTTTCTTGACATTTGGCTGTGTGAAAAGAATGGATGATCGCTGATTTTCAAGTTACTTTTGAGTAGAAGTATGCATTCCGTGTAGAAAAATTTTCAGTTTGTCCAAAATGTTGTCGTACTTATGAAAATTTCTTTCTAGCCAAGACTATGGAAGGCTCCCGTTTGAAGCCGATGTAGAGCATTCTTCACGTTGAAAGGTCTGTTTCTTCTTTTTAGCTTGGCAGCAATGGTTTTTGGTGCGACTGCAGTTTATCCATGCCGAGGTTTCGATGCAAGTCTTTCGTTGAAAGCTATCCACCAGGAAAGGTTTGCACTTCATTAGTTTTCATAGAGTACCAGATACCAAACAGAATTTCACATGTTTGGAACTTTGTTACGCGGAGAATACTTGAGATGTTGGCATGGTTCCGGAAAGTCTAAAAATTTTTGTGCGTTTTCATCTATTTTGCTGAGCACTGGAAACACACGTAGAATTTATATTACGAAAAATCATTACGATAGGACCGAAGTTTATCATACACGCAAAATGTATGTATCTAAGTTTGTTTTAGCAATTCAATGAGAATCAGTTACAAGAAATCTAATAGATACTTGAAAACGGTTGGCTTAAAAGTGTTTTAAACAATTTCTCAGTCATCCGAATCAAACAAGGGTAGATTTTTTATGACAATAGCATCAGTTGTCTTTATTGACACCGGCATTGAAAGCAGTTTGTGATTGCAAGCAAAAGAAATGCTATTCTCTCAACCAGAAATTCAAAACAAACAAAGCGACTAATGTTTACTTGAAGCCGATGGGGCAAACTGTCGCCTTGTGCGTGCGAAAAATTGGTTTTGAGAAAAATTATGAATTTATAACAGAAGAAAAGGGATAAATCTAAAGATCGGTCTGGCAGATGTTGTTTGTTGATTCGCAAGCTGAGCAGAAGGCATTCCCATTCTCGCGTATATACAATTTGATGGAAACGATAGCCTGCTCACAGACTTAACTACTGTTGCGGAGGAGTAAAGGAAAGGCTTAGGCTAATGAAGCAATTAATAATCAGCTCCTGTATTAAACAAATAAAATCCGCCATGCCGCACAGATTTTTAGATTGACCCTTCTTCTTTTGTGAAAAACCCATGACTATTCTTCAAAACCACTTTTCTCATGCACAAGGTGACAGTTAGCCCTTCTGGTTTCTGGGAAACTTTTGTGTTTGTTTTGAATTTCTAGTTGAAAGAATTTCTTTTGTCTACAACCGTTAACCGCTTTGAATTCCGGTGCCAATTGAAGGCTACTTATTCTGTTGTCTTACAAAATCTATCCTTGTTTCTGAATCAACGGTTGACATGACCTTTCTTGTCCATAGATGTACTTCAATTTATGGCACACCAACGATGTTTATTGATATGCTAAATAGTCCAGATTTTAATGATTACGACTTTAGCTGTCTGCGAACTGGTAAGTGACAACATTGTTTTGAACTGTTACTCCGGATGAATGAATAACATATATAGTCGCTGTTTTTTTTTTACTTGTCAAAACATTTTCAAGTATAAACATCAATTGAAACAAGGTACCTTCAATTCCTTTTAAGCCTTTCAGTTAAAAGAAAGAGGCAAGGGAGTTTTTTATCACCCAGCTGCGTGGCCAGGGTAAAATAAGTGGGGGCAATGAAGTGAAGCGGTTTAGGGCGAAAACCTCAGGAAAACGTTTAGGGCCACACCCTTTACTTTGGCGTAGAATGCATCGTCCAAGCTCATGCTTGTCATTGACGTTAAAGGAATAAACCTATCCCCCACATTTTTCTCATAAGGTTTAAAGGAATCTCGAGAACCGTCTTTGCGCAAAAGTGGGGAGGTAATTACCCTCCCATTACCTACTCCCTTGGTGACGCCACTGATATCACCTTTTTCAAAGATTGGATTTCAGTACTCAAAGGAAGAAAGTTGATAGTTGATAGCCTTGGAAGTAGAAATGTTCGGAACAAGCAATTATGGGATTTAAATCAAGAGCAGTCAGATTATTCAATGTTGTTTTCTGAAATGCTTGTCATAAATAATTGCTAAATCGTTAAAGAGACTATTGGTGTATCACTAACCATCCTTTTAAACAGGATGGTTATTGATGGAAGGACCTTTTCAAATTGACATTACAAAGTATGTCTTTTTTATCAGGAGTTATGGCAGGATCTCCATGTCCCATTGAAGTCATGAAACAAGTGATAGACAAGATGAATTGCAAAGAAATGACAGTAAGTGCCGGCTCAACCAAGAAAAAGTTCCCACTTTTGAGAATTCGTACCACCTAAAGTGCTGGGTGGATTGGAATGAATTCTGCTTAAAAGCCGACAGATAGGAGTATTTTCATGATTTTTCTTGCGTTTTTTTGAGCACTGAAAATATATGTCAATTCAACTGTACGAAAACTTGTCGGTTATAGAATACCTGAAAAAGATCCTAAAATTCTTGATCAATTTGTGAGTAGTCTCCGCATTCTGAAAAAGATGCAAGGAAATTCATTCTTTGTAAGAATTATAGGTCACAGATTCAAACAAAATGTTATTTAAAGTTTAGCATTCCTTAAGAAATTGTCGAGTGAGATAAAGGAATATAACTTTTGAGCTGGTCATCAAAGTGATTTGTCTTAATCTAGATTTTTGGAGCAATAATTCCGTGTGAATTAGCTTCAGTAAAGAGAGAAAAGTTCTTAATTTCTGTTGTTGGAAATCTGGACTGATTCTATGTACCTTTCTTCTTAGATTGCATATGGCCTAACAGAAACAAGTCCTGCAACAAACTTGACTGCAAGAGACGATCCAATAGATCTGAGAGTGTCAACTGTTGGAAGACCGCTCCCTTTTGTCGAGGTATTGAATAAGTTAGATACACAATTGGGTTATTTATTCACTCCTCAGTTACCCCCCTTCTTTCTCTTCTCGAGCTCTTAATCTTATCGGCAGTTCCTCTGTGACTCTAACTATTTCGTAATTTTTTGACAGAGTTCTGTTGCTCTGTTTTCACTGATGCTTGCTCGTTCTTTTGTTTGCTAGCTTTCTTGATTTCTCACAACTTCTATTGACTAAGTGCTGACGATGGCAAAATCATTCCAAAGGAGACATTTTGATGATGAATATCTGTTTGATGCCCGTCAGCCTCCCACCTTTAAAAGCGTCCTGAGCTTCCGCCGTAGTTCGGACTCGTTCTTGTTCCCAGTCTCTCTAAAGTGACTTTTACCCAGACTGATTACCCAAGTCCATGGTGTCCTTGTGATAAACCTTTCTGAGCAGAGACTCACAATAAAGCAGTTAAGATGATGAATCCCTTGCATAAACAAAATGCAGCAAAATCCATGGCACAAAGTTAATTACAAAAACTCGCTATTTCGTAAGTAGTGTAAATTTCGCAATACAA
This sequence comes from Aurelia sp. 4 Dawson et al 2005, assembly GCA_964019985.1. Classification (NCBI taxonomy): domain Eukaryota; kingdom Metazoa; phylum Cnidaria; class Scyphozoa; order Semaeostomeae; family Ulmaridae; genus Aurelia; species Aurelia sp. 4 Dawson et al 2005. The sequence continues at coordinate 17,415,069 of OZ026502.1, forward strand.
TGTCGATTGGAGGTTGAATCACATTGGAATTCTTGGAATCAGGCAGGGTTAATTGCCACCACAATTTTTGGTATGAGGGCCTAAGTAGGATTACAGGGTAATATTATGAGTCTCTGTTGACCGAAGCGATATCATTAGTTCAAAGGGCACATGGAAATAAGAGACTCAGGTAATAATTGTAGCCTTCACCTTGCTTTACAAGTCCTTCGAAGACGTTAATGATAAATGGAGAAGCAATTTTGTTCAAATGACGTAGTGTTCATGAATCTTATTCGTTGCATTAAGTTCTGCGCTGGAAAAGTACGATTTCTGAGCCAGGCCTATGCTTCACCTTAAAGGGAATAAACAGTGGTATACCGGGTGACCCAAAAAAACTTCACGAGCTAGATCATAACTAGCTCCCTGAAATCAAAAGCTATTGCCAAAGGCTTTACATCAAAGTTTAGTTGAAAGCCTTAGCTATCTTTTGAGATGCTGCATGGCCATTTTAAGCAATGATTACCATGCGAAAAACTAGATTCAATGAAATTTTCGAATCCAGAATTCATCTTTTTGAGTGAAGTAATCGCCATCATTTTCCAGTCAACATTTTGTGAAAACTAGACATAACAATGGATCAGAAGTCGTCTAGGGACATTTTTTGTTTGCAAAATGATTGACCTGTGTTCATCATTCAAATTTGATGCACCAGAGCAAATTTGGAATGCAGCTTTTTTCACACTTTCCAAAAGATGGAGTGGACAGCGAGGGCATGGACTGGAAAATGAACGAATTTCCACATTTTTAAAACTGCTTTTTTCGGACAGTATGCATATCTTAAACTAACCTTTCAACATGTCAGAAGATAGTGGAGCCTTTCAGCTACATGCTGATACCTTGTTTGTCTTCATAACATTTGCTTTCAAGAAAATTTGTACGCTCTAGCTCGTGAATTTTTTTTGGGTCACCCGGTACAAGTTTGTCTATGAATAGAAGAGAGGAGGAACTTAGGTATAATATTGTTTATTTTGCGATCCATTGTTAACAGCATGCATTGCAGTTATATTTGAGTGGGATACTTCCAGATTGTTTACTCTTGCACATGCAAGCTGTTATCCTTGCACAAACTTCTTGATTCTCAATTGTATTCTTTCTTCTCGTAGACCAAAGTGATTGGTAGTGACAATTCTATTGTGCCAATCAACGCTCCAGGAGAGCTTTGTTTCAGAGGTCACGTGGTAATGCAAGGGTATTGGGATGATGAAAAGAAAACAAAAGAGGCTGTTGATGAAAGTGGATGGTTTCATAGTGGGTAAGAGCTGTTGGTTTGTTTGGTTGTGCTGAATTGTGAATGATTTTTTTGTTATATCTTGTAATCTGGACTAACCATGCTTTGACTTGTGACCTGGAGTCCCTTGTTTCCTTGTGCCCCTTGACTTGATGATGGCCTTTCGGTCAACAAATACTCGTAATGTTACTCTGAAAAACCTGACCCTATTTAGGCCCAAACTCTGGGATCCCTAGACTACCAATCAGATTGCGACATTTGGCAAAAAACAACGCTGTCGATTTGTCATTTCGAATGATGCAGTTTACTAGATTTTGAACGAAGTTGCTGCGGCAGGTAGTTGAAGATTTCTCTGGTTTGTTTTGGTCATAAAAACATGTAAAATATAGCGTTAGGAGACTCATTTTGCACTCACTAGGTAAAATGAGCTTACTTCTTCAGATTTTGTGGATAATAGCATTTGCAGCTTATTTGAGAAATTTTGCATTTTTTCGGGTTTGCCATTCAAAACAGAATCATTCATTTTCAAATTGTTGTAAAATTACATCTATACATTCTATGTTGGAAAAAATTTCATTTAGCCGAATTTCCACCTGTCGGCCCACTGTGAGAAAGACACATAGACGAGACCTATGCCCGGGGTGGGGGGTAACTTGAGTTTCCAAGATACGGGGTTGTGCCATTCAAATCGTAAAAGCACCACCCATAAATCCGGAGAAATTTCTCAAAAGTGTACCCATAAATCCGGAGAAATTTCTGAAAATCATACCCATAAATCCGGAAATGCCGAAAAAAGCTCACCAATAAATGAATTCTTACAGAAAGCTGTACCCAGAAATCCGGAAAATGCATAAAATGGTTGAAAGCCATACCCATAAATTCGGACTCTATCATGAAAAAGGTACCCTAAGAAATGGCACAACCCCGTACCATGGACAAGTAAAGTTATCCCCCCCCCCCGGGGACTAATGTTGCATATAGCAGTTCGTATTAAGTTGTCATAAAGCATCCAATCAAACTCTTTCAGAGTGGTGAGCTGCCTGTTGCCTGTTGTAATCTGCATATTTGTTCTATCTACAGAACAAATTTCCCTTCAACTCGATGGTCCTATTGTTGGAGGATCTGCGTTAGCAGCAAAGAGTCCAACAAATAACAAATTATTTAAACTCAAAATACTACATACCTTCCCTTTATTAAATTTCCCCTTCAACCAGTTTCATCGTTCTTACCTTCTAGTGATCTAGCTGTCATGGATGAGAACAAATATTGCAAAATCATTGGACGGCTAAAGGTAAGGCTCAATCACCGGAAACCCAAATGGACTTATCTGCAAATGGCCAGCCACTAGGATAGGGCAAGGTGGGGGTAATATGGGTCTAAATTGAGCAAAATCTCATAATAAGTAGCTAGTTAAATGACAATGATGTGCAAACACATTTAAACTTTTCGTTCAATTGACATTCAATACTTCTTGTTTCTTGTCCAATGAGGGATCATCTACAAATATTCGTATCAAATTCGTGTGGGGAATTCGTAGCATATACGATATTGATACGATATTCTTTAAGCCGCATACGAATTAATTCGTATCGTCACCTTTTAGAATTCGTATAACTTCGTATACAATTCGTATGTGATTCGTATGCAGTTCGTATCAAATTCGTATAAGCAATTCGTAAACACAATTCGTAACACAATCGTATCAAATTCGTATCAAAATCGTATAAAATTCGTATCAAATTCGTATCATAATTCGTATAGAAATCAAACAATTCGTATACAATTCTCATCTCTTGTGCGGCTATATGAATTAAATCGTATAACACCTTTTCATGTAAACGATTGAATTCGTATCAATTCGTATGAAACCTATACGATAATTTGGAGACGGTCCCTCAACTAAGCTCTGGGAATATGATGTACTTTTTGAAGAAAAGTTCTGGGATTTTATGTCTAATTTTTGCTAGAAATTCTGGGAATGCCCTGGTTTAGGATAATTAACAATTTTCTTATCGTATTTTATTGCAAGCACCGGCCAGAATACACATCCATATCCTGGGATTGGGCCTCAAAATCCTGTCAGAGCTCAGGTATTAGGTCATGACGGAAATTCTTGGATCGCACACCCCTGTATGGCCCAGTAGTGGAGTGCTTTTCGAAGGCTGTTTCTCTGACCATAGGGAGGATATCACTTCCGGTAATGTTTTGAACTGTAGGCTGTGTAACTATAGAACGCCACTCACATATGTACCTAATGTCCACGCTCGTTTTACTTTCCTTTAAGGTTTTTTATGTCTTGAATGCTGAATTTTACACTTATTTTCAGGACGTCGTGATACGAGGTGGAGAAAATATTTATCCAACTGAAATAGAACAGTTTTTATACAAACATCCGAAAGTTCAAGATGTTCAGGTATGAAAGTTTCGGTTGAAACTTTTTTCAAATATCATTTTGCAAATCATCGCAACATATTTCTTACTTGCCGTTTATAGGCACTCTGGATTGTTATCGAACTGCATGGCTTTATTGGGGGATTAAGGTACATGGTACAGGGCGCCAAACTGGGTGATTCAAAAATGTGAGGCTTTTTGAAAAATCATTAAAAAATTAGATGAATTTGGCCAAGCATAAGGCTAATTTGGTAATGATACTAGTCTATCGCGCATTGAGATCTGTTCGACAGAGTAGAAACTGCGTGCGCATGCGCACAAATTCGTAACTTTGAGCCCCCCTAGCTCCCTGCAATATATTCCAAAGTTAGGCAACAATTCATATTTTCTTCCGTAGGCCTTAAACTCTTGATTTATCATTTCCAAAATCTTATGTATCTGAATACTTTATCTCAGATTGCTCGATGACGTCATTTTACGACATGAACACACAAAAGATAATTTCAAAATTTTGTTCTTATAAAACTTTAGTGATTTGCCGAATAGTTAATCTTTTTTTGCGTCACCCGGCTGTGTCCCATGTTTCCCCTCGTTTGATTTGGAACTCTGCCTAATTTGTTTTGGAATACTACCGAATGCTATCCAGTGGTGCTCCATGCCCCCTCCTGTTTGATTTTGAACTCTATTCAATCTCATATCAAATCTCAAATTGATTGAATTACATTAACAGTCAATCTCCTCAGAGAGGCCGCTGTTTATACCAGGATAGTAGCCTAGATTAACCAAAAACCACTGGGCCGGATTCATAATCTATTGTAATCGGGATTATAAAGAATACCCATGACGAATAATCTTGCCGACTTTCTGGCCGTCGCCTCCCACTGACCAGATGATTGTAATAAATTATGCATGATTTTGTGATATTTATCTGTGATAAGATTCCAAGATGTAATCTCAACCTCGTTGAAATTTACCACGACCCATGTAAAGTTTGAATGTTGATTATCAAGGAATTATAAAGAGTTGGATGACTCCTAGCATAGATTATAATCTAGGGTAAAAGATCTGCGTGCTAATGAACCTTGCAATCAAAGAGCTTGCCTTGATCTGTCTCGGAGATCATTCCATGGCGACATGAAGGAATTCGCCATGGTTAAAAGCTGGCCTGTACCCTTGTACCATTTCGTCTCATGTTTCACTGCATTCTTTCACTTTAACATTCTGTTTATTCCATGCCCAGTTTGCACTCCTTTGTGTGTCAAGATTTCTTCTAAATCCAAGATATATCACTCAGTAGTGGGATATGAAATTTTACGCCATCTTGAAATAGGGTGATAAATATTATCAAATCTAGAAAATGGGGTAAAAAGGTCATAGAGATCGTCTCCCCAATTATCGTGTAGCTTTTATACGAATTGATACGAATTCAATCGTATACGTTAAAAGGTGTTGTACGATTTAATTCGTATAGCCGCACAAGAGATGAGAATTGTATACGAATTGTTTGATTTCTATACGAATTATGATGCAAATTTGATACGAATTTTATACGATTTTGATACGAATTTGATACGATTGTGTTACGAATTGTGTTTACGAATTGCTTATACGAATTTGATACGAACTGCATACGAATCACATACGAATTGTATACGAAATTATACGAATTCTAGAAGGTGACAATACGAATTAATTCTTATGCGGCTTATAGAATATCGTATCAATATCGTATAATACTACGAATTCCCTATACGAATATGATAAGAATATTTGGAGACGATCCCTTATTTGTTTTGAAATTCTCCCACCCTTGTCAGAATTAAAAGTGGCATCCCCTTGAAAGGCAATAGACATATCGAGTGGCCCTGTAGAATGGCCACTATAAACAGAAGCTACCTACCCATCCATTGTTCCGTGAAAGTTATCAAATGCAATAGGATGCTTTTGACTAGACTAATACCTTTTTGTTCCTTGTTTCCCTGCATTCTTTGACTTTCTGAGATCACTCGGTCACTTGGCCAAAGTATGAATTGAGTCAAAATATAATCTTACCTGATTTAAGCTTTGGCTGTAACTGGATCATGGAGGGGAACGTCTCGTGAGAAACTTTACACAGAGCTTGGCTGGTATGGAGTAGACTCCTTACATTGTTCTATAAGTTTGTAAATAATCTTAGCCCTGATTATACAGTAGTTCTAATTCCCCCTCTTCATCAGTCGCAGTACTTTCTTCGCAACCAGGATGTCATTGGGCGATTGACGGCAAGAGGAGAAAAATTCAAGTCCAGTTTTTATCCATACTGTTTATCCGAATGGAATAAGCTTGAGCCTGAATTGAAACTTGCACCCTCAATTTCCGTTTTCAAGAAAAAGCTCCTATCAATAACCCGCCCCCCTGCAAAATTTGTTTTGGAATTTACGACTCAATAGGTTTGTCCCTTTTTACCCAACTTAGGGTTGGTCTTAGCAAGCTAAATTTTCACAAAGTCAAGCATAATTTCAGGGATACCATAAACCCAATGTGCCCTACAAGCGATGGTGTTGAGGATACAGAACACTTTTTGTTGCTCTGCCCGTCCTTTGATGATTAACGAAGAGATCTTCTTGCTGAAATTGAAGAATTGTTACGACCATTTGTGCAAATCGCTAATCTTTCAAATATTGCTTTGACACAGCTCTTACTATATGGTGATAAGGACCTTTCTTGTAAAGTGAACAGAGATATTCTAAGATTGACTCTACGTTTAATTCGTGAAACTGGTCGGTTTGATTGAGATCTATTGAAGCTTCAGCTGTGTGCAAAGCAACCACCAAGTACCTTTACGTAAATTTTCTTGTTTATTCCCTTGTAAATTCTTTTTCGTATTAGATGTCAGATCTTTTTATTCATCAAATTTCAAGGACTAGTTTCCGCACGTGACTTTCCAAATTTTTCATCCCAACTCTGATCCGACATCTTGAGACAGAATCTAGTAGTGTATGCTGTAGTTTGAGCTTAATCATTGTGTTTCTTTATGTTTTTGGCTTTGTGGTAGTCGTTGTTTTTTCGCTCCCCTAGGTATTGTCCCTGTGGTGTTGTCCAGTAGTTTTGGATAAGTATAGTAGAGCGTAAACATTGTTGTAAATTATTCTATATGAATAACAAAAAAACTTAGTCACTTGAGACTCATAGTGTCACTATGTGTAAGGAGAGTCCTTACAAATTGATCAATGTTTTAGCCATTGGTGGCAGACAGACTAATTCAGCGTTTGATCTCGCCTTCTCGCTCAGTAATATAGATGTTAGTTGATGCAAGCTTCCCCGATCTCCAACGATTGATTTGGTTATTTTCATTTTTCAAAGGTAATTGGCGTTCCTGATGAGAGAATGGGCGAAGAAGTATGCGCCTGGATAAAGTATGTTGTCTCACTTATATTTCCTGGTTTCAGTCTTTAAGAGTTTCTATTCCTCTCGTTCACATGACGCAGGAAGTTACCTCAGGGGAATGAGATGTTTGTGTTTTTGGCTGTTTTTGTAAGGTATGAAGATAAATAAATTCTCAGACCACAACAAGACTCCTTTATGTTTTCCCTGTCACCGGTTTTTAGGTAGGTAGGTAAAAATATGCCACTAAATATAAAAGAATCTACAATGGTAAAAAAGAATAATAAATAGATGAAAAAATATGTAAAAGCTACATTGCAAACTTGTTAATTACAGGTTGACAGCACCCCTAATTAGAATGCCAGGGATAGCATTAAAAAAGTCGAGTTGACCTTATTTCCATAATGGCTCCCTTAGAGGTGGTTGCAAACATAATAAACATTATAATTTATGTGCTTTAGTGCTTTTATCTATAAGGATTTCTTCACAATTCTTGTTCTTAAATACCAAAAAAGTACCTTGTCACTTTGGCTGGTAGGATCATTAGTGTAAAGACAAACTTAGGTTGAATTAGATCGGATTAGATTCATTGCCTACCTTGAAATGCCATAAAGTCCTCTTTTCAGGGGACCGAAAGAATCTATTCCAATCTAAATCAACGTAATTGTGTCCTAGGATTGATTGTTTTTATACAAGATTTACGCAATGTACATTGGGAATCCCAAAGCTTAGAGGTCGCAGATTATGATCAAAACAAGCTGCAATCGTGGCCAAAAGGTTACTGGACAGCTACTGCAGAAGGCATTAATACAGCCTCTTTACAGTTTTAGCCTTCTGTTGCTTTCCGAACCCCTCTCCCCGGTGTCAATGTTGCAGTTTTCCATGACAAGATGGTTTATGAACTGATTTCACGTTCAATCGTTTATGAACTGATTTCACGTTCAATCTCTTGCGACAACATTGACATTGGGGGAAGGGGGGCCTTTTACTAGCGAATATCTAGGTTTTGATCAATCGTCCAATAACTTTTGGCCACGATTGTGGGTTCACCCTGAACAGAATGGATAGAATGCTACACACTGATTTTTTCGAACGAAACGTGATTTTTTCTGTCCTTAGGCTGCGGAAGGATATGACGGCAACACCTGAGGAAATTAAAGAATTTTGTAAAGGAAAGGTTCGTATTTAAATTATGAAGCAAAACAAACTTTATTCAGACTTGACATCGTAATTTCTTATTTTCAGCAATGTTTTTGACCTGCTTTTGTTTTAGCAAGGTCTTTTAACGTGAATTGACTTGGTTAAAAGCTATACTTGCTCTAAGTCTATTCCGTGGTATATCAGCACGCTGCGAAAGAAATGCTGTTCCTTCGCAGCGTCCTCTTCGTGGTTTGCACCCCCGCAGAAGTAATTAGGTTCCTTAGTACTGATATACCACGGAATAGACTTGGAGCAAGTCTAGTTAAAAGCTGGTCCGGGCCAAGTTGAAAATATACTCCATAACAAAATTGAAGCCAGCACGACTAGACATCTTCGTTCAAATGACTCAAATGATAACAGCAGTAATTAAAGATAAATCAAATGAATAATATATTGTTCGGGATACTGCGAATGGCCTCTTTGTAAGTCACAAAGGAAAGACGTATTAATTCTGATTGGCTCGCTGATCAATGGGAAGAGCGACGCGTTTTGGGGCATGCGCAGTTTCACAAAAGAAGGATGAAGGGCGATGACCCTGAGATCGATACTGCGCAGGCTCTAAAGCGCTCGGACGGGCATTTGGCTCTTCTGGAGAAAATCCGCAAGACTTTTACTGATACTATCCCGAACAATATAGCGACTAATCCAGTGAAATACTCATGTTAAAGGCGACTAAGCCATGTTTATGTAAAAAACGTTATCGCCTGTAACTTTTTCATAAAATATCATATAAATTATATATATTATATATTCTATATATTAAATATCTCATAAGATATTATACTCTATAACCTATTCGTAGTGACCATTCGATATAGCTTTGTCTATTCTCTTTCAGTTTCATTTTCCAGGAAGCTGTTATTTACCTATTTTGCTCTCAAGTTTGCGCACAGGGAAACCAGGATCGATTAGTAATGAATAAAAGAATTGATAGTGAAAGTAGATAATAATTGATTTTATATTTGCCTTCTGCGGGGGACTATCTGCTGCGAAAACTTTTTGCCGAACTGCGAAGGAGAATAACTCTGCGGGGAACTCAAAATGTTTTCGCAGCAGAAAGTCCCCTCCAGAGTACACATATGAAATTGATTATTCTCTATTTTCATTATTTATTCCTTTTTGTTCACTACCCGCAGCGTTAATCTCGTTCACAGTTCAAAAAAAATTTTCCTAGCAGATAGTCCTCCGCAGAGGACAAATATGAAATTAATTGTTCTCTATTTTCATTATTCATTCTTTTTATTCACTACCAATCAATCCTGGTTGCCCTGTGGTGTGCGTTCATATGGCTTGATCAAAAATTGGTTTTCTCCAATGTTTGCAAATTCATCGTCATGAATTGGCTTTCTTTGTGATTCATATTCAAATGATGCAGTTTTGTCTAAAACCTTTTAAGAGGTCTAGTATTTAAAAAGAATTTTTCCTGTTCATGAAGTTATTTCGATATCATGCAGTCTTTTGTTCTCATGCAGAAGTGTTCTTTTAGTCATATCGAACCGGACAAAATTTTGAGGAGAAGATGCATGCATTCCTACGTTTTATTTCAGAATCATTGTGAGTTGAGTTCACCCTCTTGGCATTTATTCTGTAACTTTATTATCATGTTGTTCCCTTCTTATTTCTCTTTTAGATCTCTCACTTCAAAATCCCACGATATATAAAATTTGTTGAAGAGTTTCCACTAACAGTCACTGGAAAGGTAAGACATCACTTATATATTGGATCAATTTGATAGTTATGGGTACCATTGAAAATAGGTATATTTATCCAAATTTCATCATTCAGTATCATTGTCTTTTATGCATTATTCCAAGTATTTAACATGTATTGTAGCCTATTTATGTGCTAAACCTAACAGTGCAAACACAACACAACATAAGTTAGCATAACATATAACATAACATAGCGTAGCATAGCATAGCACAGCATAGCGCGGCATAGCATAGCATAACATGACATAACATAACATGACATAACATAACAAACATAGCATAACATAACAAAACATAACATAACATAACATAACATAACATAACAAAACATAAAATAACATAACATAACATAACAAACATAGCATAACATAACAAAACATAACGTAACACAACATCACATCACATCGCATCATATCACATCACATCACATCACATCACATCGCACTACATTAAAAACTTAACGTAACTAGCGGAGCATAACATGCATAGCATACCATACCATAGCAAAGTATAGCATAACATAACATAACATTACATAACATAACATAACATAACATGACATAACATAACAAAAATAGCATAACATAACAAAACATAACATAACATAACATAACATAACATAACATAACATAACATAACATAACATAACATAACATAACATAACATAACAAAACATAAAATAACAACATAACATAACAAACATAGCATAACATAACAAAACATAACATAACGTAACATAACATCACATCACATCGCATCATATCACATCACATCACATCACATCACATCACATCACATCACATCACATCACATCACATCACATCACATCACATCACATTACATTACAAACTTAACGTAACTAGCGGAGCATAACATGCATAGCATACCATACCATAGCAAAGTATAGCATAACATGACATAACATGGCATAGCATGACATAACATGACATAACATGACATAACATGACATAACATGACATAACATGACATAACATGATATAACATACAAACATAAAATGAAATGATATAACATAAAGTAGCATTACATGATATAATGTGGCACAGGGCCTAACATAACTTAGCTCGAGCGTAATGTACTTTGCGGAAATTAACGTTACCTAATATCACGTGACGTAAACCAAGGTAACCGAAGGTAACTCAACCTAACCTATAAATTACAAAGAATTTAATCTGTCGTCTATGATTCTTCGTTTCATCTTTTGCAGGTTAAAAAATTCGAAATGAGAAAAGCAATGAAAGATGATGCTTAAAATAAATAAACAAGCTGGATACTTGTTGTCAGAAATGGCTTCCATGCAACTGTAAAGTGGAGAATTATAGAATAAGTATATTTTATCCTAAGACCGTTTATAGGCACCATTTAGACTTGTCACTGGTAATAGATTTAGTGAATCTCATAGGTAAAATTTATGTCTATCTGCTAGTGTAGGGCCTTAAAGGACAAGTCGGGGGTTGATGAAATTATTGTTAAAAAGCAACCTTACCAACTGCTGAACACCAATAGTGAGTTCTTTCCAAATTTCTGATGCCTCAAACTTTCATAAATTGGACGATGAATCTTCGTAAGTTAGGCCAAATATCGTCGCTATTTTGTATTTTGTACTAGTATGCGAAGGCGCGATGAGGAGGCTAGCAATGTGAATGGTATAATATATCAACACGTTTGGCAGCCTCGTTCAGGTTAACGTGAAGTGGCGTCATATAAAATTACGTCATTGTGCGCCTCTTAGCAGATTGAAATACAGTTGTCCTCACAATTATTCATACCCTGTCGAAATAGATACTGTTTTCAAGATTCGTCATTTGTAAATGATATCATGTTGATACTTTCTATGCACTATTTGTCTATTTGTTGCAATGTACAAACCCACACGTACACTGGCTAAAATTCATTTGCAAAATGATAGATATGGACAAAAGTTCTTTTTTGCTCATGTTCAGAATTATTCATACCTCCGACTATATCTTAATAAAAGTGCTCTTTTACTAAAGTATTCATCGTTTTTAATTCCCAGAGTGCTTCATTAATCTTTGTTCTGTAGTTACTTCGTGGTGTCCCAATGGAATAAATACATACATTTTAAACAACAATGAAAACTACTATCTTTTCATAAAATATAAACAGAAGAAAAACATTCTGGTCATTCTCAGTTCTAACCATCATGGCCAAGAAGAAGGAGCTCAGTGAGGACCTACGTGAACGTCTTGTGCATGCACACAGTGAAGGAAAAGGCTACAAGACCATTTCAAAGCAATATGATGTTCCTGTGGCAACTGTCCAGAGCATAATTTACAAGCGTAAGAAGTTCAATACCGTAAAAAATCTCAGTGGGCGTGGCAGGAAACGTAAGGTGTCTGCCAAACTTGCCAAAAATTTGCCGAGAAGTCAACAGCAACCCCCGAACAACAACAAAGGCCGTCGTTGAAAACCTTGACCAGGTAGGGATGAAGGTATCACGGTCCACCATTGAGCGAGTTTTGCACCGTGGAGGTCTCCATGCACGCAGACCTCAAAAAACACCGCTGCTCAGGAAAAGACATCTGAAGGCTCGATTGGCCTTTGCCAGAGGTCATATGAAGGAAGACCCCAGCTTTTGGTCAACTACCCTGTGGTCTGATGAGACAAAATTAGAGTTGTTTGGCCATATGGATGCTGAATATGTATGGAGAAAGAAAGGAGAAGCATACAAAGCAAACAACACTGTGCCCAACGTCAAGCATGGTGGTGGAAACATAATGCTATGGGGGTGTTTTTCTTCCAGTGGCACAGGGAATCTCGTCAAGGTCCAAGGAATTATGAAAAAGGAAGATCACAAAAGTATTCTTGAGAAAAATGTGAAAGAATCAGCTGAGAGACTGCAGCTCATCAACAACTGGAAGTTCCAGCAGGACAATGACCTGAAACATACTGCAAAGATAGTGAAGAAATGGTTCAGGGAAAATAATGTTGACGTCCTTGAATGGCCAAGCCAGAGTCCTGACTTGAATCCTATCGAGAACTTGTGGCGAGAGTTGAAAAGCAGAGTGATGGCAAGGAAACCAACCAACCTGACCCAGCTTGAAGCTTTCGCCAAGGAAGAGTGGGCCAACATCCCTCAGACAACACGTAGGAAACTTGTGGACACATACAAGAATCGCCTTGAAGCAGTTATAAAAAACAAGGGTTATGCCATTGACTATTAGAGTATTTCATAAACGCTGGGTATGAATAGTTTTGAACATGTGGTTTTTAATAATCCATGATGAAATACCCATAAAAAGGATGATTTTTTTCTAAATTGCCTTTTATTGTTGTTCTTCACTTGCTGGTCACACACAACTCGAAAGACAAGTTGATCAATCCATTCATTCTATCGTGAAAATAAAAATTCACAAAAATTAACAAGGGTATGAATAATTTTGAGGACAACTGTATGTAGTTTCGGAGATTAAAAGGAAAAAAATTGAAAATAGTACTACACACCATTCACAACAGTGTAATCTCTTGAATAATCAACAATTATACCAACCCCAGACTTGTCCTTTAATAGCCTTTTTGTATTTTGAGTGTTACAATTAAATCTAACTTTCCTCTTTGCCGGAATGAACAATAAAAACGAAAGAATTAAGCCCTTGATTCTAAATAAATCCTTTAACTGTTAGAAAGTTTATTCTAAACCACTTATTTTCAAATTCTCAGGAAAAATTGAGAAAATTAAAATGCGCCACAGCCGGGACTCGAACCACGGATCTCCTGCTTTCCGGGCAAGCGTCTTAACCCTATTTTCAGATTTTTTTAATATTATGGTCATCTTTGCCAGCTGTTTTTGGTTTCAGAAATGGACCATTAAAACCTTCAATCCTATAGTGGTGCTTAAATAAGATAATCTGTCATTTTCAGGGAGAATAATCTTATCGTTCCAAGTTTGACTAAATTTCAGCATCTCAAATTGAGCTGTCTTAAATTTTGGAGCCTGCAGGGTACGTAGGACCTCAAAACTCGCACAATCATTCTTAAGCCTCTGAACAAATTATTCGGAAAAATGAAATGATATTTTAATCTTGGAGAATCTACTCTTTCTACTACTTTTCAGTTAAATTCCTGAATCTATTCCTCGTTAGAATATCAGTTTATTTTCATTCGTGCTTAAAACATTATCGCCCATTACCTTAAAAACTGAAAATAATTGTTTTTAACACAGCCTTAAGCTGTAGATTGCATATGTGAATCTTAGATAACAAGTCAGTGTTTAGATTTAGCACCAGTCTGCTGGATGCCCCAAAAATCCCCCTTTCCTCCCTGTATCCTCCCAGTTTTGACATTCATTAAATCTCTGGTTTGTCCAGTCAATTATTAGGTTTTTATCCGTTTTACCATTTGTCCAATTATCTTCAACGATTCCCAATACTGAAAGAGTTTAGAATGATACGTTGGAAATCCTTATTTTGAGTGACATTGTAAATATTGGGTACGGGCCAAAATTTTCGAAATAGTTTGTGTCTTCTGAGACTTACGACCAAGTTTAAAGTGTAATGTGCAACCAGAAATTTATCTGGTAATGCTCTCTGCTTTTTTGCAACATGCATCAAAACCAGGCAGCAAGGTGACAAGCCAAAGTTGCTAACGTTAAACCAATTAAAAAGGGAATCCTTACCTCGAAAAATAGTAATGCTCTTGATTTACTTGCGAAAAAAGAAATTAAAAGATTGGCCTTTTTATTTTGGAATGTTTCTCTTCGAGAAATGGGAACTTTTTGAAGACACTTAGTAGGTTTATCATATACTTTGGAGAACAACTTTTTTTAATAAATGGTGAAGGGAAGATAATAAACACTTTGATAATATCAATGATTTGTAATTTTCTTGAAGAATGTTACTCTTAACCAAGAATAATTTTTGTAGCTAAGTTTATATTATCAACATTGATCAAAGTATGAATAGTAGAACATAGATATTAAAACATGTTACAAAATAGCCGAATAATATTACTCTCGCAAAACTATTTGTGTTTTGCCATATGTGGATATTGTAGGTTTGTTTTGGAAAGTTTTAAATTCATTTCCTTGTCCAGTAGCCGTAAGGATCTGACTTTGAAGCCATAGGAAGTAGTAATTTCCTGTATTTCCCGCAAAACATCCTATATATAAGAACCATTTCTGCCTGTCACAGAAAGTCACAGATTCTTCATGCGAATTTTCCGGTAGCTCTTCTTGTTCCTCAAATTTCTAGTCGTTGCGAGAATGGTAAACTTTTAAAGTTGATTTTTTGATCCGTACTTATCTTGTTAAGCTATTGCTGCAATGTGCAAAATTATTCGGTTATTTTGTTGCAGAATGCTATGCAATAATCACGTATTGTAGTAAGATTTTGGATGTCAGAGTACTTTGTATTTGATATCTGTTGATACTGGTTTTATGGTTTTATGCAGAAAGTTTGTCTTTCAGTTAGTTGATGGCTTATCCCATATGTTGAACTCCATGAGAGGTAAGTAGATTAAGGGGAAATTTTCGTCAGATGTTTTAAGGATACTGTTATGCACTCATAAAGGGTAAGGGCCAATCGCATAAAACAGACAATTCAGGTTTCCAAAAAGAGAAGGTGAAACTCTCTAAAAACGAGGCTGCCCTCGTTTGCGGTTTTGTGATTCAACTTCGGGAAAACGAAGACCGCAGACGAGAACAGCCTTGCTTTTACAGAGTTACTGAAATTAGGCCATTGCAAACTTGAATCACGAGTTGAGCTGGGGTAGGGGTTTGTGGGAAAGCTAGAAGAGGTAGCAAAAACAACGATAAAGACACAGGGTTTGCGAATGCATTGTATCGAAGAACAAGCATTTTGTTTCCTTTTCGTCATGGACAAATATTTCATGAAATTGCTTGAAACTTAAGGACAATACGGCTGATTTTGGCAAACTAAATTTTCATGTCTGAATCTATATACATGGTGTCCCAAAAAGTTGTGCCCATTTGTGTTGCTGCTGTGGAGGAGCCGTAGATTCAATTATCTTGGTTTTTTAAACAGTTGCATAGGCCAGGCTCCAACTTAGAGTTTGAGACCTTGTATGAGTCAATCTGACAACTGGTTGCTGATTTGGTAGAGAAAAGGCAAAGTAAGTAGTTGCTTCACAAAAACAGCACTTCTAGTGTTCTCCAGCAATGTCCAAATCAAGTACGTTTCCAAAGAAATAGTTCTGGCATCGTCTTAAAATTGTTGCAGATTAGTTTAAAGGGTTGGCGATGTTTTCTATTCATAAGATAGCACTTTCTATCATTTATAAAATGTGTTGAAAAATTTTGATACGATGCCAGAGTCCTTTTTTTGAAAACTTACTTTCTTGACAATGCTGTCAGAACAACAGAATTGCTGTTTTTTTTATGCAACCATTTGCCTTTTCTCTGGCATAAATCAGCAACCACGTGTCAGATTGACTCAAACAAGGTCTCAAACTCTAAGTTAAAGCCTGACCTATGCAACTGTGAAAAAGCCAAGATAATACACCTTTTCAACTAACGGCCTCGTTTGGAAACTTTTGAAAATTTCTCGATACTAAATTCTGACCAGGGATTTTGATTCAGCACCCCAAGTTTAGTTTAATTCCAAAATTTTCATATTCCTAGAGTATGTGATTTCGATTTTATGGCGATAATAACTGTGAGAATTTATAAGGGATTTGACCGTCAAAATCGTTCTGGGTGAAACTTTACACCCTCAGTCATTATTTACGGTCAAATCCCTTAAAAATTTTCAAATTTGTTATCTTCATAGAATTAAATTCGCTAGCACTAAGATCATGAAAATTTGTAATTAGACTAAAATTTGGGTGCTGAATGTGAATATGGGGTCTGAAATTTCATATGACGCAAGCTAAAAAAATTTTGAAAATTTTCAAAACGAGGTCGCTTAGTTGAAAAGGTGTATTGAATCTACAGCTCCTCCACAGCAGACACACAAACGGGGCACAATTATCTTGGGACACCATATGTATTTGCTCGACAGATTTTGTTAGGTTATGTGAATCTGAAAAGGGGCTTGAGAACTATGAAGGTCTAGACATTATCTGACCCAAATTTTGTCGCGAAGCGCTAGCCGAAGCACATTTTGAAACATTTGTCGTGAAGCGCTAGCTAATTTTAATCAATCAAATTTCTCTTGTTCGAAGCTTGACTCACCAATTTTATCATTGAGTTTCAGATCAAGATGCGTTATGAAGTCGTTCGTACACAAATCATGCACCTGCGAACCGACAGCCAACACAAAAGGTATACTCATCTCATTACATGTTGTTGCGTAAATAAGAAACTAATAAGCTATCATATTTGCAGTTTATAACTACAATCTTATTTGACGAATGTCAGTTCGCACCTGTGTAATCTCTGGACCATGGATATGTGGAAATAGCAAGCTTAGACTGGAAAGTCATCGAATTTTTAATCGGAAAATAATTGGTTTTTTTAGCTTTAATGTGGCTGCCTTTGAAGCCCCATAGTAGAAGGTGATCTCATATTTTGCATCTGGGTTATTTAGCACGCTAGCGAACCTATACGCACTACTGTGGTGGATAAGCCGTACACAGGCGGGGTATTATGCTTGATGTGGTGGATACGCCATACGGAGGCGGGGTATTATGCTAACATGGTGGGGTATTATGCTTGATGTGGTGGATAGTGCGTATAGGTTCGCTAGCGTGTTTAGAAAGTATCCAGATTTGGGTGAGTCCAGGCGGGATTTTGCTGTAAGTAATTACATATATTTTTTGTAAGAAACTCAACTCTCCGATCACCAAAAATTCTAGAAACTCCAATACTGAGAAAATATGACTTAAGAAATTATGAATTGGAAATTATTTATTTGAACTATCAATTTGAAAATATAACTTAAAAAACTATCTATAAAGGAATCCTTATCACAACTTTACTTTATTTCCGCTTGTTTCTTGTATCGTATTACACGTAAGGTACTTGATTGCAGTCTAAACATTGGACAAGCTTCAAAAAGCCTTGTTTTGACATGTTCTTGAGGGAACAGGTAGTGAGCTTGAAGATTGTTATAGAACCTTTACGAAACTCGTAAGAAACTCTGAGTACTCAAAATTTGATAAGGTTAAGAAACTTTCAGTAGTGGCCTAAATTCTTAATTTATTACAGAAAAATTCGTGTATTGCAAATGGTCAAAAACTGACTAATCAGAGCAACTGACTCGCTTCAAGTTTCGTTCTTGATCAATAAACAAATATCAGGAGCAAGATTTGAAGCAAGTCTACTCAGAACAAGTGAGAGGGATCGTTAAGCATGTTTACAAATACCCTTGGCAACGTCTCATGGTCCATGCTCTGCATTTTACAACAAACACTCATCTCATACGGTCACTCCTGCAAGTCATATACAATGAATGTACATAACAAAATTGAAGATCTTATCAAATTACAGTTACGTTTTAGCGAATAGTCACAAGGTTTTTCAGCTTACTTATGTATTATTTTGGAAACTAAGATTAATCTGTAATCCTAACACTATTAGTGGCAATATTGTAAAACAGAATTCATTACACGAGCGTCAATTTTAATCTAAATTTAAGATAATATAAATTGAGTTTATATTGTTGATGATCACTGCGCTATTGTTGTGTCGGCAGCTTAAGAAATAAGAGGTTGCTGGACGCTCACGAATAACATGTAATCAGGGGGATTACTTATGTTGTTAAAATATGACTTTCATGTGGCATGCAAATAGATCATTTTTGGCCAAGGCATAAATCTTCTCGTGGTAAAATTTAGTAGGCGTTGATTAGCTTTAATTTAGCTATGACTTTTTATAAACATTTAAAGTGATATAAAATTCTTTTTATTCAGCTTATGGATACGTATATTATACTGGTGATGATGATGATGATGATGATGATGATGATGATGATGATGATGATGATGATGATGATGATGATGATGATGATGATGATGATGATGATGATGATGATGAAGATGATGATGATGATGATGATGATGATTATGATGATGATGATGATGATGATGATGATGATGGTGATGATAATGATGATGATGATGATGATGATGATGATGATGGTGGTGATGATAATGATGATGATGATAGTGATGATGATGATGATGATGATGATGATGATGATGATGATGATGATGATGATGATGATGATGATGATGATGATGATGATGATGATGATGATGATAGTGATGATGATGATGATGATGATGGTGATGATAATGATGATGATGATCATGATGATGATGATGATGATGATGATGATGATGATGATGATGACGACGATGTCCATACCGCTTTCATTTCATATTGCATTGGACTTCCGTTTACACGACACTGTTTTCCTGTCAAATCGTATTGGGGTTCTGTTCACTCGCGAAAAGGGTACCAGATGTATTGGATTGGTGCGTTCTCGTGTGGACAGGAGGCAAATCCGATATGAAGTGAAAATGTTAACATGTAAACAGAAGACCAATCTGGCATGAAACCAATCCGATATGAAATGAAGACTGTATCGTCTAAACGGGCCCAAAGTAATGAATGAATGAATGAATGAATGAATGAATGAATGAATGAATGAATGAATGAATGAATGAAACCCTACTGATATTCCTCTTCACCTGAGAGTGTTGTCACTGAATTTGAATCTGACGTATCTTTTTCAGTCCAAATATTTTGCCAAATAGCATTAGGGGAAGCAATTTGACTACAAAACACACTATTTTCCCATAATTCATATTAAGCCTTTAGGTGCAGCTTTAATATTGATAAAGTAATCCTTTTTGATATGGTTAAGACCGGTTTGACATGGTTTTAGCAGGCCACAAGTTCATAACGTGAACGAATATTGCATTAGCCGAGCTTAATACAGTCCCATATTTAGTTAAAGCAATATAATTTTCTGATCGTCATATTTGTTCTCTAGGTCAAAATTTGACCAAAAATAACATATGAAGAGATGAAATTTGAATGGAGAAAGTATAATCTCAGCGGTAAGTTGTGTTTATATCTTGTTCAGTACAATGCTACAAGAATTATCTCGTAAAGGTGGCGAAATATCTTTTCAGCAAAGTGAAATTACAGTGCAGTTCATTCGTAACTTAACATCCCTGAATCTGGAAGAATTCATTTCAGAGTTTATAGGAATTTTGGCCAAATTCAGAAAAAGTAGAGAACAAGACCCTTTCCGAGTTATTTTTGATTCCCACGATGATTTATTGTTGACTGCTATGACAACGAAAACGACGTTCTCTGAGTTCGGGAAAATCGTGCAATGTTTCGGTTAATTACTAGGAACGAAAGGTAGGTAGCTGTGTATAGAAAGGTAGGCAGTCTCAATAGGCATGGTCGATTGCTTTATTTTGCGTAAAGAGTCCTTGGTTTACGTTGTTTTAAGGGAAGAAACTTCGAGGCGACGACCATCTGAGATGCTACGCAATTTATTGAAGACCTCATGCGCAAAGGTTCTTCCCACTCAGTTTCAGTTTTCAGTTTTCACGTTTTTTATAAAAAACTTGGATCAGGCCTTAGTACTAAAAGATTCTTTATTTAACATGAAGTTTTGTCAATTTTAGTACTAAAAGTTTCTTCATTGATTTCTTATCTTTTGAATGCAGAATTATCAATGTGGTCGCTAACACTGCGCCAGATATGTTTCTTGACATTTAAAACATCATAAAGGAATAAACAGTGTTCTGTTATGTTGAAAACACAAATGGTTAGATAATATTGCTCAAGAATAAAGGTTCAACGATCAATTTGCTATAATATCCATGCTTTTAACTTTGAAAAGCTTCTTAGTACTTCTTAGACATAGTACTAGAGTTTCTTAAACTTTTCGTCATCTTAGTACTTGTTTCTTATAAACCACTTTCTTATAAAAAACGCGTTATTGAATTATTAATCCATCCTTCATACAATTGTAAATAAATTACTTTACAATTAAATGCGTAAAAATACGAAGAATCAACTAAAATCTACTGTACACGTTTTTATATGAAGCTAAGAATTCGGGCCAGCACTGAAGGTTTCTTAAAACTATCAAATTTTGAGTACTCAGAGTTTCTTACGAGGTAGATACGGGAAACAAAGTGAAATTAAGTGAAATATGTTAAGGATTTCCTTTCTTGAAAATAAATAGTTTCTTAAGTTATATTTTTCCAGTACTGGAGTCTCTTGATTTTTAGGCGATCTGTGAGTCGAGTTTCTTATAAGCAGTTTTAACTTTTAACAAATACGTGTGCTACAAACTAAACTAAAAAAGAAAAGGAAAGCATTACATGATTGTATTTAGGATAGGTTAATTTACGAGAACCTCTCAACATAGGTTAACTAATTGAGTGAGAGCCCCCCCCCCATAAAAACAAAGGAGCTAAGAATATTAGATAAAAAAATAAAGCAGACAAACACCAGGATGTAATTCTAGGGAATGTAAGGGGGGGAGGTAACAGATAAAACATATGAATCAATAAAATATGTTTTAAATTTATACCAAAAAAGTACAGCAGTGACTATAACGAATAAAATTTGGAAGAGGATTCCACAATTTTGAGCCAAAGTATTGGACTGTTTTTAGTCCGTAGAGAGTGGTATTTTTCAAGGTATTGAATAGATCACCTCTAGTTGCTTGACGGGTTCCAAACTGGACTTGCTCCAAGTCTTGCTCTTGATCAATAAACGAACGGGAGGGAAGCAGGAGAAGAAAAGGTAAGGAAAAAGGGAAGGAGAACGAGACTTGTGGACTGCGCGCTCCAAAACGAGGCTCGGTATTCACCTGCTCAAGTTTGATTGGCTCTTCCGCTAACATGAAAGAAAGCCGCCGGTCAAGACCGGTCTCGTTTTCAGAACGCGTAGTCCACAAGTCTCGCTCTCCTCCTCTTTTTCCTTCCCTATTCTTCTTCTTCCCTCCCGTGTGTTTATTGATCAAGAGCGAGACTTGGAGTAAGTCTAGTTCCAAACCAGCATAGAACTCAAATCTTTGAAAACGTAGATGTAAAATTCTATTACATCTTTCTTTGAATCAAAGTGCCTGAAAGAAACTTTGGATAATTTGTTGTAAATTTGCCGTGGCAATTTTTGATACCTTGACTACTTTGAAAATGGCGACATTTTGTTTACTTTAGATGCAGAAACTTTCGCGGGCAGAAACTTTCGCGAGAAGAAAAAATCGCAAAATTGAGGGCATAAACTTTCGCGACTGATGTTTTTTTCCGCCAATTTCGTGACAAAAAATTTCGCGATCAAGAAAAAGTTCATTTTTGCGTACCCCCTTTTGACTAAACAAAGTAACCAAGCGATAAGATAGCAAGCCTTTTGAGTTCATGGGCATATTTGCTGATATTCAACTTAAATCTAAATACCTTGCATTTCAAATCGTCCTCCGAACACCAGAGATATGGGCTCAGAAAGGCAAATTTTGGTGTGCACTTGAAACCATAGTTTCTGTAAAAGGGCCTTGCCATTATTTTATATCACAGGCACATTGCAAAAGAAAAACTTTCGCGTGTCGAGAATTTTCTGTAATTTCGCGCGCAAAAACTTTCGCGAATTTTAAATTTAGATTATGCCTTGGCAGAAACTTTCGCAAAAAATGTCAAAAACTCGAAAATCGCGAAACTTTGCCCCTACGTCATCAAATTTCCAAATCCTTAACCAAAAGAGCTAAAGACTTCTGCTTGCAACCATCTTGTAGACCTTAACTATGGTTTTCTTGAAGATTGTATCAATTTCCCTCGAGTAATTCAAGCCTTCCGATTATTATAAATTTCTTCAAAATTTTCGATGAATCATTGCAAAAATAATCAAAATGCCGCCATTTTGAGAATAATCAAGATATCAAAAAATGCCACGGGAGATTTACAGCAAATTACCCAAAGTTCCTTTTAAGCTCTTTAATTCAAAGAAAAATGTGATACAATTTTACACCCGCCTTTGTAAAGATTTGAATTATCGGAGCCCTATGATTTCCAAACATAAGGAAAGAAGAGCGCACTTTAATTTCAATGTTCAGCAAATTTAGCGTCCTATCCCACGTCACTAATGTGATACATCCAAAACACAGCAATTGCCTGACAACCAATGTGAACCCGATTTTAGTTCTTTATCAGTAGAAATTGTTTGTGCGTAGTCTTTTGTATTAATATTTGATTGTGTATTTAGACATAGCCAAACATTAGTTACCTGCCTCTATGTTATGGCCATTGGCTACGGGGTAGTAATGGTCTTCTGCTCCTCATGACATTATCTTTGTACTGTAGTAAAGTGGTTTGAAAGTGCTGTTCTAGGTACAGTAAATCGCCACATATAAGAACCTACCAAAATAAGAACCTAGAGGCTGTTTTTCCTAAATTATGTACCTTGCGATTAAGAACCTGTTTCAGTTTGATGAAACATAGGTTCTTATTGCAGAGGTTGCAAAGCTGATATTTGATTGCTGTTATCAAGGTCATTGTAGTCCCAGTTGGGTTTGAAAGATTTATTCTCCTCCCCAATTACTTATTATGTCCATAAGAACGCTTCTAAAACAAATAATATGGCTGAACATCTTTGTGAGACTCTCAAGGGGACTACACGAGGCACCCTTCAAATAAGAACCTTTATACCTTGAAATTAATCTCAGTATCTTTGATATAAGAACCAATTTCAGCCTGGCTCTCAAAAAAGTAGGTTCTTATACGCGGGGATTTACTGTAATTTCGTTATTGTAAATTTTTATATTGGATGAAAAAACAAGAGCTAGGGGTAAAATAGTTATGTTTCTCCCGCGAAAGTTTTTTCCCTTAAAGTAGGCATTTTTCAAGCATGTTTAGAACCTTAACAAGCAAATGCTGACTACCCTGACCATATTCATCTTTGATTGACATTCTTGCTAAAATTCAAGTAAGCCATAGAACCTGTGAATTAGAAAATTATCAATCCAGATCACATTTTTATCCATGCAATCACAGTGATGCTGTTTCTGCTCAGATTCTAACTGTGAATGCTTGATCTGTTTTGAAAATCAGGAAGAGATTTATGTTGATTTTAATACATATTTCAAATTTAGGTGGTAGTCTCAGTTGATTTTAATACTTTTTTGAAAACACTATTTATAAAACACTGCCAGAAATCTTTGTTCACAGCAAATTTTCCATCATGTTTGCAGAAATTCAGAGCCGAAGCCCTGTTAATATTTGAAATCAGATTTTATTTTTTCGCCTTTAGGAGCCTTAATCTGAAGACCAGAGTTTCTTAAAGTCATTCTAAAACAAACAGCTTAACTCAGCATATCGTACTTTATAACGAGCCTTCTGACATCATCTCAAAAACCTAGCCTTTACATATTATAAAGAGAATGACCGGAGTTAAATAGAGGTCATCTCTCAATGGGACAAAGAAACACCTTCCTTCCCAGATGCAATACTAAAAAGGGAAGACCGATTTGATCCTGTGCCAAAGGTGCAACGAGGGGCCATATGGAGGGACCAAATCGGTCTTCCCGTTTTAGTATTTCCTCTGCGAAGGAAAGTGCCTACGCACATTAAAGCCTGGCTTTCATTAAATCGTAATAGACCTTTTAGCTGTTCTACAAAAGAGCCTGGATCGAGCGTTATTTTTGTACATTTTTATACACGAGGTTCGATCGAGTGGCGTTAGAGCTTCTATCACTATTGTGCACATTCGAAAATTCTACAAAATGTAGCAAAGTATCGTTCGATAGAGATTCTTTCCCAGAATAGCTTAAAGGTCTATTCATCGCCGATTGTATTCTTACAGCATCGCCGATGGCCTAACTCAATTATCGGTGTTGAATTGTTTCAAACTCATCAGTTGCGATGGTCAAATTTTTGACCTCAAGTTCTAGTAGGCCTAGCTGTAGCCGGTTTCCTAAGAGCCGTTCATGACGTGAAACCGAATACGAGAAGAAAACGAAAGGCAACAAGGGAATGAGAACAAAAACAATCGAAAACGATGTTATGTGGATGTGGAAGCAAGCGTTTCATGCATTTTGCACACAGCTGAAAACAGAGACTTAAGAAAATGCTCGAAAACCGTATTACTGTGGACGAGGCTTTCAAATCCCTGAAGTGTTCACACACAGTTGATGCACCATAAGGTACTTAGATATCCAATGCATTTTTAATTTTCGTATTTATTTAGTATAATGAGCTTATCTTATCTTAGCCTTACTGTATGCCAACGCTGTCAGGCACCATTTTGTATCTGTTATTTATAGAACAGAGGTAACTTGCGAATGCTAATAAGGCATCACTTAGGCTAGATTGATGACCTGGAGTCCCTTGTTTCCCTGTTCTCCTTTGACTTGATGATGGCGCATCAGTCAACAGAGACTCGTGTAAATATTACTGCGAAAAACCTGACCCCGCTTAGGCCCATTACTCTGAGCTTCCTAGGGTACCAATCAGATTGCGAGATCTGTGAATCACTATGGTTACGGCAAGTGTGAAAGAAGATTAGATTGAAGAACTGATAACATTCCCACGGGATTCAAATTCAAAGCGGTAGCCGTGATTCCTTCACAACTCAATTGATGAAGGAAGGAAGGAAGGAAGGAAGGAAGGAAGGAAGGAAGGAAGGAAGGAAGGAAGGAAGGAAGGAAGGAAGGAAGGAAGGAAGGAAGGAAAGAAGGAAGTAAGGAAGGAAGGAAGGAAGGAAGGAAGAAAGGAAGAAAGGGTTAAATGTATGACTACCAACAAAAAATCCGTTTCCTAGCCGTTACCTGCACCTGCTCACTGACCAAGCATTCATAAATTATTTCCGTTACTTGTTAACATCTGTATTTTAAGCTTGACACGTGGATACTTTTGCGTCATGTTTGATGATATTCTTTACCGACCCTTTTCATTCATTCATCCATTCAGTCGTTCATTCATTCGTTCATT
The DNA here is from genome assembly GCA_964019985.1 of Aurelia sp. 4 Dawson et al 2005. Lineage (NCBI taxonomy): Eukaryota > Metazoa > Cnidaria > Scyphozoa > Semaeostomeae > Ulmaridae > Aurelia > Aurelia sp. 4 Dawson et al 2005. The sequence continues at coordinate 17,440,894 of OZ026502.1, forward strand.
CATTCATTCATTCATTCATTCTTTCATTCATTTGTTCATTCATCTCCTCTTTCATTCTGTCATTCATCCATGCATGCATTCATTCGTTCATTCATTCATTCATTCATTCATTCATTCATTCATTCATTCATTATTTATGTAAAGTTATATGACCATTTATAGATTTTGTACATTTTATAGAAATGTTTTGAATCTTTCGAACGTGTACAACGATGATGGAGGCTTTTTTAACAAAATATCGGCGGCCAATCCAAACTTTATGATAGAATAGCCAGAAAGTTTTTGCTACAATTTTTGGAAATCGCTGTGTGTAAAGATTTTGTAATACAATCACAACAATTGCTTTAATTGACACATTAATTCAAAGCAATTAGCGAATGCAGACAATGGAAATTCTCTCAACCAGTAAATCAAAACAAACACGGCCGCAAAAGTTGTCCCAAACCAGAGGGGCAAACTCTCGCCTTGTGCAAGCAAAAGTGGCTTTAAAGAGAAGTTATGTGCTTATAACAAAAGAAGATGGATAAATCTATAGTTCTGTCTCGCGGATTTCGTTTATTTGATTCAGAAACAGATATGATTCTCGGATATTTAGGGCCTAAATGAAGCAATTACCACACAGCTCCTGAATCAAATAAACTTAATCCGCAATACGAAACTTTAGATTTACCCTTCTTCTTTCATTACATGCACGAAACTGCTCTTTACAACCATCTTTTGCTTGCACAAGGCGAGCGTTCGCCCTTCTGGCTTAGGGCAACTTTTGTGGCCGTGTTTGTGCTGATTTGCTGGTTGAGAGGACTTCCTTTGTCTGCAGTTGCTTATCGCTTTGAGTTGAGGTATCAATTAATGCAGCTTTTGCTATTGTATCATAAAATCTGCCCTTGTTTGCTGTATGTGTTGATGAATAAAGATATGTTGATGATTTTACACCAGGTTTTTTTTAACGGAGGGTGGTCAAAATGGCCTAATTTTGCTCGCAGCTACAATCCTGGCCATAAGGTGTTGAGAAAAAATCGACTTTCCCCTATTTTTAGACCTCGCAACCAAAATACCGTCAAAATGTCCACTTCCCCCCACCCCCCATCTCAATGTTGTTTTTTTGTCTTCAGAAGATATGGCAGTTATCAGATTTTAGGATATCTTCACAAACAAGGATATCGGGGAGCGGGGGTTTGCTAAATGAAAAAATTCGAGATTTTCCAAACATTCTCAACACTTATGGCTAGGATTGTAGGATTTCCGTAGCTGTGATTGGTTCGTTCGTCCGAAGGTTCACGTGACTTGACGTTTTCTCGTAGCCAATAAGGATATGTGCCCTATGTTTTGATGAATGTCATATCGTTTATATTAAAGATCACAGTTACTTTTCTTTTACGGAAAACAAGACTTAATCTTAATACTCAGAACAACGCATTTTGCTGTTTTTGATGCAAACGTGAATGCTTTCATCGTAACAAAAATCATTTCTACTGAAACTGTAGCATCTTTTTTGCATTATTCACGATTTTTCGCAAATTTGAACGACTTTATCATGATAAAAAGCATTTGTCTTAAGAATATAGCACCTTTCTTGCATTATTCACAATAGCAAACAGACAGTAAGTCTTAATAAAATCCTTTGGAAGTAAATATAAGCCATCATACAAACGAAAAGTGTATCTGCAATAAATAAGCATTTGATACTGTCTGAATAGGCCTCAAAAGTTGGAGACATCTTCCAAAACCATTAAGCTCCTTTCTATGCATAATGAAATGCTATAGATTGTAAATGCTTCGAAGAATTAATTTTTTGTTGCAATACTGCATCTCATTTCGAATGATAATGCGACAAGTGCTCTTAAACGGTTTGATGCAGACTGGTTGCTTGAGTCTCTCGTATCCCTCAGGTAAACTTTGTTCACAGCGACTCAGAAGTATAAAGGTGAAAACGCTAACTCTATTTCGTGCAGCCATCAATCGAATCATGATCGAATCACTGCCTATGCGCTTCTGAACCGTCACTCTTCGTACTTTTGTTTTCCTTGCCAAAATTTACGAGATTTGGAGGCTCGATCCAAACGTCTTTCCTGGCAAGTAAAACGGTCTGTTGACCACAGTTCAGTTCAGGTTTTGAGCGTCCTTTCCACATGCTAGTCGTCAGATTTAGAAGGATAAACCACTTAGTGGAGCTAGTCTGTATCACGTTGACATGTACGTACATCAAGCCCAAGGATCGGATTTTATTCTTCTTTATAAGTAACGGTGTGTGTTTTAACAACAGACCGACTGATATGACGACGTTATCCCGTAGTAACTCCAGTTCCATTTAGTAACACAGTCATGAAACTTAAAACATTGTTAACTCGTTTACAGAGCGTGTTAGTTTCTATGTCTGTGCAGATAAATTTGCATAGCTACACAACCTCCAGATTGAGTACAAGGAGAGGAATTAATTTCCGCCGCTGGTCACATTGGTTTTGCAGTGTGGACCACATGACAAGTGATCACTCATCAAGACGAGACTACTTCTAAAATGGGACCACTCGAACTGGGACTCATAGTACTACGACAGCTCTCTTAGACGTTGCCGAGGCAGCCTGTAAGCCTTTCGTGGTGGACCAGACCTAACTAAGTGCGCAACGCCTTTGTCATAAGGCTCAAGTGGTGGAGCTGTACCTGGGGTTGAACCCTCTCGGTCTGGCTGCGAATTCAGAGGATTACGCCACTGCCCCACGTCACCTTCGTAGCAAAACTACAACGCTGTAATAAGTCTAGCGCAACCTCCTGATTGAGAACACACTCTGACTGCAGAACTCAGGGGATTACAACATTGCTCAGTAGGCTCCAAACCTTTATATGTGTTTTAAAATGTTGGGTGTAAAACTCTATGACCCATTGCTTTTAATTGAAAGACTTGAAACAAACTTTAGTAACTATGATTCTACCGTTGGATTTTTCAGAAATTTTGATTCATTTTCAAAGTCACAACAAGAGCGATATGAAATGCGCAATTCCCTTGAAATTAAATCTGTGAAAAAAAAGATCGCTGCGATGCGAAGGAAGATCCTCCGTTCATTCTGGGAAATGCTGTGAGAGAAACGGTCTGCAGAGGCCGAGTGTAGGCCATTAAAAGGGGAGAAAGATGATGTTTACAGAGCTGTAAGGACAGTGAATGCCATGGAAGGTTTGAAGATGCTGCCAGTAAGGTGTGAATAATTTCTCGTAGCAAGTAAGCACCGATACATGGGGGCGAATTCGGACCCAGAACCACATGTTAATTCAAATACATTGATTAAAAAAACCCTATGTTTGGCGTAGGTAATTTCGGGCTTAATTGTATGTAGCGATAACTTCAACGTTGTAATAAGTCTAACGCAACCTCCTGATTGAGAATACATTGCGAAACATCTGGTCGTACTCCTAGGGTCATACTAGGCCTTTGTTTCTCTCTATTACTATTAATGAACTTTAAGTTATGGTTAAAGATGTAATCATACAGTAAGTAGCATATGGTTGTAGTGCTGCTCGCCAGTCTAAAAGCTCATTATTGTTCGATGCACAGGTCGTGAACAAGCTTGAGTTATCAAGGCAAAAGATTTTACGCTAAGTATGGGATGAGGCTGGATTATTGGAGAAATCACTACTGAAGTTTATGAGGATATTCTCATTGTGCTGCTTGATTTCCTGTATTTCGAATCAAGTTTGGTAAGTGCGTCTTGTATCTTTTAATTCATTTGAATTATCTTCCAAAAACTGCTGGGCCAAAAGCCAACGCATATGGGCAAGAGCGAACTGGCATAGCGATTTTGGCAGCTTCTTTCATGGAGTTTAAACTTTCTGTGCAGCCAGCAATAATTCTTTGCCTGATCTGGTTATCTTGATTTGATTCAGTGCACTCAGGTGTGAAATCTATTCTTCTGAAAAACAAATCGCTGTGTCTCCTCGGAAACCTTGATCTTTTATTTATAGAATTCGCACTTGACACGTGTAGGAAATCTATGTTATTGAGGCAACTGGATGAAGAGGAAGAAGTTAAAGGGGCTGGATAAGAAATACGTAAACAGATCCACGGTTTGTCCATCAAATATCGCATTTTGAAAGGAGAAATTCAATTGTAATTGGCTGAATTCCAAAGGAGAGATCCTTGTCCAGAAACAGGCTGATCTTTGGGTGAAATCAACGAAATACTTGTTGAAAATCCATTTATATCGCAACATTCCAAAAACATATGGGGATCATAGTTGTTTCAATCTCCAAATGGAAACGTTTTTTTTGAATTTTCAGATTTATTCAGATGATTTTTCAAATCAAAATTTTAGGCCAAAAGCGTAAAATGGGGTTAGGTTTCTCTCCGATGGTTCTTTGCGTGGTTCAAAGGCTTTGTGCATCAACTTTCTTCCGCCCTTATCGCACGTTACATCTCCTCCTCATTTCGAAAGCTGAAATTTCTCATGAACATTGTGAAAGAACCGTAGTATTTTTAAAACCCCTTTCATTTTGCCAACAAAGAGAAGTTACAAAGAGCTTACAACTGAAGTCAAGATGCGTATAAATGCCTCAATGGAATCAGCATCGATATTGCATTGGAGAAATCAATCACGTGAACACATTTCTAACCAATCACAAACGAACACAACGCATTGCGGCGAAAAGACGTGTCCTGGAACCGCCAGAAGCATTCAAGCCTTCGTCTCACTCCGACAAGAGCAGATCACAATTTGAAACAAAACAAAAAAAATTGATTCTGTACAAGAGGGAGTTAGTCAGAGAAACTAGACTAGCAAAGGAGAGCATCGTAAGAGCCGCTCCTCACTTTCTGCGACTTTGCATTGGGATGGTTAAAAGACTCAGTTGTTGGTTCAAGAATGTTTCTGTACTTTCGAGGCAGTGGCAAAAGATTGTTGCATGACGAGCAAATTCAACAAACAAGTTCAACAAATTGAGCAGAGCAAAGGAACATTCCAGTTACTTCTATAGTCAATCTGAGACGCAAATCACGAGGAAAGAAAAAGAACTTGAATTCAAATCCTGGTATTTTAGCTTATTTGAAACAGAGAACTCTTCATTTGCTGAAACTATTGCCGTACGTCATTCACAAGATTGTGCTTATAAAGACAAATAACAAAAAGGAACAAAGTATGATGAAACCCCGACTGTGAAGACAGTCTCTGGCCTAGATAAAAGCAAGCAAGTCATACTTTGGTTGCTGGACTTTCACTTTTATGTCAAAATGGTCAATCGATGGACTCGTAACTGGGAGTTTACTTGGTCTTCTACGTGCACGGAAGGCGACATGGCAATGTCTTTACCATCATTCGCAGCATCCAAGATGAATAAACAGCTAAGTGTCTCAGCTACTTTTCTATATTGCGATTTCTACATGCCCGCAGTATCACCCGATCATTTTAGTTGATTTTGATTAGACATCATAATCCCCATTAATTCCAACTAGCGTTTGGTTTTCTACATCTTTAAAAATAGAAAGCAATGTGATCAAAGCCCTGAAGAAGTACCACGTCTGTGATTGGCTGGTTAAGGGGTCAGTCATGATCCATAAAATAACTGACTTATGCAACTGGAGTTTTCCTGGGTGAATAGGAACTGAATTTACTAGCCAACTTTGCTGATGTAGTGCAGCAGTAGTACAAATATTAGCCAGTCATACCCGCGACAGCACCCTTCAACTTACATCAGACTATAAACTGGCAAACTAGCAATAACAATAGTTAAGAAATGCTGCAACTGGAGCACCAAGTCACTCTCCTCTACGATCTTCTCTACTCCTTTCGTTGGTCCGCAGTTCCCTGGACCCTGATTTTGTGGTCCGTAATTCACTCATAAGGACTCGATCCTCCAGAAATAGTTGCTTTTCCGCGAAACAACAGGCGGATTAAGAGGCTCTGTTTCCACTGTCATTAACAACTCAAAAGATTTTCCTATTATTGTTCAACAAATAACAAAGCCCATCAGCTCGAATACAGACAGACAACCTAAACAACTACCTACTTAAGCTTTTTTATTTTGTAGGTTTCCATGGGAATGCAACAAAATGGTGGGATTCTCAGTTTACTACAACACCTCATCGCACAAGAGCTCGTTGGCAACAGTTGGCGATGCTATTTCTACGTTCTAGTCTGGTTGTCTACGAACACGAGTGTGTAGTGCATAACGATAAATATTTTTTAGCATTCATATTACCAAAAAGTAGACAAGGGAGGGTACCTCACCATGGTCATACTAGACGCACCGCTGAATAGGCGGGTAGTTGTCTTTGTGATTCTATTTTGGTGCTTCCGTTTATCCTCTGAAAAACGAGTCGGTTTGCTACGTTTTTCTTACAACCAAATTGGTGTAACATTGACCTGTCTGCATACAGCAAAAACGACGACAACAAAGAAACTACATAAGTTCTGCTTGCAACGTGACGAAGTGGAGATGTATCGAATGTTCGTGGTAGCAACAATAAATGTTTACCAAAGGTTTTTTGCCATAATAATCGGCCAAAGTGATACAGATAGCCCAAGTATTTTGTCTTTTGATATTCACGCAAAAGTGTTACAAAAAAAAAATACATCGTGGCACAAAAATGGATTGGTTGGTTTCGCATGGCTACAAGGCCTAGTACGGTCACAATGAGGTACCACACCCCTGGAGCGTAGTGGTATTAATAGACTAATATGCTAATTTATGCAACCCTACGATGGGAGGAAAGGGCCCAAAAGATCACATAAGCCCAAGCCAAGAGTAGCAGGTATTTTCAACGAGGGCATACCAGCATGCAATGCCTTGGGTCGTTACATAAGGTCAACCTATACCATACATTATCTCTTGGTCAACAGTGGTCCCTATACTCAGCAAACAAGATATCACAGAATTGAGAATTTTTCCAGGCCCTACAGACAATACCAGCAACAACAAACGAAACAAAAACACTTACTGAAGCATCAGTGAAGCTATTTTTTTGCACTCTAACTTCCTTCTGCAAGGAAGCGGACAAAGGAGCATGGGAAATTTATTAAGTTCCTTGAAGTTGGAACCATAATACCATGGCCAATGCTTACAACTTGTAAAGGTAAATACTAGACTGACTACATGAGCCTAGTTATCGCTAATCATAGGTTGCCGGATGCTGTAAATACGACTCATGATCAAACGAACTCTATTTGAAATGGCTTTCTTTACCTCATTCAAGGAAACGCATTATTAGATAAAAAAAAAAGCACCGATCTGACAATTTTACTAGAGCTGCAAATTTGATGTAGATCTCTTAACCATTCTGTAATCGACGTTGCACCATTTCTAATTCTTTTGCATAGCAATGGACCTGTTATGAAATTGGCCACACCCAAGGAAAATCGTACTTTGGATTTCTTGTGAGCTGCAAAGTAATTCAACTACCCCCCTTTTCAGTAGTCGCAGGCTGTAGAATATGACTCACGTTAACATCATTTCAAAATAAAGAAAAATTGTAAGGTGCAAAGTCTGCTACGTAAACACCCATTTTGATCAAAACCTTGCTATTTTAACTTATTTTCATAGTGCAGAGTGGAAACAAAAATTTGTCAGGTGGTACGGAGCTGAGAACAAAATCTAACGTGGAATTATACTGAATATTACTGCAAGTATTGCTTCATAGGCATACGAGTTTCCAGCACGAAGTAGGCGTTGCCAAAAGTACAGGAATATTTTGCCCATCTGACAGTGTCCGCCCGACAGACAGACTGCATGCACTTATTGTATGTATGCACATGTATGCGAACAATCACATTGGATGGAGAGATGGCTCGAAATGCAATCCCGAAGAGCTGGGTGACACATAGATACCAAACTTTCAACAAAAATACTTCCAGCAGCAAAGAGTTACAATTGAACGTTGAAAAACAAACACATATATACAAAAAAAAAATCACTTTCTGCATAGAACGTCCTCCAGACAAGGGAAACCTGGTTTTTCACGGGACAAGGAGGGTAGACTGCAGATCCGTAAGGTTTATTTTGTACACCACCAGATTTCTTAAAAAGGATTACAGCTCAAGCAGCCATGTGCATTAGGCAGCTCCAACGTATCAAATGTCCATCCGACAAATTTGGAATAAAAGTATGCCCCCTTTCTCGGGCTTCAAATTGATATAAGGTAAGGACACCTGAAAAACTCCTCATGAGACACCAGCATGACTGCTTGCTCCCAAGCTACTTTATCCAAGACCAGGGACAACTAGAGACTACTTCATTCCAAAGTAAAACAAGCAAAACAAACAATTTCTTGTTCCCCTTTTATGAAACACAAGGTTGGGCTAATAACGAAACTAAAAGGATGGACTATGATTCACACAGCCCAGGGGGGCAAGGAAGCCTTATTAACAGCGAAAGAATGTGGTTTGCCTTTGAAGTAGGAATGATAACAGTATAACCAATTTTTGGAGAGTAGGCCAACTTTGAATCGCATTCATGCAAGGTAAATACTTCATTAATTTTTAGATGGGTGCTACCTGCAAACTGCACGCCGCAGACATTGTTCGGGTACAACAGGATAGAAACTTGGCCTCAGTCCAAACTTCGGAGCAAGGCACTCCAGTCTTCTATTTTCGTCCTTTTGGGGGAAATTACCGAGGTAATTTCAGTGGCAGCAAGTGCTCCCGTACAAGCACTTATCTCACCAAAACGACTCAAATTTCAGTCAATTTTTCCTACCAAGGAGCAACATGTATATTGTATGGGGCGTCGCAAACTCTTTGATATACATGCACTGCCACTTGGATTGCTGGTCTGAGCACAGCCCGCCGAGAACAGCCTATCTCGCACCGGGTATTTCTTGAGGGAGCCGCACGCGCCATACCGCACTCTCGCACTCCCGATAGATATCGCATGTCCAGCATATCAAAAGGCTTCTTAACCGTCTTAAGAAGCCCATAAAGAAAAATGTTTTCCTCCTTCGATATTTACAAAGCTAAAAGCACGGGATCCTTGCCGCCTTCAGAACTTGCCTCCATTCCCCACAACTCTTGAGTAATTCTTATGTCTTTGTCTGCCAGTCAACGACGCTCAGGAAGCAAACAGGGTCAAAATAAAAGAAACCAGGTGGACGTTAACTCCGCTTGTTAAACCATGAAATGCCATCAGAACGTTGCATTTCTGCCTTGGTTCGTCCGGCGCCGAAGGGCCATTTCACTCATTCAAAACAAGATTCAAAATCATTCGAAGTCTCTCCAGTACAGAGTGATTTATACGGACATCGGACGGACTTTTAGGAAAACGAAAAGTGTTTGCTAAAGAATGCCCCTCGGGTGCAGCCATGCGCAAAGTCGGGTCAAACTTATTTTAAGCGCAAGCACATCAAAAATCAATATCTCGGGCCATCCTACAGGGGCTTCTGGGATAGAATTCCACTACAAGGGGCCAGACATTTCGTATCTTCTTAATACCGAAGAGGAGAGAAAGTTAATCAAAATTTTAGGCCAAAAGCGTAAAATGGGGTTAGGTTTCTCTCCGATGGTTCTTTGCGTGGTTCAAAGGCTTTGTGCATCAACTTTCTTCCGCCCTTATCGCACGTTACATCTCCTCCTCATTTCGAAAGCTGAAATTTCTCATGAACATTGTGAAAGAACCGTAGTATTTTTAAAACCCCTTTCATTTTGCCAACAAAGAGAAGTTACAAAGAGCTTACAACTGAAGTCAAGATGCGTATAAATGCCTCAATGGAATCAGCATCGATATTGCATTGGAGAAATCAATCACGTGAACACATTTCTAACCAATCACAAACGAACACAACGCATTGCCGCGAAAAGACGTGTCCTGGAACCGCCAGAAGCATTCAAGCCTTCGTCTCACTCCGACAAGAGCAGATCACAATTTGAAACAAAAAACCCACCCAAACCTCACCCCTATTCGAAAAGAAACCAAGCCCTGCTGAAGCCTTTGAATCCCACTTTTCAGTAGTTGCGTACGTATTTGTAACTAGGTTTACATCCTATGAAATTTCATTTTTCTGTTTACAAGTAATTAACTGCGAGCTGCGAAGTAATAATGGACTGTTAAAGACATTTAATATATTGTACACAATTGTTTGGTTGGACCAAAAATCTGGGGCAACATTCTGTCGGCAGCAAGTGCTCCCGTACAAGCACTTATCTCACCAAAACGACTCAAATTTCAGTCAATTTTTCCTACCAAGGAGCAACATGTATATTGTATGGGGCGTCGCAAACTCTTTGATATACATGCACTGCCACTTGGATTGCTGGTCTGAGCACAGCCCGCCGAGAACAGCCTATCTCGCACCGGGTATTTCTTGAGGGAGCCGCACGCGCCATACCGCACTCTCGCACTCCCGATAGATATCGCATGTCCAGCATATCAAAAGGCTTCTTAACCGTCTTAAGAAGCCCATAAAGAAAAATGTTTTCCTCCTTCGATATTTACAAAGCTAAAAGCACGGGATCCTTGCCGCCTTCAGAACTTGCCTCCATTCCCCACAACTCTTGAGTAATTCTTATGTCTTTGTCTGCCAGTCAACGACGCTCAGGAAGCAAACAGGGTCAAAATAAAAGAAACCAGGTGGACGTTAACTCCGCTTGTTAAACCATGAAATGCCATCAGAACGTTGCATTTCTGCCTTGGTTCGTCCGGCGCCGAAGGGCCATTTCACTCATTCAAAACAAGATTCAAAATCATTCGAAGTCTCTCCAGTACAGAGTGATTTATACGGACATCGGACGGACTTTTAGGAAAACGAAAAGTGTTTGCTAAAGAATGCCCCTCGGGTGCAGCCATGCGCAAAGTCGGGTCAAACTTATTTTAAGCGCAAGCACATCAAAAATCAATATCTCGGGCCATCCTACAGGGGCTTCTGGGATAGAATTCCACTACAAGGGGCCAGACATTTCGTATCTTCTTAATACCGAAGAGGAGAGAAAGTTAACAGGAGCACAGTTAGAAACCCGCATAAAAGAACCTATTTTTATAAGAACCTTGAGGCTGAAATTCAACATGTTAAACCCCCTAAATAAGAACCTCGAGGCTGACACTGGGGGAGGTTCTTATATAACAGGTTTCATGTCTTCAGACTTCCTCAGAACTTTCAAGAATTCTTGACATTTAGGTCAGAATTCTTCAGTGGTACATTGGTTGGAAAGCGCAGCTTTAATATAAATTTGAACACTAGGACCACGACGAACATCTTGAGGTTCATTGCAAAGAAAGACAAATCAGTATCATTAATTCCAGTTAATAAAGACATCAAGACAAATCTAGTAGTGATTAATAAGTTATTCGACTAAACCATGGTTATGTAGAACGTTTCGAATACTTCAGTGGTATAAAAGACCATGAGATTTTCAACAATAACTCTAACCTAAAAATGTTCTCAAGAATTCTAAAGGAATTCTCAAAAAGCCATTAGATTTCTTGTGCAGAAAACAGTATTAATGAGTGCAAGGTGAGTACTGTATAGTAGAACCTCTTTAAGAACCTTGCAGGCTGGAATTTAGAATAACAGCCATTTAATTAAGAGCCTATTCAGGCTGCCCAAGAAAAAACTAGGTTCTTTTATGCGTATTTCTACTGTACTTTTTTCTTGGACACCCTGTATCAAAACATATATTCATTATTTAACGTTGGTCTACATAGAATAGTATTAATAAATTCTAATTTAGACCAACCTACACAAATACAAAACCATAGATTTAAATAAGGACTAGTATCATGTCCTAGTTTGCTAGCGGCATAATCTGCAGGTACAATATTCCGTGGCCCAGTTTCTTATTAGGGACCTTTTGCAACGAGGACGGCGACTGCAACGGCAACGTAGATGTGCCTAGAGTCCATGAAGTTCTCCTTTTCAATTGCACAACTTGGAAATGCTATTTCTAACGTGCTGTTCTTCAGATCTGGATCTTCGAAGTGAAACTGATTCATTTTAAATGTTAATTATCTGGGAAAAAGAAGGTTCTGAAGTATTTAGGTGAGAAAGGGGATTTTGTCTTGTCTTGTTTTAGAACATGTGAAATGGCGTACAGTGCAATAAAACTTCTGGATTGATGAGCATCTATTTTCAACGAAAAGAAACACTGAGGTGTTTAAAGTACGTCCACACGATGCCGGCACATTTTGAAAACGGTGAAAATATGACGGCAGCAAGATTTGAGCCAACGTTCACACGACACCGTTTTCAGAATTTATCGGGTAGAGTTCCGTCTTCAAAGTCTATCGTTTTCAAAATCTTCCGGCAAAAAATGTGTTCCGCGCGCGTCTGAACGGGAGGCCAATCTGTCACATTTTGCGCTGTTTTCAAATTTTTCATTTTTCATTCATTTTGTCTTATTTATTCACGATATCCATTCAGTGTAATTTAAGTTTGATAAAAGAATATAATGAGGAGAGTATGTTTCAAAATGTACCAGCATCATATGAATGCATCTTAAACATTGATATTTGAATATGTAATTTGTAGTAAGATCATAACTTTCCATTTCTTGAAGATAAAGGCTAATTTCCAGTCAGTGGAATTTTCCGAGCGGGCGGAAATTCTTTTGTTTACGGGAGAAAATGTCGCTCTGAAATTGAATAGATTGTTACGGCTGAGCAACATTTCATTGTCTAAAATTCCGCCCGCTCGGGATATTCCGCTGACTGGAAATTGGCCTTAACGCAAAAATGCGATCTTAAATGATCATATCATCAGATTTACTACAAAAAACGTGGATTCTCTTTTAAATGCTATTACCACGCCCGAAATAAAAGGCATAGGCCAAAGAAACACATGATATGCATGTAGAGCTACCAACGGCGTATCAAGTGTCGAATACTTTAAAGAGCTTCGAGGTTTGCGCGATATAACATCGTTGATTAGTTGCCAATTGAAGTCCGCTGGCGGCAATGAATAGCCAATTCAAGAGCTGCATATTCAGGCCTACAGGCTTGATTTCTTCGGTAGCGATCGCAAGCGCCCGCAATGGGAATTGAACTTGTTCCTACTCCCAAAGCGCCCAAAATCGTTCGCTTGCAATCAGATTGATCGCTGAAGTTTTATCAACTCGCACTAGGGTAACACTGCTTTTGAAATACAGAAGGTTCGACCGAGCTTAATCTGGTGCGAAAACGCATTTAGGGCATATTTGACGAAAATCCATTTCTGTGCGATCCTTAAGCTCAATTTCCAAAAATTTCTGGGAAAGCCTACGGTCGATCACAATCCTTCTCTTCCTTCGACGGCGAATAAGTGCATGATTTGATGATTATTCCCGAGGAGATACCGTGAAGCCCAGATCTGACTCGTTTCACTCGTATTCGATTTCAGTCACACTCTCCAAGAAGTCTCTTTTGTCAACATGCCTTAATATATAGAATCTCTCAGGATCCAGTTATTAACCTTTGATGTACACGGCGCACTTTAAAAATGCGCCCTTTAAACGGCGCACTTTAAACGATAAACCCTCTGATTTTGGAACTTTGGCAAATTTTGCTGATGTATCTACCGCCTCAGGAGGCCCCTGTATAGCTAAATTCTATCTCGCTGCTCCTGCGTCGGAGCAGAGCAGCCTACATGAGATCGCGCGCACGCGCAGGAAGATCACTTGCAAACACACGTCGGAAGAGATCTTGCCGAGGAAAGCACGCTACAAAGATAAGTATAACTTAAATCAGTTTACATCCCTACGCAATATTATAGGACACTCCCAATGATAGAACCAAATCAATCTTTCGTCCCTCCTGCTGGAGAACATACTACCATTTCGGGTACAGACGTCGTCACAGACGACAATCGAGATGAATCAGGTCAGGACAACCACATTGCAGAGTTGCTTAGAGCATCCCAACGGGAACAGATACAAATCATGACTGACAGGTTTGAAGCCTCGTTTGATAGGCTAACAAACTTACTGAGCAATGTCTTCAAAGCCTCAGGCGAAGGGAAACGAAAAGCGGACTCAGCTTCTGCTTCTACAGGCTCTTCTGCTTCCAAGTCTGCCAGGCTCAGCCACATTGGCAGCGCAGAAGGGAAACACGCCAGTACGTCAGTAATAGGGCGTGACCTGTCAGACTCGTCTTCTTCAATCGAAGAGGACAGTATTAGTATCCCAGATGCTAATAGTCTTGACCATGACATTGCAGATTTGCTTGCAGATCAGCAACAAATTGATACAACTCAGCAAAATGAGACAGGTGATGAAGTACTAGCCGGTATAGAGGCTGAATTGTCACTTACAGAGGACAAGGGGGCAGACATAAACCCCAAACTAGCAAAAATCACCAACAATCTTTTTTCTGAGAAACTGCAAGATGATAAGGTCAAAGAAAAACTTAAAAAGCACCTTATTCCCAGCAACTGTAACAACCTTGCAGTAGCCAAATGTAACCCAGAGATATGGGGAACCCTAACACATGCTAGGAAGCTGCAAGATGTTGCTATGCAGAAAAACCTCAACGTTGTCAGTAAGGCGGCTGCAGCCCTTGCCAATATTGGCAATGAATTGTTATTGGGCAAGGCAGGAAAAAAGGCAGATATGCCTTTTAATTCGTTGATAGCTATGACTACCGATGCATTAGCCCTTCTAGGACATACGTCTCAAGAGCTGCATCAGCTGAGGCGTGATAATATAAAGTCTAGTCTGCCAGCAAACCTGAAAGGGCTTGCCTCAAACGTCCCAAAGGCATCAGAGTCTTTATTTGGTGATGACCTGCCTAAAAGGATACAAAGCATGAAGGCAACTAATAATGCCCTATCAAAACCTGCCTTCACAGGTACAAAACAGCAGTCATCAAAACATTATCAAGGAGGCAAATATCAAACCAAGAGTGGTCCAAAAAACAGGTTTACCTCACAGAGGGGCTCTGCCTCTGGGAAGAGGGGTGCCTACTACAAAAGACAGAGCAGACAACAGCAACAGCTATAGACCAACAGAACGTAAGTGATATATCTATTGAACTACTTTTAAGAGACATGCTCTCTTTCCAAGCAGGGAAAGTAACTGAGAACTATGACAGTTGGGCATTGCTCACAAAGGACAAATTTATATTAGATATTATTCATGATGGCCTCAAGATAGACTTTTTTGAGGAGCCATGCCCCTTTCAGACTTACTCACCGCATTTTACCACATTAGAAAGCAGGGCCATAGAACTTGAAATACAGACCCTGTTACAAAAACAAGTCATTTCAGAGTGTCAGCGGGAACCAGGGGACTTTGTATCTCCCATCTTCACAAGAGAGAAGAAAGATGGTTCTCTTCGCGTGATACTCAATCTAAAAAATCTGAATAATTCAGTATATTACAACCATTTCAAAATGGAATCCCTTGATAATGTATTAAACATCATACAAACAGGGGTCTGGATGGCTAGTGTAGATTTAAAAGATGCATTCTACACCATCCCAGTACATGCAAGCCATCAGAAATATCTCAAATTTTCTTGGAAGGACAAACTTTACAAATTTCAGGCTATGCCCAATGGCTATGCTGAAGCAATGAGAGTTTTCACTAAAATACTAAAACCACCTTTCAGTTACTTGAGACAAAGGGGTTTCTCATCTGTTGTCTTTGTTGATGACACATATTTACAAGGGAGCAGTTTTGAGGAATGCCTTCAAAATGTACATGAAACAGTTGCAATCTTACAAAAACTGGGATTCACTATTCATGCAAAAAAGTCTGTCTTGACTCCGACACAGTGCATAGAATTTTTAGGATTTATCATTGATTCAAGGTCAATGACAGTTACCCTTTCTGGGGAAAAAAGAGACAAAATTATGCACAAAATACGGGACTTCAGAGTTAGGAACACAAAGACAATTAGAGATCTAGCTTCTATCATAGGTTCGCTAATTTCTACGTTCCCAGCAGTACCGCTTGGTCCATTGCATTATAGAAATCTGGAAAGATTTAAAATCCAACAACTAAAATTAGCAAGAGGGAATTTTCAGGCGGTATTGGTTACCCTCCCATTGGCTGCTATGGAGGAAATTTTCTGGTGGGAAAGCAACCTTATTTCTTCATTTAGAAACATAAAAACACCCCCAGTAGATTGCACAATCACAACTGATGCAAGCCATAAGGGCTGGGGCGCCACAGATGGGCACACCCCTACCGGGGGGAGATGGGGCCTTTCAGAAAAAACACATATAAATGTACTGGAGCTCAAGGCAGCATTTTTTGCTATAAAAGCATACTGCAGCTCAAAAGTATTCAAACATATTAGGATTAGGAGTGATAACTGTACAGCAATAGCTTACATCAACCATATGGGTGGAATAAAAGCACTTGAATGTGACACCCTTGCCAAAGAGCTCTGGGAATTTTGCAACTCTAGGAATATATGGCTGTCTGCTGCCTACATTCCTGGCAAAATAAACACAGTAGCAGACAAACTATCTCGTGAGTTTAATGATCAAACAGAATGGATGCTACAACCCAGCATTTTCCAAAACGTTGTTGAAAAAATGCAATTTTATCCAGATGTAGACCTTTTTGCATCTAGGCTAAATCATCAGGTAGACAAATACGTCTCTTGGACACCTGACCCAGACTCCATGGCTGTTGATGCCTTCAGTGTTTCATGGTCAAACATTAATTTCTATGCCTATCCTCCTTTCAGCATAGTGGGAGCAGCGATATCAAAAATTGTTCAAGATCGTGCCACTGGGATCATGATTATACCTTATTGGACATCCCAATACTGGTACCCAACAATGCAGTCACTGCTTGTGAAGGATCCCATAATTCTTCCACAAAACAAAACGCTGATCACACTGCCTTTCAACCCAGAAGCCAGACATCCCCTGATACCGAAAACAAAGCTCTTGGCAGTACTCCTATCCGGAGATGCATTGCTGACAACAACTTTTCAGCAGAGGTTAGCCAAATCATCATGGAATCATGGAGGAAAAATAATAAAGAAAAATACAACTCAGTACTTAGACGGTGGGAGAGTTACTGCTCCGAACAAAATGAAAATGCCCTTTGCCCTTCTGTAAACTCGATCCTAGAGTTTCTCTTGCATTTGTACAAAAGAGGGTGCAAGTATAGTGGCATTTGTGCAGCACGAAGTGCTCTTAATACAATGGTGGCCATACCTGGATATGCAACACTTTCTGATCATCCCATGATTGCTAGATTCACAAAAGGGATTTTTAACAGGCACCCACCACTGCCAAGATATGTCCAGATATGGGACATAAATACTGTGTTAAACTTTTATAATAGACGGCCAGACAATAATTTGCTGCCGCTAAAAGACCTTACACAGAAATTAACAATGCTACTAATGATATTGGGTGCAAGAAGGAAGCATTCACTTCTCACCATTCTGGTTGATAATATCAAAATCACAGATACTGAGCTGATTCTACTACCCCATGAGGTGCAAAAACATACCAGGCCAGGTAGAACAATTGAACCCGTTGTTTATAAAAGATTTTGCCATAATGCAAAACTTTGTGTGGTACAATGTATGACAGCATACCTAAGCAGACGGAAATTACTTGTCTCCACAAACATCAAGCAATTGTTTGTCACATACGGAACCCCACACAAGCCAGCCACGAATGACACCATATCTCGATGGATAAAAAACGAACTAAAATCAGCAGGAGTCGATATTGAAGCTTTCAAAGCACATAGTTGTAGAGCAGCATCAGTAAGCAAAGCAAAGCAGATTGGGGTAACAAGACAAGAAATCATTAAGAGAGGATGCTGGAGTACTGATAGCACTTTCAAGAAATTTTATGACAAAGACATTATAAACTCAAATAATTCTAAAAACGGTGAGCATGAATTTGTAGATGCAATATTGTCACAAGCAAGCAGTGTAAACACTATACTTTAGCTTGTTTTGTTGGAAACCAAGATTACTTTAAAGTCCAAGGGATTTTGTGTGGTTAAGGTCTTTATACTGCAACCAATCGCTCTATTGGCAAAACCCCATTGCAAGGAAGGTTATTCAGGCTCTTGTGAAACATCTTTACAAGGGGTACAGTATGTTTACTTCACACCATGTGTATACTTCATATAAATGAATACTTCATATGTGATGCACTACACTTGGTCAGAGCTTTAAAGTCTCATGTAGGCTGCTCTGCTCCGACGCAGGAGCAGCGAGATAGAATCCAAAATTAACCGATCATAGTGATGGGTAATTTAGATTCTATGAGCTGTGAACTGCAAGGAGCAGTAGACTACATGCCACACCCAATCCCACCCTTGAGAGAGTATTTACAGTTTGGTTAAGTTTCAACAGGGGTTTTTAGTGTCACAAAGAAATAATTTTCTGACCTCGTTCCGTGCTCTTTAAAAAGTGATCTTCCTGCGCGTGCGCGCGATCTCATGTAGTCTACTGCTCCTTGCAGTTCACAGCTCATAGAATCTAAATTACCCATCACTATGATCGGTTAATTTTGGATTACAAAGGGTCTCGAGCTGCTCCGTTACGCCACTGGTAAGGAGAGTCGCCAACTCAGCTTCAGGAATCACAAGGTATTGTCATATAGAGAGGAACGACCAGGTCGCTGCTTTGATAGCGTTTCCTTCTCTGCGCTATAAAACTACCTTCGGGAGTTATAGGTAGAAATAGACAAAGCAATTTGCCAACTTTTCTTCGCATTGAAAGCATTGTGCAGTTTATATCGTCCCCAACTGCTTGTTCCGTTGCTAAAAGACCTAAGCGATGCGTGAAATCTTCGATAGTTCCTTGGTGGTATCCAAAAATGGATTGCGGCTGCTGTGAACAAAACCTGCCGATGATGACTTTTAGTGAGATGACGTTAGTCCTTTGTCGATATCATAGAGTGAAATAACGTTACTGGAACCAGATGTTCTGTATCACTGTCTTTTTCAATTGTTAGTTACGCGTTAAACTGTCAGGGCTTGTCCACAACGTCTTTAAAAAGAGAAACGATAAAGGAATGTACAGCGTGTCCCAATAAATTGTTTCCTGTTTGTATGGCTGCTGTGGAGGAGTTACAGTAAAACCCCGCAAACAAGAACGTACTTTTCTTGAATACAGACTGGCTAGGTTCTTATAAATGAGGTGCTTATGACATTTTCATGGCGTGTTTCTTATTGCAAGGACACTTGTGACTATGATGAATATATAGCTTAAGTATACAACGCTTTAAACAAACTTGAGGGTATAATGACTGCATTTGAATATTAGAAAGCATGGTATTTTAGTTGTTGACAAATCACTTTATATCATACAGCTCGATAAAACAAAGTAGCATATCCATGAAAACTGTCAGAGGTGTTCAGTTATCAATTGTTGGGAGTTTGCTTACACTAATGATAAAATGTCTTAATTAAGTGTACCATGTCATAAGAGCATTGAAGTAAATCAGTCTGTTTGTTGTTCTTATCTTTGGGTGTCTTTTTCCACAAGATCAGTCTGCAGGTTCTTATTTTGCTATGTTTATAGAGTGACACAGGTCAGATCATCCGGGCCGTAGAAAGCCAGCTCGGGCCCTGGAGTGATCTGGAGTTTCTTTGTTGATCTGTGCGAAGAGTCCTTTGTGACTTGATCAATGTTTTAGGCCATTTTTGAGTCATTTTGCAACCATAAAATTTTTGTAAAGTTGAATTGACCTATATTTCTAGTTTTAGTAAGACAACAAAAAAGTCACAAAAAATCTTTTGGCTTTGAATTTTCAAAAGTGGGAACTTTTTCTGGCTCCCCGGGTACAGTTGTATGCTAGGAAGGCTGTTTGATTGTTACATTTCTTGCTGTAAATGTTGCCACAGTTTATTTCCAAGGTAAGTAATGGACTCAAATCCCCAAAGGGCGTATTGTTCGTACGTTTGACAATTGAATGTCGTTGCCATACTTCAGTCTCTAGCTGATATTTCGTTGCATGAAAATTTCCCTCGTGGATGGTGGATTCAGACCGCGTTGTTTTATAAATTTCAGTCATGAGCAACTGTAGGTTTCTTACATGCTTTGGTACCGAAATCTTAGCCCACAGAAGAAGCACTTCTTAGGCCCAAGGGCGAAAGGACACTTGATTATGAGTGATATGACACCAATTGTATATTAGAGTTTACGTTTAAGGTTCATGTGCACTTGAAGTGACTTACTACCGGAAAGTTTAGAATCGAAGGATCGGTGATAAGGTGGCTTCAACGAAAATTTAAACCAAAAATAAAACAAAAATACAACAGGTCTTATGTTCAAATTCAAATTCACTCGTATTCATAACATTAAAATACCATGCCAAGGGCTCTATCGAGGAACCGAAGCAGTTTTCGAGCCGAGCACTCATTGTAGCTTACAGCTCATTTAATTTTCGTATCTACGATGATGCAATTTTGTATGAGGTGAATATAAAAAAATAGTATGATATGAAGGGTTAACTACAATCTTGAATTTGAAATCATGATAAGTTATAAACTATGTGTAATAATAAAAAGAGGAGTGAATGGATGGGACAAGGGGGCATAGTGCCCCTTGTGTCCGCTCTGCTACTGCGTTTGCTGTGATATTGTTTAAAATTGATCTACAAATTTGCGGCAATCTTTGTTCTCTGATCATGCCATGATCTTACGCAAGGCTTTAATTTCCCAAATTCAATCAATTCTAACTGGCCACAATTAAATCCAGGATCCACTTAGTTTGATAAAGTTTCATGTTTGATGAAATCTTGATTCCTCAAATTTAAATAACTATTCAGCAATAGCGTTTGAAACAGGGATTTACTCATGGCCGCAACTTTAGCCTCGTTAATTGAAAAACACAGAAGTCGCAAACTGTCTTATCGTATTTTTAGAATGCAGGGGGTTTGAGCTAGACTGGTGACTTGTCGTTCGCTCCTTGCCTGAACTGACTGATATGTTGCTGTAACTGCGACTACTGCCGTTGCGCTTCGAGAAACGGACATGGCGTAAATCACCTGCAATGCTTCTTTAAAGGACAAGTCCGGGGTTGGTATAATCGTTGATTATTCAAGAGATTACACTGTTGTGAATGGTTTGTAGTACTATTTTCAATGTTTTTTCTCTTTCAATCTGCGAAACAACATATTTCAATTTGCTAAGGAGTGCGAAATGATGTCATTTTCTATGACGTCACTTCACGTTGACCTGAATGAGGCTGCCAAAGGTGTTGATATACTATTCACATTGCTAGCCTCCTTATCGCGCCTCTTTGCAAACTAGCACCAAAATATTTGGCTTAACTTACGAAGATTCATTAACCAATTTATGAAAGTTGGAGGCATCAAAACTTGGAAAGAACTCACGACTGGTGTTCAGCAGTTGGTAAGGTTTCTTTCTTAACAATGATTTTATCAACCTCGGACTTGTCCTTTAACCACCCAACCTAAAATGTCAAAAAAGTAGTTTTCTTGGAGAGCTACACTGTAAAACGAGCTATCGGTACTTAGATAGATGTTTCCTCGAGCTATTTAAGCAAGAAGCTCTTACCTTCGATTTTTAATTCAAAACCTACCAGAGTCTGAAAGAAATGGATATCACGCTCCCGCAGAGGCAATTATATTACTCAGCGCTGATCAACCACAGGACAGACTTGGAGCAAATCTATAGACGTCGTAGAGAAATAAATGTATTTCCCGATCAAGCGCCAAAGCTTTTGAACGGGCAAGATTCATCATGACGAAACAGAAAATTCGCCAATGAAGATGAGAAGCTGTCCGAAGTCTGCCAAACCTTCTGCGTTTGGTGAAGGTAAAGTTGCGGTCTTTGATCAATGGAAGGAATAATTCTAGAATGGCTTTACTTCACAGGAAGGGAATCATTAGTATGATTAATGCTACAAAGGAAACTTGTCATCTGCTGACGCGAATTCTCACCTTTGTTTCACATTTTGAGTGTTCCAATGGCTGTCGTTCCCAAAAACGTTTTGACACTTTAGGCCACATCATGTCGCCATTTTCTTGCAAGTGCGCACGATAAAGCGGCTAGCAGCGATTTTAAGTGGCGAGAAAGCAATAGGATAGCCTCAGTTTTGATTGCGCAATATGACGTGATTTTGCACAGATTGCTTAACTGAGTTCGTCATTTCACAAGGAGATGACGAAAAATAATGGGAAAAGTATGCTACACCATTCATAACAGCAAAATCTTGTATTTTATCATCAGTTGAACCAGCCTCGGACTTGTCCTTTAATGATTCACTATTTCACTGAATTTGCAATTAATGACAAGTATCTTGAATTTTTCAGGCAAAATGTCAAATCAAAGAGTTCTACTGATTAAGGTGCTTCTCCTTGCTCTACTTGAGTCAGCGAATTCATTCAGTAACAAAAATATTGGTAAGTCAAAGTTGCTTATGTCAGTGTAATTTCAATCAACTTTTCAATGAGATTTGCAATCTAGTTTCGCATATATCATCGGTTACAAATAGCAGGTGTAGATAATTTTCAAAAGTTGCGCAGCCATGGAGAATCAATAAGAAACCTACTCTCTTTCGTTCTGATTTCGACTTTGGTGCTACATTCTTGAACTGGCCAATGAAACGTATTCAGGCACATATATACACTTTCAAAGAAAGCTTCAAAATTTCATCTTACCGCTCATGCTTCATTATATATGATTGCTACTTTTAACGGCTACGTATCGTTATCGAGGGACCCCCAGCAAAAATATAAATGTAGAAACTAAGACGATAAAGTCAGTGTCGAATTAGATGTCACGTTAGATTCGCGATAACGCAAAATTGCTTATCCAAAACATTCAGCTGTTGTTATTCGCGAGCATTTTCATGTGACAACGAATTTTTAATGTGCTCATGATATCTACGACATAGTTAATCTAAAGTCAACGCACACAGCAACTACTCAAAAGGGAGCATGGGATTCATAGCAACCCTGCGGCCATCAAGTTTGTCCCATAGAAAATGCCACAGGTTAGAGGGGGAATTTCAATGGATAGCAACTTATGCATATGTAATAATGATTCTCGGGTTAGAAAAATGTCAGTCACCTGGTACTATCTCAAACATATGCAAGCAAATTTTGAAAACAGTGAATAATATGACGGATAGGCCTCCCGTTCACACGAAAACGGCACATTTTTTGTCGGTAGAATTTGAAAACGGTAGATTTTGAAGAAGTAACGGTAACCGGCACATTTTGGAAACGACATCGTGTGAACACTCGAAAATGATGAAAACAGAACATTTTTCGACGCTTTTGGAACGAGACTGATCGATTTTAAGGGTGTGAATATATTTCTTTAGCATCAAAGTCTTGCAACGAGTTTTTTACTGTCAAATTTCCAAATGTTTTCAAATTGTTCTGGCATCCTGTGGACGCTAGCTCAAATTTTGCAACCGTCACAGTTTTCACCGTTTTCAAAATGTGACGGCAACGTGTGAACACAGTCTTGTTTTTTCTTCAATCTATTTAACGTTGGCTAACAATATACAAATAGCACAAGGTGCTAATTTAGGCCAACTACGATTATGAAATAGAAAAGAAATTAACTGTACCCTAAATTTTCTACTAAATCAAATGTACCCTAAATTTTCCACATATCGCTTGCATAGTCTGCAGTCACAACTAACCGTGTACGTTTTAATTTTTCTTTTAAACCCTGAAAGAGATTCCGATCCTTTATGTCGGCAGGTAGTGTCCTCCATAAACCTGAGACAGACTGTAGTGTTCTTGACGCTAACCTTTGCAAATTCTCTTTGCAGTTATATTGTTACACAAAGATCGTTATCCACTTGACAACAAAGTGACGTCAGCGATTGACCACAGTGTTGCTTATGTCAATACAAATATTCTAAGAAATACAGGCACAGTAAGTGTACATAAAGTGATCGTTGGAAGTGGCGGAGTATTCGATAATGGTAAGCTATCTATTTTTAGGTCATCAATGTTCTTTCTTATTTCTTCCGTGTTATAAGCAACACTTTCACACTTCGATGTAGCCTAGGAGTAGACCCGGTATTCTAGACAATAAAGGGTCTACGAAATAAGGAGGCAAAGCTTGCTACGGCTGCCCAATTAGGTATTTTAATCTGCTATTCAAATGGGTCTCATGACACCTGGCTGAACAAATGAATGCTGCCTTTATTCAAATATGGTTCAAACTGTTCTCTCAACTTAACTCCTGCGTAGCGATGCGTCTCATTCAGACTTCAGAAAGTAAGTTGAACTTTATTTGAATGATGTCAGCATACAATCCTTGTTGTGACGAGAAGAGAGCGAAGGAAAGTCAAAATTATCTCTATTTTTCTCACAATCCCGTGAAGGAAAAACAACAAATTCGATAAGAATACTATTTCGATCATCATACTGGCCACATCAATAGCACCTCGGGCTATGTAATGCCCCAATCACACTGCAATTTAAACCAGCTTCAACTTAACCAGGTTTTCGAATAGGGCCTTCTGATTGGTCATTCCAACAAATACAGTCATTTGCTTCGTTGAAATTTAAAGTGGTTTTTTTGTTATTCATATAAATAATGTACAACAATGTTTACGATCAGGGACAATACCAAGGGGAGCGAAAAACAACGACTACTCCAAGGCCAAAAACATAAAGACACACAACATTAAGCTAAACATACAGCATACACTACTAGATTCAGTCTCAAATTTGATGTCGGATCTGGGTTGGGATGAAAAATATGGAAAGTCTCGAGCGGAAACTCGTCCTTGATATTTGATGAATAAAAAGATCTGACATCTAATATGAAACAGAATTTACAAGGGAAGAAACAAGAACATTTACGTAAAGGTACTTGGTGGTTGCTTTGTACACAGCAGAAGCTTCAATAGATATCAATCAAACCGACCAGTTTCACGAATGAACCGTAAAGTCAATCTAAGAATATCTCTGTTCACTTCACAAGAAAGGTCCTTATCACCATATAGTAAGAGCTGTGTCAAAGCATTATTTGAAAGGTTAGCGATTTGCACAAATGGTCGTAACAATTGTTCAATTCCAGCAAGAAGATCTCTTCGTTGATCATAAAAGGACGGGCAGAGCAACAAAAAGTGTTCTGTATCCTCAACACCATCGCTTGTAGGGCACATTGGGTTTATGGTATCCCTGAAATTATTTAGAGTGGTTTAGATAAAGCTGGTTTAACAATGTCAGTGTGAATGCAGTATAAGCAGAAGCAAAGAGTTTGATAAGAAATCTGCGCCGAGCTTCTAACGAAAGGTTAGAATATATATGATTACTGTTGATTTCATATTTCATATTTATTTCATATTTCATTTTATTAGGGAGGGAGACCCTTCAACCAACTGGTTGATTTACAAGGGGCCCTCCATATAAAAAACCTACAAAAATTAAACAAGTTAAAAACCGCTAAAAACTACTTACAATGAATACATCTAATAAAAAAAAAAAAAATCCTATCTATAAAAAATGAAAGAAAAGTACCTAAAAAACAAAACCGCCAGTCCATCATAAGCTATCTTTAAAAATATATATAGAGGATGCCTGTTTGGTCTCAGCTGGGAGGCTATTCCAAAGTTTAGCTCCGCGAAAAGAAAAACACTTCTGCCCATTTGCAGATGTTTTCTTTGGCAGCCTCAAGTCCGTTGCCGTATTTCGAAGGCTACGAGAGTTACTAGTAGAGTTTCTAGTGAAAAGATTGTGCATGTACTGTGGAGCAAGCCCATTGAGAGACTTGTAGACCACTGATCTGGACTCTTCATTGACAAGCTCACGAATGGTCTTCCAACCAAGGCTCCTAATCAGTGGTCCACTCGGGGAATCAAAGCTGCTATTCGTTACAATTCTAGCAGCTCTATTTTGAAGCTTTTGGAGCTGATTGATATCAGTGGTGCCACAACAACCCCATACAGAACAGCAGTATCGAAAATGGGGCTCCACAATACCTGAGTACAAAGTTTTCAAAGAAGCCATTGGGAGAATATTCCTTGCGTGTTTTAGAAATCCAATGGCTCTGGATACTTTGCTAGATACAGCTTTAATATGCTCTTTCCAATCTAGACTGTTGTCAACTTGAATACCAAGGTATTTGGTCTTCTTGACAACGTCCAGTTCTCTGCCACGAATTTCTAGATTCAGTTTTTCTGCTGCATTGTTGAGCGTTCGGTGCTTTGGTTTGGTCGCGATTAACATAGATTGTGTTTTAGCAACATTTAGCGAAAGTTTGTTGCCCTTCAACCATGAGTCTAAGTGCTCAAGATCGACATTAATAGCCTCGTTCAGCTGAGAAATATCTTTTGACTTTAAGCAAAGGCTAGTGTCATCAGCATACATGGACACAGTAGGGCACATTGGGTTTATGGTATCCCTGAAATTATTTAGAGTGGTTTAGATAAAGCTGGTTTAGCTGGTTCATTTTGGATTTTCGTTCTAGATTTTCTCTATGGTGACAACAAACGCGTGCTAGAAACAGCAGATATATTTCTTCTACCGCATCATATTCACCAAATGTGCTTACTTGGAGAAATGTTACAAGTACCAACAGTTGCGCTCAATTACGCACCAAACCTCATGTGCGAGAATACCTTCAGCATGAGGCCAGATCCGTCATTAATGACGCAAGCAATTGTTGCTATGTTGAGAGAGTCAAGTCCATCATTTGAGAGTGTTGTTGCGGTTGTTACTGAGGGTAAGTGAAACATAGAGCACTCAGTTGCTAGCTTCTTATGTTGCTCGCTTTAACTGAATTTCATCGTGATTAATGTGTTGTTAAGTGAGCAGTAACTTTTTATGGCTGCAGGGTAGACTAAACGCCTTTGCTCCTTGCGGTATCGTTCTAGTAGTATAGTTGAGTCCTTTTGTACGTAGAGTAATTAATAGAGTCCTTTTGTACGTAGAGTAATCAGTAGAGTAATTTTGTAAGTAGAGTATTTAGTAAAATGTCCTTGTAAGTTTTTATTGGAATAGAAAGAAAGAAAGGTAACAAGAAGTTTTTTTGGCTTTTCCACATAATTTGGAAGTTGGCTGTTAACCCTATTTTACCCGGGCAAATTTTTTCGGGGGAGCCATTGGGGGGCCATTATGGCCCCCCTGTTTATGTCTGTATCTGTAACTCCTATACTGCTGAAACTTTCCATAATGGTACCTACAACTATCAAGAGGCCAATTAAGCAAGTCCGGTCTTAATTGATCACGTGGTTTGTCGCTAGGCAACTAAAAGGTGTCAAGTGGTGACACATGAGCTTCAGTACTGAGAACGGAGAAAGTGCTAATAATTTTGGATATTAATGGCTAAAAATTCATAAAATACAGTAAATATGAAGAAAATGTGATTTTCTATCGATTGAATGCAAGTTTTTGAAAATCCAACATTATTCATTATAAATATGACGTCATAAAAATGGATGACGTCATATAAATTATTTTGTGCTGATGTAAGCAAATATAGACAAATTATCTATCAAATGAAAGCTCTTTTAAAGACCAATCAATTGGTACCAATGTCGATACATTTTGATTGTAAACCAGAGAATTGTTACAAATTATATTATTTCCTTTGAAACCACTCTCCAAATAAGGTATTGTTATTGTCACGTGACCAAATTTGTGACGATGAAACATTTAAAATTTGATAGGCTATTAAATTTCAGGAAAAGTCACCTTAGTTTCAGCACTCTAGCTTTTTCCATCTGAAAGCTGTAGTTGATGATTCAAGTGGGGGGCCATGATGCCCCCCGGGTGAAATAGGGTTAAGTGCTGAATTTTACATAAAATAGACAAGAATTGCAGTGCCTACTGTTCAACGTCTGAATTGGAAACAGAAAATGCCTCTGTTGTATTTTAGATCTATCATTTTTCGTGTGATGTATTAAATATTGCATACTCATGGCAGTACTGTATACTCGTGGTATAGACTTTTACACAAAGTAAAGTACAATGCGAGGTGAAGCCTGCATTCCCAAAAGGAAGTAAATTTCATTGCTGCAAACAAGGCACTCTGTTTTCAAAACTTAACATTGCTAACAAATTTCGTAGGTTGCCGATAGAGACGTACGCCGTTGAGTGACTCCAAAGTGAGGCAAAACCGGCAAGTTAGTATTTCAATAGATCGCTGCGATTTTGTGTAAAGGTCTATTCCTACTCTTGATAACCCACTTTCACATGTACAGGGAGTGAACTAGCCATCCTCATTTCACGAATCTTTTACAGCATGAGTTATTTGCATCTACAGCTTGGCAAATCGATGATAGATATTCTTGTACTTGCAACTGCAAGTCGTTGTGCACTGAAGTGTCAATAGACCTTTTAGCTATTCTACTAAAGAGCCTGGATCGAGCGTTATTTTTATACATTTTTATACACGAGGTTCGATCGAGTGGCGTTGGAGCTTCTATCACTATTGTGCACATTCGAAAATTCTACAAAATGTAGCAAAGTATCGTTCCATTGAGATTCTTTTTCAGAATAGCTAAAAGGTCTATTAGAAACAAAAACGAATGCTGTTGTTTCAGAATTGGCTGATCGTATTCTTCTAAAGCATGACGTGTGATTTTTGAATATTTTTCAGAATTACGGTGAAAGCGGAAGAAGCGTACCATTCATGTTGTCAATATTCAAAATAGAATCATATCTTCATTGGATTTTTTTCTCTGCATGAAGAAATCATTGAACATCGTCATTCATTATGTTTTCCAAAGAAAGAACTCGTATTGTAATCCTTCAACGGAAGCAATATTCGAATCGAACGGAAGTAAATAACAAAGCAATATTCGAATAGTCATCCAATCATGAAATCTATTTTCAAATAATCTTCGAATATACATGGTACGCTTCTTCTGTTTTCACTGTAATGGATGTACAGGGTGTGCCATGATGAAATTCAATTCGTTGAAGCCAAAACTACTTGCACTAAGTAAATATAGGAGTGCAAAAACCTTTCTGAATTATTTCTCAACAAGTTAAGAATAGAATACATAACCTTACTTTATTTCTTAGTATACTTAAGCCTTTTTGCACTTAAGAAACGCAACTCAAATAGACAGATAATTTCCTTGCAGTAGGTCTGTCAGAGAGAAGAAGCTCATTTTGGTGCACCGCGTGTTTCTCAGCAGATCTGTAAAGCCCACTCCAAACATTTTTGTGACTAATAGATATCCAATATGTTTATCTGTGCTATCAAGTGACTGTGACGCACCATGTGTTTCTAAGTAGATCTGTGAAGCCCGCTCCAAACATCTTCGTGACTTATCCGATCTCCAATATGTTTATCTCTTTTAACCGAGGAATGTTCTTTTTCCTTAGACGGATTTGGTGATTTTGCAACAGCCATCATGTCACATGAGCAAGAACGCAATCAATTCAGCTTTCAAATATTGGCCTCTGTGAATTTCACAGAAGATGATTCACTGTCTCACTTAATCAAAGAATTGAAAGAATGCGGGTCAAGAAAGATTTTACTGATCATGCAGCAAGAAAATGCCAATAAGCTGATGATCAAGGTATTTTTTGTACTCAATATAAAATTTTAGAAAACGAACTACTTTAGACACTACGTACGAGCTACTTTACTAAACTACGAGGACGATACCACGCAGTGCAGGAGACCATGACAACTTCGACAACTCCGCAGTCATTACCTTTTGTACTTTGACTTGTAATGTGTTGCACGCTCTTTGTGTTATGGCCGCCGGGCTATCATAGTCTCTCATAAGTAAACCTATTATGTAAGAACATCTCCCAGATTTAGCCTTAGGGGGGGGGCTTCTTATAAAAACAGCTTCTTTTATGCAGGTTCCTACTGCAATCATTAATTACACTAATGTTGAAGTCTTTATTCAAAACTTTAGGAGTTCTAAAAATATCAGTTGTATTGTATAGCAATAATTTTGATGTCTTGTTGCTTCTTATGTTATTAAGGTCATTCATTTCATCTTTCAGGTTCGTTCAAGTAACTTCGAATACCTTCACGCATATCAATGGTTTACACCAGTTTTGGTATGTTTGTCCTTTTATTCTTCTACACTACTTTTTGTAATTCTTCTGTATTCTTTTGCTTTGCTTCAGATATGAAGTTGACCTGGAAATGTACAGAATTTACCCGTTTTAAGATCATAGACGATTAATCGGCTGTATTTCAATCATAATTTACAAAACAGACGTCATAACGTTACTGTGGGAGTTCTAGTCTGTGAGTCATATGGGATGTTTTGATGGCAACGTTTTGACATGAAAGTATGAAAATTAATTCATAAGCCTTCGGAATAT
This sequence comes from Aurelia sp. 4 Dawson et al 2005, assembly GCA_964019985.1. Lineage (NCBI taxonomy): Eukaryota > Metazoa > Cnidaria > Scyphozoa > Semaeostomeae > Ulmaridae > Aurelia > Aurelia sp. 4 Dawson et al 2005. Next base: position 17,471,000 of record OZ026502.1, read on the forward strand.
CATAAGTTTTCTAAGTACTTTTGTGACTTCGAGAAAGCATCTCGGTAATATTGGTAGATGTACTGTGCTGTCTCCCTACCAGAAATTTAAGCAGGTTTGTTTTTTGGAAAGTCTTTCTTTATTTCAGGAAGTAGAGGATGCTGGGAAATTGAAGACTTTTGAAGATTTTATGTCACTGTCGATGCCAATAGATGATGATGAGGTGAACAAAACCGTAAAGGAACTGCACAGAATGAGCATCATCCCAAATCCTGATACAAATGTGAGTCACCTTGTCTAAATCACTTCTGTTAGCCCTTTCAAGAAGCTAATCCCTTCTAATATCAATCAAGCTGCAAGAAGCTTGCATATTCGTGATTAGTATGACCAGCCCTCAGTTAGCTGCAGCTTGCCTGCAACGTAGGATAAAGTAGACAATAAATACCTTCACTGGCTGCCGACAGAATACAGAAAAAATGTTGCTTAGGAAGTCTGAGAACTTTCACAATCATAAAAGGTTAAGGTGAAGTCGTAGTTTTAGCACCAAGCGCTGGGATTACAGAAGTAGCTAATAAGAGCTAATCGAGTCCACGACCACTTGTCATGTTGTTCAAGTAATGGGCCTCTGCCGTGTTTCGAGCCCTATTCGCCTGACTGTCCAGGCTGCAAAATCAGAGGATTACACCACTACACTACAACACCACAACACCTTCAACAGAGATTCGCTATGCATCACAAGATCTCCTTGTATATATCATGTTACAAAGATAACAGCCCAAAGTAGAAGTTTTTTAAAGGAGCTATTTCTTAACAACTTCGTTAATCTCAACATCATTTACAGGTAGTCAATCCACTGATTCATGATGCCCTCTCTGCTATTGCATATGCTTTCAAGGCTTCGAGTGAATCTAAACAATGTATTGAACTTTACGAACCACCGAAGGAATATTGCCCAGTCAGAAGGCCAAGATGCAATCCATTGAGTGCTCATCTATCAAAGGTAATTGTTAAAGCACCTTGGTCAAGCTGGATCCTTTCCGAAACTAGATCCCTTTTGAACTCTCGTGATAAAGCTTGCTCCCGTCCTCGTTTGATTGTTTGAACATTCGCTAAACTAGCAAATATTCTTTGATAGAAATTTTAGAGCTTGTTTTTTGAGCATTATCTTTGTTTGGGCCTTATCCTTGAAGCATCGTTGCCACATGTAATTAATTTAATGGCGTTTTTATCTCTATAACTGAATTTAAACTTGATACATCATTGCATAAGATTTTCACAAAGGTCTTTCAAAGTTTCTTTAAGCTGAGCGGGTAAACATTTCCTGACAAGCTAACTTTGCTGAACGACTTTGGTGTAATAGATCCCACCTTTATGGCTATCGGCCTAAATAAGATTTGCGTTGAAAAACTAGAAATAAGTTACCATCAGGCTTGCGTCAACTGAACTGGTTTTCTAGCATTGTTTTAGAGTCGTTTTAGAGTTGTTTTTGCGTTCAGAACGAAGGAAGCCGTGAAATCTTTCAAAATCTTCTCTCCTTTTAGGTAATTTTTCGTGGCATGACTGGGGATGTAAAATTCACAAAAGCAAAATATCGAAATATTACAATAATGGATGCTAATGAAATCAGAAGAGGAGTGCAGCAAAAGGTAAATCTTCACTTTATTTACGATCTCCTTGATTGGAGTCAGTTACCATTTACCTACATTTGATTGGGAAATTATTTCTGAGTAACGCACTCAGTTGAAACCCTTTAAATGTTTATATGCCGTATGCCTTTGATGTTGAAAGAATTCTAATGCATATCAAGTGATTTTGATTGCATGAAATGGGCATTCAGACGAGGGTACTGCTTTGTCAGACAGGCCTCCTGTATTCTTGAATAAAATTATCATCTACAAAATTTTTGGCTTGCGTTGCCAACTTTAGCAAACAAAGTTTTCGATAGCTTTTAGCAACTTTTAGTTTTTGTTTTTTAGCAACAGCTTTTAGCTCATAGAAGTCTATTACCGTACCTGATACCTATTCTGTTATTGAAAGTTTGTTACAAGGGCTGCAAAGTATGCCAAATCATGAGAAGACATATAGCTATACTGTTTGAAAGGGCCTTTGCGACCGGCATGCTTCGTGAATTCATGCTTTTGTGGTCTCTTTGTTACCTTAATTTTCATGATAGTCCACGATAATGGCCACCAACAAAAAGATAACATGTGCAAGGGATGCTGGCTGCAAAGTAGGCTTATGACGTTAAGTTCCTTGTATCCCTGCGGTAAACCTTGCTCAACTTTGTTGACCGAAGCGACATCATCAAGTCAAAGAGCACAGGGAAACAAGAGACTTTAGGCCATAAGTCTAGTTGCAAAACCCCTTTGATAAAGTAATTGAATTCAATGAAATAGATCACACGTCGAAAGGTTTGAAAAGTTCGCTATACTTCTTTATTCTTTGCCCTATTTTTGAAGTTTTGAAAAGGCTTTCTGATTCACTATTTCTGATATACTTATTTTGATATCACCTACTTTTTGTCTGTTTACTTTTCATTCGTAATGAGTTTACCTTGTTTAGTCATATTTCTTGCTATCTTTGTTTTATGTTGTGCGTCTGTATGTGTTGGGGGTAGTCATTGTCTTTCGCTCCTCATGGTGTCGTCCCCGTAGTGAAGTAAAGTAATTAGGGTAGTAAAGAAGAATGTTTAATATGTATTGTGATTATTTTATATGAATAGAAAGGAATAAAATTTGATAATTTTCTCGCAGCTTGGTACATGGTCAGTTCCATGCGAGTCCTTCAAATGGAACCCAGAGACTACATTGGCTAAGAAACATGAAAGTATGAAACGTTGTAAGAAAATTCAGGAAGACAACATAGTAGCATCTTATCAACCGAGGAGAAGGCATTTGAGAGTCGTTGCTAAAGTGGTATGTTCAGTCGTTTTGCATTACCTTGCCGTATTGACCGAGTCTTCGGCTTTCCAAATTTAAGCACCGCTAAGAGATGGTTGAAATGAAAACTGGAAAATCGAAGGTCATACTGTGGGAAATGTTGAAGCTGACCCGGGTAGTATGTTCAGGAATTACATGGAGCAAGGAGCAACGTAGGCCGAAGTTTGGGCCCTATAATTACATCACAAGTACTTTTTAGAGTGTCAATAACCACATTCTTGTAAGGATTATTGGAATGCTCGAACGTTTGTAGGAATTTTAAAAAGATGATTGATAGAATAGGAAAACAACTGTTTGCAAGAATATGACATGTTGTTCAGAATTCTTAAGAATTTTTTGGCGTCGAACAGTGTCACTGTACACAGTGCCTGCACTGTGTATCTACTGATAAATCTAATTTAAAATTTTAGCAAGTCATTGAAGAAGTAACCTTTAATTCAAGCAGTAAAGATGTTCTGAAAACAAAAATTGTGTGTAAGATTTAAAAGTTTGATGGACCACAAAGCCTTGTTTGCAAAAGACGTACCCTTTTCAGTTGCTTCTATACGCCACTGAGAGGTTTTATATTCCACCATTGATATCTGATTTGGATGCTTTTTCAGTACATTATATCCTATTCTTATTTTCAGGAAGAGCCATTTTTATTTCATGACCCAACAATGAAAACTACAAATCCGAATGACAAATTCTCAGGTTTTTGCAAAGACATCCTTGACAAATTAGCTGAAGATCTTCAATTCAGATATGATTTGTATTTGGTTCCTGATGAACAATATGGTGGCAAAAGGCTCAATGGATCTTGGAATGGAATGGTTGGAGAGCTTATGAATAAGGTAACTCAGTCTTTCGTACCCAAATATCTTGAAAGGAAGTTAGTTACCCGCTTCAAAATGCACCCAAAATTGTTTAAAACATCGTTGGGCCAATTTTTGAACTTGTGATTTTGTTCCCCTTCTCCTAATATCAATTTTGTGAAAGACAGTAATGTTGGAGTTTTTTGCCAGCTTTGACATACAGCTCTTAAATAGAGGGAAAGGGGGCCCAGGGAAGGAATAAACTGCAAATTTACAATGGCTCGACAATTTTGTAAGTGGTTGTAGATTTGATGCATGTTTTATTTTGACATCTTATCTCCAATCTTTGGAGGTTTATTACTGCCATGTCTGTTCCAATAGACCTTTTAGCTATTCTACAAAAGAGCCTAGATCGAGCGATATTTTTATACAATTTTATACGCGAGGTTCGATAGAGTGGCGTTAAAGCTTCGATCGCAATTGTGCACGTTCGAAAATTCTACAAATTGTAATGAAATATCGTTCGATCCACATTCGTTTTCAGAATAGCTAAAAGGTCTATTCCCGGAGGGGGCTGCACGACATCTGGATGGACAGGGATCTGCCACCCGGTATTAAGAAAGCTACCCACTCCTAAGTGCTGAAATTTGCTGTAGTATCCACTCTTATGGTGGCTGTTGGCGGCAAATTTCCCATCTCTCACATTTGCCGATTGCCTCAATATTGTCATATTGAAGAAATATTTGCTGAAAGATGACCCATCTTTAGAGAATTTTGGGCCTAAGATCAACCATTTGGGAGGAGACGCATACCCGTACCTTCAAGATTTTTTATAGATCCTTCTCGGGCTCAGTGCTCTCTAACGGTAGTGTCTGCTCAGACTAATATCTGTATGATGGATTCATTAATGTACAAAACTAAATCGCATTTGCTTGAGGAAGATGAGCTTTTGGCAATATAAATTCGCGTAATGTTGTATTTTGTCTCCCGTTCACCCAGTTCTTGCTAATCAGTAATACTTGCTCTTTCTGTCTATCAATAGTTTCGTTCTGGAGCGATGTTAACGCTCTTGAACTGTAAAAATGGTAATTGATCACAACTGTACTGGTACATTGAATACCTGGCCTAAATGTTCTTTTGTCCCCATACGTCTCTTTTTCAGGAAGCAGACGTTGCTATTGGTGCCTTAACAATGACGTCAGAACGTGAAGGTGTCATAGATTTCAGCAAATCATTCATGGACTTCACAATGGCTATTCTATTGAACAAGAAACCTCCGCATTACATTGGCTATTTTCAGTTTCTTAGGCCATTCACCGTTGGCACTTGGATTTCAATCGTTGGGGCTGTGAGTAGAACTTGCTTAACCCTTAGTTATAACTGTTATTATTCTGCATAAGTAAGCAGCTCTCTAGCACTTCACAGCGGATTTTTTCGTTGCTTTGAGACTTCAAATTTCGTAATGAATATAGCAATTTTAAGATTATTGTATATGTTAATATTTGTAAGTAATTCTTAGATCTTTTTAACCTCTGTATATTTTGTAAGTTTGGAGGCTGTAGAGTCTTCCTCCTTAATAAATTGAAATATGAAAACATGAAATATATTATTTTTGGCAACTTTACAGTAGAAGAAGCAATGGCTTTAGGGTAGTCATTGCTTTTGCTCCCCATGGTACTCTCCTCCGCAAGGTTTCTTTAAAGTTTTCTTTATTAGTTTCGCATTTCCGTGGTCCGCGGTTCCGTGGTGGAGGGCAGTATCCCTATGGTATCGTCCTTGAATTTCTGTCAAAATAGTTAGTAGGTTTTAGTAGTCTACATCATGTCTTGTAAAATTTAATGGATTGTAAAATCAATCACTCACTGAATCAATCAATCGATCAAAGCATTGGTTCCAGATCTTAAAAATATTAGTATAAAATTCAATGACCTACTTCTTGGATTTCTTGGAACCGAGGGTATGGAGAGAAACTTTAAATACTCTGCCATGATTCTACCGTTGGGCTCTTTTGGGATCTTTGATATTTTTCAGAATTACGGTGACAAAGCAGAAACTGCGTAAAATGACGTCATTGAGCAACCTGAAAAAAGGAAGAGTTTTGATAGATAAGCTTTTTAAAATGATGATTCAAGAATGTAGGCCCAAGGAAGAAAATATCAAGTGTTGCCTAATTTCGGGATCCCTTGCAGGGAGCTAGGGTGCTCAAAGCTACGAGTTTTCACGCATTCGTGCGCAGTTTCTTTTCGGTCAAGTATGGCATACTTCATCTTTCGACTCATTTGAAGATGTTGCCATTTGGAGATGTTGAGTTACAATTTTCGAAATTGTAAACCAGAAGTATAAAAGACTTTTGCTTGATACTATATGTTTACACTTTTATAAACTATGGTTTCCTTGAAAATTGTTCTACATATTCTCAAGAAGTTTAGAAATTACAATGATTTTAAGATTTTTTCGAAATTTTTTTCGTGAATTCTTAAGAAAAGAAACATTCTCTAACTTTGAAAATATTGAAGATTTCAGGATAGTTAGCGGTCGCATCGATGCAAAGTGGCCAAGATAGGTTTCTTTCAATCCCCTCGGTCCAAAGAAATAGCTTGTAGAAATTTTACACCGACTTTTTTTAATGACTGGGAACCAATGCTTTGAATCAATCAATTTTCTCTTGTTTTTTTTCATAGACAGTTGCCGTAGCATTTATCATGTTCATAATCGAAAGATTCAGCCCTATGGGATACCGAAAACTTGCAAACAGAAGTGCTGATTATAGCGGAAATGAGTTCAGCCTTGCGAACTCGTTCTGGTTTGCAACAGCCTCTCTTCTGCAACAAGGGCCTGATCAGACTCCGAGGAGTATTGCTGGAAGAATACTTTCAACCTCGTTTTGGTTCTTTGTCAGTGTTATCATGGCTGCATATATCGCAGGAATGGCAGGATATCTTATGAGTAAGTGAAGTTGAAATGTTTCTATTAATTTACCCATTGTCGGAGCCTGAGAAATGGATTGGCTTCCTGGCATTGGGTTTGGTCTTCACTGCTTGACACTTAGAAGGAAATATCCGCTGGATGAACATAGGACGGGGTGACCTAAACACATTTTACGAGCTAGATCTCGCATATTTCCCTGCCAGTAAACGTCATGAACACAAACAAAGTATCAGCATGTAGCTGAAATGCTTAGATATTTTTCCAAATGTTGCTTGACCATTTTAAAGCATGGAGCTGTCTTCCCCCAGAAGACTTCAAATCCATCGCTAGGTTGAGTTTCAGAAAATGTTGAGTGGAAGATGATGGCAAATATTTCATTCAAAGTGAGGAATCTAGGATTCGAATTTGTTTTAATCTGGTTTTTCGGACGGTAATTATTACTTAAAATGGCCACGCAGCACCTCAAAAGATAGCCAAGCCTTTCGACCACACTGTGATACAAATCATTTGACAAAAGCTTTTGAGTGCAACGAGGTACTTTTGATTCAGCTTGTGAAGGTTTTTGGGTCCCCACTATCTATGGGTCACCCGTTATCATGATATAAGTTATGTGGCAAAGACCGAATGGAAAGATTTAAGGGAAAAGATTGCGTTGAATTTGGACATTTGCCCTATTGTTAACAAGAACTTTTATTGTCAATTTTGAAGGGATTTTCTTTGAGAGGAATTTATCAGCTGTTTGGAGCTTCAATGGGTGGCTAAACGAAATTTTCATCATCATATTAAATTTTCATTTCATTTAAAACTTACATTACATGAAAGAAAGCAGAAAGCAGAAAGCGAAAATAGATATCCAGAACAAACTTTATTTCAGCATGCAATTTTGCGTTACATTCATCGATTTAAATTTTTCCAAAAACGATTTGAAGTGTCTGAGAAGACAAAGTGATTTGACTTTCAGGAAATATATCTCACACGTTGAAGCCCACTCAATGAAATAGAAATAAACTGTGACGGCAAAGTATTCTAGTTAGCTGCACAGACGGTGCAGAATCTATTCTTGAGGCAGCAATTTAAAAATTTACTCTTACTAATTCTCTTAGGTTTTTAGTGCAATGAAGGTTGTATGAAGACTTACAGAAAATGTATCGTGTGAAAAGTGTATAACATCTTCTCATTTTTCATAGCTGCAAAACCTGATGAACATTTGAGTACTTTGGAGGATATCATGAACGGAAGAGACATAAAATATGGAACATTGAGAGGTGGACAAACTGCTAAACTTTTACAAACATCAAAATACCATTTGCACCGAAAGATGCACAAGAGAATAACAACAACAGGGGGTTTTGAACTGTCCACAAAGTCCGCAATTGATAAAGTACGAACTGGTGAGCTAGCTTTCATTGGTGATCAACCTCTCTTGGATTATGCCCATACGAGGCAGCCATGTGATACAAGCATCATCAAACATGTGTTAGAAATGCAGAGTTACGCCTTTGGTTTGCAACTAAGTTCTGAATGGACAAATTCGATATCTGTGCATCTTCTGCATGTAAGTATAGTTTATCTTTCATTCTGAGAAGTAATAACCACCTGAAGCATGACTGGTAAGTATATGTGATGGACTGATTAAGAGAACGAGCAACCGAAGTCACGTCAGCAGTTCAGCAGAAGTTAAGATTTCCCGCCGTTTCAAATGTGCCCTCGTGACGTCCCCAATGGTCTTGCGTGTGCCCAGACGAATGTCACCTCTGCTTGGTTGAATGCCGCAGTTGTGCTTGGTTGCCGAAGCTTTGTTCCTTTGCGGGGTAAAAGATTATTCGCTACTATGGGGGGGGGGGTTTAGTGAACTTTGAAATGTCTTCCACAGAAATTAATATATTTTACTCAGAAGCAGCATATATGCTGAAACATGATTGCGGTTATGATACAGACATATCATTTTGAATTGTATCTGTAGATCTTCACTTCCAGGAAGGTGATTTTTGCTTAGTTTGCATGCAAAATTCTTGTTTAGCGGAAAGCTGCAAAATTCAAAGGTTTCACAATATATCTTTGAATGAGAAGCAAGCTTTTCCAGACCTGAATCATTTTTCTTATAGAATGGCGCATGATTTTGAAATTCAGGATCTGTGTTTCTTAAATTTGTGTTTCTTAAATGTGGAAAACTACTGTCTGAAGTTGCTGCTATGACTTCAAAAATGATCAATATATCAAAAACTTAACGGTAGAATGATAGCAAAGAATTTATTGTTTCTTCCAGGCCACTGAAAGGTGTTGTACTTTCACAATACGTCAAGGCTACGCTTCCATTACTCCTTTCTCTCACGAAAACGGAGTGTACCTGTATCTGTATCTGTGTGCTACTTAGTTCTAACTCACTAATGAGTACATACGCAAAGGGTAATTCTTGCTGATTCCTGATTTCTACTGAACGCCTCTATTCATGCGAAGCTGTCTCCAGTTTTTAGTGGAATGTCTCCAGTTTTGAGTAAGTGTTTCCATTTAAAACGATCGAAAACGGACAAGTTTAGCCTGGTTTCCATATAATCGCAAGAAGTCGCAGAGAGTCGTAATGAGTCGCAGAGAGTCGCAAGGAGTCGCATGGAGTTGCAATTATTGTGACTTGAAAAAGTGGTTTCCATATGATCGCAAAGGATCGCAAAGAATCCCAACTAACTTCACTTTCATCAAATTTCAAACCAAAATTGTGATCACAGAAATGAGATTATCCCCCGAAACAATAGAGTTGTTATCGCAAGGAGTTGCAAAAGTTATGAACAGTGGTTTCCATTAATCGCAATGGATCGCAACGAGTCGCAGTGAGTCGCAGAGACAGAAAATTTTGTATCTCTGCGACTGCCTGTGACAGCGATCGCAAGGAGTAGCAAGGAGTTGCAAACAAAGTTTTAGCCGGTTTCCATATGATCGCAGAGAGTCGCAAGCAAACTTGGCCACTTTCATTGCGACTCGCTGCGATTCCTTGTGACTCCTTGCGATCATATGGAAACCAGGCTTTTTAAAGCATGGTTCAACGTCGAGTGATTCGAAAACAGAGACATTTGAGACGCATAGTTTTCAATGGAATCACCGCAAACGAAGTCATTCAAAAATGCTACGACAACAAAAACCGGCCTGGCTCAAAAGACAAAGCAAAGGAGATGTGTTAGTGAAAATGGAGAGATGGGAACGCTAAGATTTCAGAGCCTCTGCAGCAAACCATTGCCTTTGTACATCGTTAAAGAACACTCTTCATTCTTTAATTTCGACCAAGGCAGAAGTCATGCTTCTTTCCTTAGCTTCCTCTGATCAAGTGAGATTATTATCAACTGCGTTGAAGACTCCAAACCAACAAGATGAGACGTCATTTTCGTTTTCCCCCATCAAACTCGTTTGATATCTTCTCTTTGCTTCTAGTTGAGAGAGACAGGATTCATACAAAGTCTTCGAATGAAATGGTGGGAAGAGCAAACAGAATGCAGCAAAGCTAAACAGCCTATAAGATCACCATTACCTCTTGGTTTCAACAATATGGCCGGTATCTGTGCTGTTTTAGCAGTCGGAATTTTCCTATCTTTGCTTCTTCTGCTGTTTGAAATAAAGTGCAGAGACCTGATGAAGGACAGTTGTATGAAAGGAACAAATCTGCCAAGAAAGGTAACGGAATATCGATTGCTTTTTGCTAATGTTTGAACAGCTGTTCGTAAATTCTGACAATGAATGAATGGATAAATAATAAGGACTTTCTAACTCAAGGAGTTACGCACATCCTTTTTGAAACTTGCTATTTTTGGCGTTTTCATTCAAACGGCATGACGTCACGGTTGGGTAGCGAGCACGATGCTATCTTTTTTTGATGACTTTGTTTGCGGTAAATCTTCAGAAAATTTATATACGTTTATGTAGGAAATTTGCAGAAATTGCCATAAAATTGCGCTTTTAGGGAAAAAGATAGATACTATCGAGTACCGAATAATCGCCCCCCCGCTTATTAATTTTTGAAAAATTTTCCAAACCCCCCTGCTCTTATTCCAACCCCCCCCCCCCTTTTATTAATTTTTGTAGAAATGAAATGATATTAGACATAATTTCTGAATAAACGCAAGAAAAAGCCTCAAGAAGTGCATTCAACAGAACCAGAGTTCAAAAGTAAATGTATCAGTAACGTCACTGTTCAAATAAATATATAACAGATACGCGTTTACCTAAGAAAAGGGCTGTTTTCTATTTCTCCAAGCAGCCCCCCGATTATTCCAACCCCCCGATTATTGTCACCCCCCCCCGTTTATTCGGTACTTGAGAGAAGCCATTGTCAGTCAGACATAGCCCAATGAAATGACTGCACGAATTAGATGCTCTTAACGGAGAGTCCTTATTCTTCATTATTCCTCATTCTATTATTCTTAGTCTTATTCCTTATTCTTAAAGTAAACCATGAATTAGTCCAAGAAAGATGCGGAAAACTTAACATTGTGAGGATAAGTTTTAAAACAACGCCGCAAACTCCATTAGTTTTAAGTTGTTGGTCCCTTCTTCGAAGTCAGCCTTCCTTTCTGAAATTCGCCTAGCTTTCCACAAATATTTTCAAACGATTTAAACAACTTCTCATTTCGATAAACAAACAAGACACTAGCAAAATTCCAATGTGACGCTATGTTTGATAGACCTTTTAGGTATTTGAAAAAAGAGTCTGGGTCGAACGATATTCCATCACATTTGTAGAATTTTCGAATGTGTACAATAGTGATAGAATCTCTAATGCCACCAGTCGAACCTCGCGTATAAAATCGTATAAAAATATTGCTCAATGCAGACTCTTTTATAGAATAGCTGAAAGGTCTATTGTGGCTTCATTTACCCCAAAGATTCTTAGCGCGAATTGTTAGTCGTGTGTCATTCCGCCTGTATGAATAGTGATCTTTCGTGAAGAATGAATCCTTTATATTCATATTGATGACAGTTTTCTTCCTCAGGAGCAGCAAATGATCAAGGCACCACAAATCACGTACCTTGATTACAAAGCAAATGGGGATCATTATGATGTTGCATTTTCAAAGGTAGCTATTTCTTTCTTTATACCGGGTGAATCAAAAAAGGTGCGGTCTTTTACTGCTCTCTGAATATATAGCCGATCACATTTTGCAATATCACCATCACCATCATGTTCTAGTGTATCTAAGGCCCCGGCCACACTACTCCATTTTTGCATGAAAACGGATATGTTTAGCTCCGTTTGTGGCTTTGCGTTCACTTTAATCCACCCCAAAAACGGATCTAAACGAATGCGCTAACAAAAACTGAGCTGAATAAAAACGGAGCTAAACAAAAACGCACATCTCTAATGTGAACACCAAAAATGGAGGAATTTGAATACGTCAACAACAACAAGCCTTGTTAATCTTGTAATCCAAAAGAGGCAGTCAGGTGCGTTTCTGAGAACAAATATGAACACTTGTTGAAAGATATCCGTCTTTATCTGAAAACGGAGAAGTGTGAACAGGGAAGAAAATTAGCTCCGTTTTTACGAGTAAAGACGCATCTAAATGAAAACAGACTAGTGTGAACGTGGCCTAATTGAGGTGATTATCACTTGCCATAGACGTCAGCCAGTTTAAGTTTTCAGGGGAATTCATTACTCGAAAGCATTTACTTATGAAATGCCAGCATTGACTCCGGCTAGCAAACGATTCATAACTATTGTTTCTCTCAGCAATGAAAACTGATCAAAGTCTATACCAAATAAACTGTAATTTGAGATTTGCGATAGTGCAAAATCAATCACACAAACTGCAGCATAGATTCCAAGTCTTTAAATCTTCGAAAAAAGGCGGGTGTCAAATCGAATGACCTATTTCTTTAAACTGAATGACTTGAAGGAAACTTTAGCCATTTTTCTATGATTCTACCGTTGGAATTTTCAGAAATCTTGAATATTTGTCGAAATTACAGCCAATCTTATATTTCAGCTCATTTTATGATGTCATCAAATTTCTAAATCATATACCAGAAGAGTGAAAGAGGTTTGCTTGATACCATATTGTAGGAATCCATACACTATGGTTTTCTTGAAAACTACTTGATCTTTTGTCAAGAGGTTTAGAAATTACGATAGTTTTTAGTTGTTTTCGAAGATTTTCTTGAATTTTAAAAAGGAAGAAAAACACTGTGATTCTGAAAATATTGAAGATTTCAGAAAAGTTCAACGGCAGATTTACTGTAAAATAGTTCAAGTTTCTTTGAAGCCGTTCAGTTCAAAGAAAATAGTCATAGAACTCTACACCCAGCTTTTTAAAGATTTGAAACCAATGCTGCAAACTACATCAATTATTTTTATTCGCGTTTATTTTCACCTGGCATCTGATTTTAGACAAACGTTTTACTTCGCTCATGAACCAACTTTATGAGTTAAAGATTTTATCATTTGATTTGCAGATGTATGGATCGAAATATGATGAAAATTCAACATTAACTCATTCTTATGAAGAAAGCCAAAAGATGTACAAAGATGCCCCAGAATCAACTCTTTGAGCTCCGAGGATCATTAGAAACTGTACAAAAGTCGCAGACAGGGGGGGGGGTGGAGTCAGATTGAGACGATCTTTCCAAATCTATGAACCGATGAAATAATTTGGAAATTTCATTCGATATGAAAATCGCCTCTCTTCTAAAAGGACCCTCAAGGCGGAAAAATGCATTGGTATTGTAAACTGAGAAATGTTAAATTCTGAGAAAGCAAAGGATAACGTTCTGATGACGACAAAGCGACCTGGTAGCTTCATGTTGCGGAGACGAGATATGCTTTGTCCGAGAATACTTATGTGTCCCCTCGTGCAATGGGTTAAGGCTGATTTCCAGTCAGTGGAATTTTCTGAGCGGGCGGAAATTCTATTATTTGCAGGAGAAAATGTCGCTCTGAAATTGAATAGATAGTTACGGCTGAGCAATATTTTATTGTCTAAAATTCCGCCCGCTCGGAGAATTCCGCTGACTGGAAATTGGCCTTTAAGCTCATGCGCAGTAGCGCTTTGGAGTTGAAGCTGTGACGGACGCATGGGCTGTTACCAACTGCACGAGGGGTTTAATTAGTTTTCTCGGACAAAGTTATCTCGTCTCCCCAACAATAATTTTCATACTTGCAACGCAGTTGACCATAAAGGCTGATTTCCAGTCAATGGAATTTTCCGAGTTGGCGGAATTTTTATTGTTTGCGAGAGAAAATGTCGCGCTGAAATTGAATAGATAGTTACGGCTGAGCAAGTTTTGATTGTCTAAAATTCCGCCAGCTCGGAAAATCCTGCTGACAGGAAATTGACCGTAACGTTTTGTTCTCTCTGTTTACTTTGATTTGGTTGAGTGCTCTCAGAGGTGTGACATCTATCCATCACAGCTACGAAATCGCTTTGTCATTTTGGAACCTTGGTGCTTTTGTTTTGCAAGATTTCCCCTCGCTTGTAAATTGTATTTTGGCAATGCTTTGCAATGACAGTTAGATCGCTGTTTTACAGGGGGCCCACCATTAATTACAACATACTTTGAATTAAGATTTGGATGAAAAGAAACAAAGGAATGCTAATTTCGTCTTCATTTTATTGAGCTGGCCATCAGCAACGGCCGAGGGACTGATGCAGCTGCTCTTATTTCGGCCTGGTCAAGGTGGTAGCTCTTATGACTTTCCTCCCCTTTTGTGTTATTTGTTGTACTAAATTTTATAGCAAGTTAAAAAAGAGTGGTTGCTACCAAACTCGTTCAAAGCCTTAACCAGGAGAGCCAACATCTCAAAAGTCTCTTCGCTCTTAACTATAACTGAATTACTTTGATTTTCTTAAGTCTCACGGTAAGCCATGCATTTGTGACCAACAAGGGCAGATTTTGTAATATAATAGCATCAGTCGCTTTGGTTCACACCTCAATTCGAAGCGATTAGTGGATGCAGACAAAAGAACTTCTCTCAAGCAGAAAGTCAAAACAAACGAAGCTGCAAAGTTGCCCTGAAACCAGTACGGCAAACTCTCGTTTGGTGCGGGCGAAGGGAGATTTTTAAGAGAAAGTATGTGCTTATAACGAAAGAAGAAGGGTAAATCTAAAGTTCCGTGCCACGGAGTTTGTTCATTTGATTCAGGAGCTGAGGAGCGACTGCGTACATCTAAGCAATAAATATGCAAACATTTTATTGCCCCCTACTCAGGTTCTGAATCAAATAAACAAAATCTGCGAGACAGAACTTTAGATTTACCCTTCTTCCTTCTTTATAAACACATAACTTCTCTTAAAAACCTCCCTTTGCCCGCACCAAACGAGAGTTGGCCGTGCTGGTTTCAGGGAAACTTTGCGGCTTCGTTTGTTTTGAATTTCTGCTTGAGAGAATTTCTTTTGTCTGCATTCGTTAATCGCTTTGAATCGAGGTGTGAATCAAAACGACTGATGCTATTGTCTTACAAAATCTGTCCTTGTTGACCACAAAGTATTTTTTTGTAGCTTCATCGCTTTTTGGCAAGAATTCCAAGATTGTAGCGACATGATAGTGTGTAAAGTTGTATCATATGAGTACTTCCCTTCTCATGGTTTCAACTTCACAGTCCTAAAAACGTTGAAAGTTGTGCTCCCGGGAGATTTTTAACCTCTTTGTTTAATTAAGATTAGCTTGCTAATACGAATTTGATTGTTTTGTGAGAAATTCGCTAATCGTAAAGTTCTATTTCTAGCTCTCCTCTCTATTAGGCCCCTCTCTACTAAGCCCCTCCCCTCCGAGTCTATATTTTGGATGAACCCTCCTCTCTTTAACCCTCCCCCCGCTTATATCGAATTCCAGAAGCTACCAAAGATTTTCCATCTATATAGCAAAACAAGTCTGCATGTTGAATTTGTATGGTTTGGGATAATGTGTCGAATTTATGTACTTTACTCGTAGAATTGAACGTTGTATCCGCAAAATAGAGGGCAAAGGAACTGAAAATCTATCGTACTCATCCTTCTTAGGCCCCGTTTACACTATACCGTTTTCAAATGAAAATGGTACAAAATCATGCCGTTTTGGCCTTCCTTTTACACTAGAACGTTTTCGTAGTAGCTGGAACAAAGTGAAGACGATTTGAAAACGGCGTGATTTGAAAACGGCATGAAACGTTTCAGTCTAAACGCTTGAAAACGGAACGATTTCGTTACGGATTCAAATAGAGACAAAGGAATAATCTGTCTCCCTTTCGATCTGTAACGATATCGTTCCGTTTTCAAGCGTTTACACTGAAACGTTTCATGCCCTTTTCAAACCATGGGTATAAGAATCAAGATTTTCGCAAAAGAGTTATACCTTTTTTGATGACCCATTGTACCCCAAGTTTTCCCATTTCAACTCTGTAGACCCCCTATGCTATAAAGAAATGTATGTATGTCTGTATGTATGTATGCATGTATGTATGTATGTATGATTTTGCCATCAAAGTAAAATACAACTATCTAAAAAGAAAAAGAAATCTAATTACAATATCTACAATTTAAAATAATTACAGGCAAAAATTACATATCTTATTAATAATCTAATTTAAAAACACCCCATGGTAAAAGATGGCAGGGATAGCATTAAAAGGTCAATGCAACCTTGTTTCCATAATGGTCCCTCCAGGAGTGCTATTTAAAGGGAAAATGAAAGAAAAACGTTTTCGAGAAAAGAAAATAAAAAGTTTTCACAGTAAATAAAGTTTTGACTAGACCGGAAGTAGAATCGATGATTTCAATGACGAATGAGTATTGTTATTGGTTGTTTTTGGATTTCTAATAATATATACAGGGACTATCATTAACACTCTGGAGATTGCCTTTCTTTGGCCCACAAGTTTATGTGGCTTTTAAAAGTTTCACAGCACTTCCCAAGCATATTACTAGGTTCTTTTTAATTTTTTGCCATCCTAATATTTGCCTCTGATAAACCAGTTCCTTATGTAAAAAAGTGTATTTCTGTTACTAGGGTAAGCAATTCGTATATTGTAAATAATAAGATTGATCATTTTACTAATTTATCTTAAAGCTGCTTTAACTAGATGAACGCTTCAGATATTCAGGGCCCAGTTACGCTAAACCGGATTGCTATCGGAGGGGACTGACTTTCGTATCGGATAGGAGCTTGAGTTACACTACACCGCGCCAATCCGATACACAACGCTCCGATTAGCGGAGTGAAAATCACTCCGCTCTGGAGGTCATATGAAAATCACCCCGAAGTCACTCCGTAGCAAAGCCGTAGTGTAATCCGCACGAATGTGATATACTCCGCTTCGAAACAATGAAATTTCAGATTAGCAGACAATCAACTTTGACGCCAGACTGCAATAGCGCCCTACAGTGTAGACCAGAACTGCGGAGGAATATGGCGTGGGAGCAAGGGAATCGTCGTAGTATAACTGCTACCCCAAATGTCACTACGTAGTGAAAATCACTCCGGTTTGCTCCACTCTGATAGCAATCCGATATAGTGTAACTCTAGCCTCAGGCTTAGAATTAATACCCTAGGATATCAAGCAACGTTTACTGTAATTGTAGGGGAGACGATATCACTTTGTCAGAGGAAACTATTGTGTCCACCCATGCAGTGGGTTTAAAGCATAATCAATATGGTTAAAGCTCATGCGCCCGTCAGAGCTTCAACTCCAAAACACTACTGCGCATGAGCTTTAACCCAATGCACGGGGGAGAGACAAATAAGTTTCCTCGGACAAAGCATATTTCATCTCCCCAACAAACACGTATGGTACGTAGCACATGCGTATTGCAGTCACTGTTATCTTAGTAAAGTACATATATCGTGAACCTGATTGGTTGACACGATACAATTCTCTCTGCTGTTTATTACAAAAGTACAGGATCGAGGCTACATTTTCATTGCAATGAAAATTCGTGAAGCAGAAATGAAAAGTCACAGAGCAATGGAATTTGACTTCACATTTCTTTGTTGCATTAACCATAGTCACAAGAGTATTAACCAAATGCTAACGTGAGATATCTATCCTTTAAACCAGTCAAGATAACATCCTCAAGTTTCATCGGAACTGATGCAGCTTTGTCATATGCATACACAATATTATAATCTGCAAAGTTGCAGACACAGAAGGACTTCATGGCGAAGATGAAGCAATTGAAAAAGATATTGAAGTGGACTGAGAACTGAGTCCTGTGGAACTCTGGACACTCTCCTGCTAATCACTGAATGTTTTGACAGACAGTCTAAGATTAGTGCGAGACTGTTTGGCCCTAGCCCATAGGCTGCAAGTTTGGCTATGAGTAAGTCATTTGGAAGACAATCATATGCCTCAGAAAGTTACATTAGCGGCCATTGGTACTATTCCCACTACCACATTCTCATCAAGGGAAAGCAAGTGCTTTGTACTGTGCCCACTTCGAAAAGCACATACAGGGTGTCTCAAAAAAATTGTTCGACGTTTGATTAAATACTAAAAAAAATAACGATACGCTGAATGCATCCTTGGTCAAGTCACCCTTTTTCTGAGATCTTAAATTAATTTTTGACACAAGAATCTTGCAAATCCGCTAAAAATTCACGGAGTTAAGACATAATGCTTTCTAACACTTTGGAAAATACTCTCACCACATGCAAAGAACGGGGAGACGTCAGCCAGTTTAAGTTTTCATTGGAATTTATGACTCGAAAGCATTTTACTTACGAAGTGCCAGCATTGACTCAGCCTGGCAAACGACTAATAAGAACTATTGCTTCTCTCAACAAAGACAACTGATCAAAGTCTATGCCAAATAAGCTTTCATGTGAGATTTGCAATAACACAAAATCAATTACACAAACAATTTTAACTATTTTCATTCGTGTATATTTTCGCCTGACATCTAATTTTAGATAAACGTTTTACTTCTGAAGTAATCAAGGAAATACTGATTTTGGCGTGAAAATTAAGTTTTCGTTCTTGTCGGCTCCTAGCCTAAAAACATGAACCATCGAGAACACATCTTTTAACAGAAGTCGACCAATTAAAGTCATGTCCATGGTTATAAGTCCAAGTTTGAACGTGCAAAGATCTACTTTGGCGGAGATATGATAAGTTAAGTCTATTGTAACTCTAGCAGACAGACTATCTACAACGCAGACTTTTTACTGCTGAAGATATCAAATAAAGTACGCATATTGGCACCGCAGTCCAAGTGTGAACGATTCTGGTTGAGACTGAATGTAGTAAGCCCGTGTTATCCCCGGCAACTCAGCATTTAATCCATTATTTTTACTACTTCAGTTCGAATCTACGTTGACACATTTAGGCATTAAAAAAATTCTTGCACGCGTTGCGTTCTTAGTTGGCTCGCGTCATTTGATCCCTTGTTTGACCTCAGCCTGGTCGAAACTGTGTTCCAAGCCTTAGGCAATGCCTTTGCCAAAACTCTCTCTGTTGAATAGTGGTCCCCATAATCTTTATAATTATTGTTAATTTATCATTTAAGCGTCACTCGAACGAAAACTCCGCCTTTGGTCATTTCTACACAATAATTTCTTTTAGTCTAATCGGGGGTAATCGTTCCCCGCTGCTTATGGGCTGAATTTGGGAGGGAATAAATCTAAAATAAACTAACACTCATTGAAAAGTTGATGAAAGATTACAAAAAGCTGTTTCGATGGATTTGTATCACTATTTCTGGGGACCAATGCGTTCATAGAGGATGAGGAGTACTGGACACATTGCTTGGTATGAGTACACATATCTTTTGATAAGAAACTAAGAATTTCGGCCAGTACTGTAAGTTTCAATGCGTGTAGTGCAAAGTTGTTGCAAAATAGGGAAACTGGTAATATCAAAAACAACGGAGAATCGGTCAGTTTACAAATTCATTTCAAAAGAAAACCCTTTTCCTCGACTCTGAGTGAGTTAAAACATCTCGCCAGAAAACTCCGGTAGAAAGGCTCTGATGGACCATTTTCTGAATGTATGCTGAATTTGGGTCAAAACACTCACGCAACTTTACAAATTTCCACAATGAGAGACGACTTACATATTTGATATACAGATCATTTCTTATTCGATAAAATTTCCATTGCTTCGATGCTAGGTTAGAAAGTTTGCATAAGATTCATTTAAGCTTTGTGGAGCTCTCCACGGTTCTCCGCTGCCCGTCCATGACTTTCAGAAAAAAATACATAATCTCTGCACAGAAGTTACTACAGGAGAATCTCTTACTGTTTTTACTGACACAATTTTTAGGGGAGGGAAGTACCAACTACAGGGCTTGTTGTTTTGACGTCATCCAACAAAACTGGAGATCTGGGGCGAGTTGGCAGACTGGGCCGACTCTAAGCAACGATTCTTTCGCGCTCTTTCGTTCTTCAAGATGGCCGTCGTGCAACCACAAAGCGAAAAGTAAGATGTTTGCTTCAGAAAATCAACTCTAATTGTGCAAACGAAGTATAGAGGAGGTTTGCTTTATGTCTTCTTTCTTGTATATTGCAACAAGATGAGTGATCTTCTTTGTAAAATACGCTGCATATCATGAACTACAAGTGTAGCTACAAGGCAGCATGAAATGCTCTATAATGGCCTAATGATGGAGGGGGTAATCACTCAGTTCTGCTTTTGCCGATTGTGAAGCTTGTTGATAATGGCCTGCAATTTAGGAAGCCTGATAGTATCAGTTACTTACCATTATTTGAATGTTTTAACAAAAAAATTGTTTTTGTAGCCTAATAAACTTCAGTAGGCTAACAAAACCGAAAGTGACAAGTTTGCAAAATTCACATATATGTGCCTGGCTAGGCCTATTGTTTCTTATTGCCTCTATTGCTCTTCCTTTCTGCGGCTTGAAATACACCACTTTAATTAAGCAGCCTCGTTTTGGAAATTTGTCAAAATCTCTTCCTATTGTTAATATGAAAATGTCGAGCCCAGATTCGGATTTGGCATCCAAACTTTAGCATGGTTACGTGTTTTTAAACTGCTGACAATTGTGATGTTGATTTTATGATGACGTAAAGTTCAGAGATTTATAAGGGATTTGACCGTTAAAAGTCGTTTGGGGTGAAACTTTACACCCCGAGTCATTTTCACTGTCAAATCCCTTATAGATTTTCCAACTTTACATCGCCATAAAATTAACACTGCAACCACTAGCAACATGAAAACTTGTGGTTAGACTAAAGTTTGGGTGCTTAATCCGAATTTGGCTTCTAAAATTTCATATGAAAAAATTTTGAATAATTTCCAAAACGAGGCTGTTCATTAAAGTGGTGTATTGCACGGGGAAGATCTTGTGTGCCTGCTACACGAAATGCAGTCTTGATGTAAAGTCTTCACAACTTTATACAAAGTGTTGCAAGTGCC
This sequence comes from Aurelia sp. 4 Dawson et al 2005, assembly GCA_964019985.1. Classification (NCBI taxonomy): domain Eukaryota; kingdom Metazoa; phylum Cnidaria; class Scyphozoa; order Semaeostomeae; family Ulmaridae; genus Aurelia; species Aurelia sp. 4 Dawson et al 2005. The sequence goes on from OZ026502.1 coordinate 17,491,967, forward strand.
CACAAAGGGATCTTCTTTGACTGTTTTTTTTGTTTTTGACACTATAGGCCTCTAGGGTCAAGACACTATATCAGTAAATAATTTTATGAGACAATGTAAGATTCTTTCTGTCTTGCTTCAAATGTTACGTCAGGGTTGCGATGAATAAAAGGGTGTCACATGTGCAAATCAATCTCCTTGTCTAATACTGCATTCACACTGACACTGTTAAACCAGTTTTATCTGAACCAGCTTAAATTGCAACCAATGAAATGGTTGTTTTTGTTTGATTGACCTATCAGAGGGCTGTATTCACAAACCTGGCTTAATCTAAGCTGATTTAACTTGCAGTGTGAATGGGACATAAAGTAGATCAAGTCCCTGACATCTTATGTGAAGCAGAATTTCCCCTGAAAAAGAACATTTACATTAAGGAATTTGGTTGTTTTGCTAAGTATAAAACTGACTCAAAATCTTGATCAAATCAACCAGTTTTCATAGATGGAGCGTAAATTTAATTTGAGAAAATTTCTGTTTGAGTCATTGGAAAGGTCTTGACCAGCATAGAACAAAAGCTGCCTTCAAAGCATCATTTGAAAGGTTAAAGACTGGTGATTTGTACAAATGGCCATTATAATTCAACAATTCCAATGAGGAGATTCATTCAATCTTTGTTACAAATATTAGAGAAACGCAAAAATATTCTAGCATTAGTGATAGACTTTAAGTTGAATTAGAAAAGCTACATTTTTTAAGAATCAAAACTTTGAGAAATGTTTCTGAAAGGAATTGAGTCCACATAGCTACTTGAGCATGAACGCTGTCCTGAATTTTTGCTGACAGACTGCTGATAACCCTTTGTTATTGTACCGGGTGAGTCAGATTAAATGTGGGGCGTTTGGTGGACTGTGACACCACCTTTAGCCATTTGATTATCGTGAACTAAATTTTTCCGTGCAGCCAAGAGTCTAACTTGGATCATAAACCTTTCCCCATTAAAATTGATCATTTTATGCATTTGGTAAAAAAGATTTTCTTGGTAAGACCTTGGATGGAAAACTTGATCACTGGCGAAGCCATTGACCAAGCCCCTTCAGCATTTTAGCCTTGCCAGAGTTGCAGGTACATGCTGTATTGTCAGGGGATGCTGAAAAAGTTAAGCCTGGTTCACACTAGGTCGTTTAGGTGGCTAAGATAGTGCAGAAAGAACCAAAATACAAAGAATCAGAGTTTGAATCCCTTGTCTTTTGGATATTTCTGCACGACTCTGTGAATCAGGCTTTAAGAAAAAATTAGTCTCTATGAAGTCCCATTGCCATTTACAGCGCATTTATCTGCATGAAGGAAACTCCTTCGCAAGACAAAGAAGTGCACATTATTGATATCTTTCAAACGTATTCTCCAAGCAAGGGAAGTTATGATAAGACATCCCAAGGGAGAAAATACTACTTCCTAACTATTTTATTCTCCCCTGATAATACCACGTTTATCTGTAACTTTTTCCAAGATAAAATGCGGAAGGGGCTCAGGGAAAGATTTAATCAGTTTGCAAGATTCCAGTACAAGATCTTACAAAGAAAATCCTTCATAAAGAATACATTAAATGACTGATTTTGATGGGGAAAGGTTTATGATCTAAGTTAGACTCTTGGCTGCACGGAAAAATTTATTTCATGACAATCGGGTGGCTAAATGCGATGTCACAGTCCACCAAATGCCCCACGTTTTTTCTTATCATTCAAGTCATTAGCAGTGGAGACCAAAGACTTCTTAATCCTTGCATTATCCTCAGGAATTTCTTTGGTTTAATTTCAATAAGGATTAAATGACAACTTTTGTTTTATGCTTGAGAAGAAGTTAATATTGGTCATGAGAGCGCTATTTATATGGACTCAATGCCTTTAAAATGGATAAATTTTTGCTGAAATTCTCTGAGAATATCCACATGTGATGGCAGCACAAATTGAAAACACCATAAATATGAAATGGATAGGCCTCCCCCATTGACATGAAAGTGTCAAATATTTTGCCACCACAATTTGAAAATTTCAAACTTGGAAAGTGGAACATGGAACAGTTCATTTTAAAAACATTGCATCATATGCACATTTGAAAATGATGAAAACATACCAGTGTTCAATGCTTTCAGAATGAAGCTCATTGATCTTCTGTGTTGTCAAATTCTAGCAGCATAGAATTTCTGGGGAGATTGCATGCAGCAACCTTTGTTACCATCATATTTTCTACTATTTATCAATTTTACTAGCATCATGTGCACCTAGTTTGAGAACACAGGCTTAAGAAATTTATCAGAGACAGACATGTTTCTCAAATTTCTGCCCAAGGTTTGCCCACAAAGCTTTTACCTACTTTTTTTGCGAAAATGCTTTGTCACAAATGATTCCCATCCTTGGAAGAGAGTGGTTCAGTCTTATTGAAAACTAATTTTTAAAAGCATTCATAGGGTAAAATAATTGCATTCATTTGAGGTTAGCCACCCATAAGAAAAAGTTCAGCTTGCGGCAATAAAAAAAAATCACAAAAAAATCACAAAATCCAGATTTGCAACTCTGCAAATAGCTGACGTTGTTCAATTTCAAAGTTATTGTTAAAGCTGACATGAAATAAAAGTTGTATCTAACATTTTTTATATCATTTCATGTTATTTAGGGGTTAATCCATGCTTTTTGAGTATCAGGTGACGACACTGTTTTGCTTGCTAATGATAACAATGATAACATCATAGAAATTAAAATGGAATATCAACTGTGTAAACATGTAAACAAAGGATATGAGGCGGAGGAAGGCATTTGAATTAAAAAGATTGCTTTTAGTAGATTCTCTTGTGGAACCTTATGCAGCTTTTCATCAGCCAATCTTCTAGCCTACGCGTAGATACGTTTTTCAAAGGAAGAAAGGGTACGAAACAATGAGCTAGATACGAAACAACGAGGAAGATACGAAGCAATGAGCAAAGGCTTGCTACAGTGAGTTCCAGATTTCTAGAACTTAGTTTATGCAGCCTTTGTTGAGACGCGTTTCACACATTATTTGAATAGCGGATTAGGATAATTAAAGATGATTGCTCGAATGGCCGTAGCAAGCTTTCACTCGTAAGCTACCAATCTTCCAGAATGGTCAAAAACGCGAAATTATATTAGAATGGTAGGATAACTTTCAACCAGATGTTTCTATCATTCAACATTGCCATTCATTTGCATCAATAAATATTTCACCTCAGGCCACCTTTTCAAGGGGTACGGAAAGACGAGAAGCACAGTATTTAGATGATGTTGCTGAAGACACTGTGAAATCTCTGATCGGTTTTGACTGAAGATCTTTCACGCATGCGACATCTTTCGAATTAGTCATTGTTCAAATACATTTGCAATGTCAGTCCTCTGTGACCAGCAGGGAGGATGACTATGAAAGCTCTACTGCGCAAGCTCCAATGATCTCAAATCGGAAACTCACCCTTCCTGTGGAGAAGACCCGTCAGAGTTACGCTAGTGGTATCTCAAACGAGATGGGAGTTCTGTTATAGGGGCCAATCTTTTGACAACTTAGGAGGTGGTTCCTCAATGAAATTAGTAAATATAGAAAAAAATCGAGGCGAAACAACGTTGCTTCAAAGAAAGTAATCCTTATTCTGCAAAAGAAGGTGGCTCTCAAGGGGTGCATCAGGAAACAGGAAATATACTTATCAATCTCCAGCCTCTGAGAAGATGACTAATAACCTGTGCTAAAAGCTTTCTTGTTGAATCCGTGAGAAAAGTAACAAAACTGAGACCTCTTTAACAAATGTGATAGGACTTAAATTTGGCATTTACATCTATTAAACAATGTGTTTATCATCAAAGCCCATAGTGTTAATTGGAAATACTTAGCAAACAGCATCACTCCGTAATTGGGGGTCAACCTATTACCCACAGGATCTCACGGCATGAATAGGCCACCCATTACTTTCTCTTAATCAAATCTGTTGTGGGAAAGAATTCCGAATGAGGAAATGAATTCTCGTTTGGTTTGTTAAATAACCTGCGAAAAATCATTAATCAGTTAGAGACAGGTGATAGTGGTAACGGAAAAACTCTCCGCATATGATTGATTTGATAAAAAAGATGCACAGCGTCGGTGTGAAAAATAGGCTTCTTTCATCTATGAAATGTATGGTCCCTTTCAGTTTCTTGTGGTCTTGCTAGCTGCTGTGGTAGCCCCTATGAGTGATAAAGGAGAACTTTCTATTTTAAGGAGCAATTCATTCAGTTTGATATATTTATGTACAAGAAACCCTATCATCTATAAACAACTTATAAATCCTAATAACAACAAAATTTAAACACCTAATACAACCAGTGTGAAGAATTAAGGACACAAGTCCTAATCATGGCCTAACATGTCGAATCCAATTCTTCCTAGGGATCATACTTTGGGAATCGTATCCGATTGAGTAAATATTCATTCACCTTCTTTTTGAAAGTGTGAATTATTGGACTACGTCTAATGTTCAGCGGAATTTCATTCCAAACTTTGGCTGCAGAATGATGGAAACTTCGCTTCGAAAATTCCAAGTTTTGCCTTGGTACGTCGATATCTAATGAGTTCCTGAACGGATAGTTAGGTAGCTGCGATCTTGTTAAAAGTCGTCCCTTCAAGTACCCTGGGTATCTACCCAGGGTTCCCTTCAAGCTGTCAGGGCACAAATCATTAGTTTTTTTGTAAATCATGATAGCCCTATCATATTCAATCAAGGTTGCAGCAGACTGCCACGTGCATCTCCAGCCACCGTTCGATCTGGAACTGTCTATGAGCGTGCAAGCCCTATTCTGCAAACGCTGAAAGTGATTAAATGTGGTATTTGACAAACTGCCCCATTGTTCATTATAGTATCGTAAATTACTCTCGAGCAGTGCCCTGTAAACTAGATCGAACTTTGTCTTGGGAAGGATTCTCTAGTCCGGTTTTGAGTTTCTTGAACTGTGCAATCCAAGAAAGACTTTCATCCACAGAATCTTCGAGGTATTTTACTTCATGGACCCTCTTAACTTTTTCTCCTCCTACGTTCAGATGAATAGGATCTTGGATGCGCAAACTTGGGTAAAATGCCATTTAGTTATTTACGGACAAGTGCTGTATTTGATTTTGGTCTGAATTCCCTGTTTAGAAGAGAATTTCACCAGAGTAGCCTCGAGCATTGTTACACTTGCGGGCTATAGCCTTGACTCGGAGGGCCTAAATGTTGCTGTAGAATAACCGTTGATTACCGTAAAAGCTCTATTAAGCCCCCCTCTCTATTAAGCCCCCCTCTCTAATAAGCCCCTCCCCTCTGAGTCAAAATTTGAAATAAGCCCCCCCACTTATACAGCATTATAGAATTTACCAAATGTTTTCCATCTATTTAGCTACATAAAGCCCAATTTCCAGTCAGCGGGATTTTCCGAGCGGGCGCAATTTTAGACAATAAAAAGTTGCTCAGCCGTAACTATCGATTCAATTTCAGAGCGACATTTTCTCCCGCGAACAATGAATTTCTGCCCACTCGGAAAATTCTACTGACTGGAAATCAGCCTTAACGTTGCAAGTTAGTTTTATTATGGTTTGGGATAATAACTTTGTCGAATTTACGTATTTGAGCCGTAAGATTGTATGTTGATTCCGCAAAATATGGGATAAAGAAACTGAAAAGCTACCAAATATATCCTTATCACTTGATTTTCTGAATAAGCCCCCCTCTCTAATAAGCCCCCTCTCTATTAAGCACCCCTCTAGAAGGTCCGAAATTAAATAAGCCCCCCCGGGGGGCTTAATAGAGCTTTTACTGTATATCAGAAGAATCTTCCCGATAGACAGATGCCGACCTTCCCTCTTTAGTAAGTTTCTTTGGGTTTGTGACGAGACCTGGATAGTGCAATTAAAAACTGAAAAGTGACAGCAACAACAGTCACTAAACTAACAACAACAGGCCAGCAACAAAAGAGTAGCTCTGCTGCTTCTGCTGCACCCAGGTGTTGCTGCGGTACGATTCTTTCCTATCAGTACCTCCATTGCTGTTCTCTGGAGAACTAGGGATTCATTTCATTCTTGTTATCTTTGGAAATTTAGATACATTTAATCTTCCCTCTAGTCTTTGCCCTACCGGCAACTGAACCAAATCTTGACTTGTTCTTCTTACTATTCCAACATAGGCTGCAAATCTTGGTTGGCCAACAAAGAAGATACTCCTTCGCAACTTCGGCTAATCATATCGCATCAAGATCAAATACGTTAACAGGAAATTTGGCCTGCTTTACTAGCTGTAACTATGCAGCCTAGAAATCAACTTTGTAACGATACTAATTTCCACTTAGTCTTTCACAATCGCAGACATGATTTATCTTGAGTACTATGAGTTAAGTGTGCCTCCTTCCTGTTTCCTAAGATTCGACAAGCGTATGGAAGGAGGCATCATCTGGTTATCAGGCTAGGAAGGAGCATAATTGCAAAATTAATTTCCTTTTTTCTTTTCTTAACCTTTAGCTTCTTTTCTTGTTTAAAGTGCAAATAAAAGACCATTTTGCTGCTCCAGAGATCCCTCTCTTCAACAGGTAGCAAGGATGTCGCTATTTTTGCTCTTTTTCTTGGGATTAGAAGGAAATCTATTCTAAGAAAGAATGGTGTTAGAACTTGCGTTTACATCTTGACAATTATTACTGTTCTAATCTTGCAACATAAGACAGAATGCTATTTTGGGGCTATGAATTATACTGCACAATTTCATTACGGCGGCAAAAAGGCTTTAGCGAATCTTTTGCCTTCTATCTATCACATGTAAGCGATATTTCTATTTCAACATATATGCAAATAGAATATGGGGGAGTACTTCCAGAGATAACATTTTTCGAGGCCTTGGTTTGGATATATGTTGGCTGCAGATTTGTAACATGCGCTCTATCTCGAAATTTCTTGTATCAACAAAAGACATTGTCCACGAGGCTAAGGGTCATGGAGGCTCGCGGGGTCGGGACTTTTTGTAATGAAAGAGGTGAAATTGACTCCATGTTTGTTGTCAGAATCCCCATGTCATCACATTTGTGTATCAATCTTTCTTCAAGATGACAAGAGGGCGGGATACTGGTATTTAAACCAAACATATGAATTAGTTTCTGAGAGAGAGAACGCTTTGAAGTACTGCTGTGTGTGGTCCGGATTCCTTAATCAATTTGCTTCGTAACAACTCTCTCACTCGTGTGCGCATCACAGTTAACAGCCACTATCTGACTCGCGCGTGGATCGCCCTACCTTGCCAAAAGAGCTAAACGTATTAAGCAATAGGATTACTTAGTATTTAGTCAAAATCTCTTTGGCAGTAAGAGCTAGGGCTTTGTTGCTGTGGATGCGGAAGACTTGATCTGGTTGGCAGTTATAGTTTGGGGATTCAGAACGCTCAAAATTGCTGCCCGTTACTACTCAGAAATAATATAGAGTGCAGAAGGGGATACAACATTGCCATTTCAGGATGCAGTACAAATTCTCACTGCTTGTCTCCTTGTGTTTTCTTCACATTCAGCTTTTTCAGTCCGTGAAGGTTTGTTGTTTCATACTTTTTTGTTACATTGTTACATTTATTTAACTTTGATTGAAAATCTCCTGGTGGTAAAATTGAAGGGTATTTTCTTCAAGTCAGACATCGTCGATTCCTGAAGCTTTGCTGTTTTGTAATTGTTTAGATTACAATGTAACATTTGACTATCTTTTTCAACGATTGCAAAGTGTGCTGATGAAGCAATCATGAAACGAACTAGATGGCTGGTTCTGCTCATGAAGCTCATGAAACATATTTCACTTTAGCCACAAAAGGTTGGATCATAAATTCTAAACGTGGATCTTCGGATCTTGGATCTTTGGATCTTAGGTCTTAAGTTAGACCGTCCCATAAAGGGAACGGAAGCGCTGGAAACATCCTGAAGAACAGGGCAGAATCGTAAATACAGATGCAGCAAGAAGGCTATGTAAGGACTTCTAAAGATGATAATGATAATGCAATTTATTTTAAGTTGGCGACTATAATAGCAGCAACGCTAATTAAAGCCAACTATATAAAGAAATAACAGCCTATTTACATGAATTTCTTCTATGATCTATGATTTCTAAAATCTAAAATCATAAATACAAGTGCCATCTAGATGTATCCACGGTTTGCAAGAAATATTTTGCAAAGCTTGCACTTGTATTTGTCTGTTTTCCAGTTTCTAGCTGCTCCCAACGGAGGGAGTTCATCTTACACGTTTTTTCTTTTATAAGAAACTAGGATCAGGCCATAGTACTAAAAGTTTCTTAATTTCGCATGAAATTTTGTCATTTTTTAGTACTAAAAGTTTCTTAATTGGTTTCTTATTTTTTGAATGTAGAATTAGCAATGTGGTTGCTAACACTGCGGCAGATATGTTTCTTGACATTTAAAACATCATAAAGGAATAAACGGTGTTCTTTTATGTTGAAAACACAACTTTTTAGATAATGTTGCTCAAGAATAAAGGTTCAACGATCTATTTGCTATTATATCCATGCTTTTAACTTTGAAAAGTTTCTTAGTACTTCTCAGACGTAGTACTAGAGTTTCTTAAAATTTTGGCCATCTTAGTACTAGTTTCTTATAAACCAGTTCCTTATAAAAAAACGTGTACCCTAAAGGCTGATCTCCAGTCTATGGAATTTTCCGAACAGGCGGAAGCTCTGTCGTTTGCAGGAGATAATGTCGCTCTGAAATTGAATAGATAGTTACGGCTGAGCAACTTTTTATTGTCTAAAATTCCGCCCCCTCGGAAAATTCCGCTCACTGTAACTTGGTCTCTTTGTTCGCTAGTAATTGTGAATTTTTGTAACTCAAAAGACACACTTCTGGTTAAGACAAAAAATGATTTGACAGCATCAAGAAGAGATATCACACCCACGATGCAACTGACCATAATGCCTCTCCTTCTCTGTTCATTTTGATTTGATTGATGGCGCTCAAAGGTGTGAAATCTTTTCCCCAGAAAAGCAAATTGTTTTGTCATTTCGGAAACCTGAATCGTTGTTTCACAAAAATTTTGCCTTGCTAGGTGCATCGTTTTTCCTCGCCCAGAGACTTCACACTTTGGTTTACATTGCTAAAGAACATTGCGTTCTTCTACAAGCCGTTGTGCCATTGGTCAGTAGGAATTTGCAGAGAGTAACTTTTGGTTAGGTTGCAAGCGTAACCAGCCAGGACAGGTTTGGTAGAGGTTTCACACCTGTAGCTTATGGAGCCATAGGACCATGATTTCTTACACTAGTGGCCTGTTTGAGGCTCGGGGAGGGTACATAACATGTTGAGGTAGGTACACGTATGTGCCGCCAATATGGTTGGGTTTTTGGGCCCAAAATTCTCTAAACAGGGGTCCCTTTTTGGCAGATTTCCCTCGAACATGGTTGGCTTACACTTTTTTTTAAGAAACCGGTTTATAAGAAACAAGTACTAAGATGGCCAAAATTTTAAGAAACTCTAGTACTATGTCTGAGAAGTACTAAGAAACTTTTCAAATTTGAAAGTATGGATATGGTAGCAAATAGATCATTGAACCTATTTCTTGAGCAATATTGTCTAACCATTTGTGTTTTCAACATAACAGAACACTGTCTATTCCTTGATGACGTTTTAAATGTCAAGAAACATATCTGCAGCAGTATTAGCGACCACACTGACAATTCATGCATTCAGAAAATAAGAAACCAATTAAGAAACTTTAGTACTAAAATGGACAAAATTTCATGTCAAATTAAGAAACTTTTAGTGCTATAGCCTGATCCAAGTTTCTTTTATAAAAAACGTGTGCAAGAAACTTTTAGGCTACTTTAAAATGATTTTGCCTCCTACTTAAAAGAAACTCATGATGCTCACACCCAATATAAAGTTTCTTGTATTTTGATCGACGCTAAGTTCTGGCGTGATGGTCTTGGAGTATTTCCCTTCATGCATGCTAGTTTCGTAAGAAATTGCTACCATGATATCCTAGATTGGATGGACGTCACCAAAATTTTTATTGGTGTTCTTGATAATCACTGATAACTTACACACATGGGTAACATATCTCCCATTCTGTTGTGACCTTTTTTCAAGGACTTTTCCACAAAGGAAATTAGAAGCGCTAGGAACTTTCAACCTGAGAAATGACAAGTTTAATTGATACAAGAACATTTTTGGTTAAGGTGTGAAATGGGGGTCTCTTAAATGTGGGGCTTACTGTACTGTAACAACGGGTAACAATGATTGCTAGAAACTTAGTTTCTTGGGCGTCAAGTTCAAGGTATAGCAGCTAGAAGCTCCACCCTTAAGCTGGTGCCATGAAATGCTGTAACAACCAGCAACGATAACTCTCGCTACTTTCAAAGATTTTCCTTCGTAAAAATCACAAAGGCCTTTTTGTCTCTTACTAGGATATTTTACGTCTGCTTCGCAGTTGATGTCAGGCGTCACAGCTAACCTCCAAGATCCCAACCCTACTAGCACTGGCTAGGTTTCAGTAGTTATCGGTAAACTGTTGTATGGAGCTTTTTGTAATCGTAGATTTAATTTTAGTTTAGTTCTATGTTTTTTATGGAATGGCATCGGGGTAGTCAGGATATTATGCTCCCCGGGGTATCGTCTTAGTAGTGTAGTTAAGTGTATTGTAAGTAGTGTCTTAGGTAAAAAAAAGCGATAACTTTTAGCATTGATTTTTGTTCGTATACAGGACGAAGCATTCTTAGGCAATGAGGCCATTAAGGTAGAGAAGTTGGGAGCCCTGCCCTTAAGCTAAGGCCATGCAATAAACACCCCCGTCTAAGTGCCCCCGGTACATTCTACCCCGTTGAAATCCCCTAGTAAAAAAATTGGAGCAAAATCAGTCCCCGGACAAGCTGTAAATCTCCCCGGTTAAAATGCCTCACAAGTGAAACCTCGACTGCAAACAGGCGAACCCCAGAAAGATGTTTGAGAACATATTTCAACGTAGCGACAGTTCCCCGTCAATAATCATGCTGTCCTCGTTACATACTTTGAGCTCCCCGGTGAAAATTTGACCATTTTTTCCGTCACTAGGACCCCGGTGAACATCTGACCTCTCACCGCGGCATTTAGACGGGGGTGTTAGTAACAATTATTTTGGGCTGTAATTGAGGACACCCTCTACTATATGTGTGTTCCATATCAAGTCACTGAAGAATTTACTTACTTAAATCGAAACATTGCAATATTTGCTAGTTCAAAGTTGGCTTTATGTATCGAGCTTTGCTGAAAGCTTACATAGATGGGCGCTGTCTTTGAGGAACTTTTCTCCGCTCATCGAAAGGTCTATGGAAAATTCTTTGGATTATTTCGGTATCAATTTTAAAATTGAATAAGCGCACGAAATTGTAGCTTTATTTCAAGGCTATAAGTAAGTTGATAGCACGTGAATTTTTCGGAATAATTCTTAGTGGAGGAAAACCAAGTTTGCCCCCTGGGGGCCCCCAAAATTTTCCAATAAAGAGAAAACTGCTCTTTGTTTCAAGATGTGCCCCCTTTAGCTTTACGACAAAGGTGCCGTTGACATCTCTTGCCCCCACTTTAAGATGCCTCCTGCGGCCACAGTTTCGACTCTTTCAAAAAGCAGCTAGCTGCCGAGGGCATATACAGCTTCTCGAGTTGTCTTCTAGATTGCTTGCTAGAGCATTTTTGTAACTATTAGAATAAGAAGTCAGTTTATTGTGAAAGAAATAGATTACTTTACCGAAGAAAGACCGCTTATAAACTCTTGGCTACCAGTTTTAGCAACACTTATCCGTAGAAGCACCGCCTACAACTGAACTGAAGAATTAAAAGATTCTTTATAGGGTACGCCTTGCTAGCACTGTCACGGATTTATGCGAATGTCCCCGTCACGCGCTGTATTTTGATGCAATCTACTGAGTACTTCTTTGATAGAGTAAAGTGAAGGTAATGTTGGTCTTTTGGTTAGACATTCAATTGATTTCTTCTACACCACTGAACAACTCCTAAGAGTATAGATTTATTAACTACCGACTGAGAGCCGTAATCGAATTTTGATGCTTTTGATTTGCAACATCTGAGCAGAGGTATGTAATTGAGTTTCCTCACTTAGTTGTCTTTCAGAGCCTCTTAAGCCTGGTTTCCATATGATCGTAACAGTCGGCGACGCGTCGCCGAAACAGGCTCGGGGACACATCGGGGACGATTGCGTTAGATGGAAACATTTTCTGAACGACGTCGCCGATCAGACGGGGACAGTACGGGGACGCATCGATAGAGGTGAGATGAGTTTAGAGCCTATGGTTTCCATATGATCGTATCAGTGATGGTTTCCATATGTCGCCGACTGATCGGGGACACGTCGCCGATGTATCGCAGTAGGTCGCCGACTGTTACGATCATATGGAAACCAGGCTTTACTTTTGACACAACGTAACGTCGTGATACCTGTTTGTTCAATCATAGTTTATGGAACAATCCATATTTGTATAAACTATGGTTCAATAGGTGCATCCTATTGTTTTATGAGCCAATCAGCTGCTTGGTAATGTACTCTTTTCATGATGGAAGACAATTAAAGCAAGCCACAAATGCAATAGTTTTTTATTTTATTTGATTTTGGCGTTTTTACCCATGGTCGCCCCTAATTATCAATATATTGATGTATAGGGGGACATTCTCTTTCAATGAGCTCAGACCTGGTGCTTAATTTGATTCGTCAAAATTTTGACAAGCATCAGATGAGATTCTCCTCTGCAAAGGCTCTTTAGAAACAGCCTCTGCGGAGAAGAAAACCCCTTTTCAATAACCCAGATTATGTAAGTTCCCTCTGGCATGGGTATGTGAACACAAATCCAATAAGGCTGGCTGCCTATGGTTTCTAGATCTAGGCTGTGTAAAGTTGAAGGCTTCTTTAAGAGCAAAGGTCATCGCTACAGACCACGCCTCTAGGTATGCCTAATAAGAAGTTGCCCTAAATAGGCTTTTAACACTGTTACAATTTGTGAATACATAAAGCACAGAATTAGTAAGGATAGTACATTAAAGCATTGATTATCCAAATCAGACTAAGTGATAATAGTATTATTGACTTCGATTAGTTTTATGCCCTCCTACGTCCAGCCCTCTCTCCTCTCATTACTCCCTGACTGATGGAAAATTTCAGTCTTTGGAGATTTTATTTCGTGACCAATCTTATTAAACTCCGTTATTACTGAATTTTTTTTCATCCAAGTCAGTTTTGAATTTCATGTAATAGCTAGTATCGATTTCTTTTTACCTGCCATTCGATCTAGGGTTTCTTTACAGCAGGGGTTATGTTTCTAGAAGCTCGATACTCAGGAGGGGTTGCCGGAGGTTAAGCATTTGAGCATTAGTTTTATATGGGTCGTGTGTCCAACTTTTCACCTCTATTTAGCTCTATTTTACCTTGCCTAAATCATCTTCAATGATTAAATGTATTTCGTTACCTTGCTTGTCTTCAATTCACTGTTTATCTTCTCTTTCTTGTCTGGGAGCACATCAACATGCTATCAACGGTTCTGCATGGCGTAATTTTTTTGAACTGCACTGCGATTTGAAAGCCGTGACCTGAGAACTAGTTCCCAGATCGACGCAGCCTTCTAACGGCTCATTAGAAGGCCGCGTTTATTTCATTTTTATTACAGCAGATTTTGTAGTGAAGGCCAATTCCTTTGATCATGCTGAGGTTGTTAGAACACGTATGTTTGGACTAAACATTAAGTTACCTTCTTTTGATCCTTATTTGCTTTTTTGTTTCGTCACTAACTCTTGTCTGCAGCCTTACGACGTGGTTTCAGGCCCAATGGCTCTCAGTTATAGGAATATAGCTCCCTTGTCTTTCTGGGGTCTTCTTCCTGCGTGTCAGTGCGCCTTCGTAGAAGTTGTTTCAAACCTGATCGTGCTACTCTTTTCATCAAGTTTCCAGTGACCCAGAAAATGCTTACTCTTTCCATTAAAAGTATCCTTTTTTCTTTCCAATATTGACCATTCTGTTACCTCTTGACCAAAATCGCTAAATTTGATTGACTTCTTGTCACTCGTTGAACTTTTAGAGTGCTTCAAGGTGGTGGCGCCAAAACAAGCAGGGCACACTTTAAATATTTTGAATTTTACGAATGCCCTCGTTTATTCATGAGGTGTACTTTCTTCAATGATATTTTGTATTCGAAAGTGGGAAATTAGAATGAATGGTAGGTCTGACCATTACACAATCTGCCCCATTTCTTGGTTCAGAATTTCCGACAATATTGCAGTAACAGTAGCGACAAATGCTGGGGAAATTTCAATGTTACATTCCTGTCTACCCATGGGCAATTATGCATTGTGCATGTAGCTTAGAATTTAAAGTTTATCTTCTTCGTAATGCTGATTTTCCTCCTTGTGTCTCTTCGGCCAACCAGCAGCAGCTGTCATTGCTAGAAATCAATTTCAAATCGCTCCTGCCCTTCAGTGAACGGCTAGCTCCTACACAGAATTCCCTCTCGTTAACGTTCACCCTTCTGTACATTTAAAAGGCGGACCTTTGAAGCGAATAGGAACGCCGCTTTGAAGCTTACCGTTCACTGAGGTGCACAGGTGCCATTTAAATTTGATTTCAAGCAATGGCGACCGCTGCTGGTAAGACCGAAGAGACAAGGATGAAGAAAAGGTAATGACTTAATCTAATACCCCATTTCACACTGGCAAGCTAAACCAGCCTTACCTAAGGCCCCGTTTACACTATGCCGTTTTCAAATGAAAACGGTACGAAATCTTGCCGTTTTGGCCTTCCGTTTACTCTAAACCGTTTTCGTAACCGGCATCAAATGAAGACGATTTTGAAAACGAAACGATTTGAAAACGGCATGATACGTTTCAGTGTAAACGCTTGAAAACGTAACGATTGCGTTACGGATTCAAAGGGAGGCAAAATATTCCTTTGTTTCTCTTTAAAACCGCAACGAAATCGTTCCGTTTTCAAGCGTTTACACTGAAACGTATCATGCCGTTTTCAAATCGTTTCGTTTTCAAAATCGTCTTGATTTGATGCCGGTTACGAAAACGTTTTAGTGTAAACGGAAGGCCAAAACGGCAAGATTTCGTACTGCTTTCATTTGAAAACGGTATATTGTAAACGGGGCCTAAGCGAGGTTAGATTTCAGCCAATCAAATCCATTTTGATTTGTTGGATAGACCAACTGGAAGACTCCACTCGATAACCTGGTTTAGTTTGAACTGGTTTAGCTTGAACTGGTTTAGCTTGCAAAGGTGAATGGGTATAAGCAACAAACATATTACGTTATTGCCTGTGAGCAACCCATACATACTGCACTTCTTGATTCCTGCATAGAAAATCCATTTCGAGAAACGTAATCAAGTACCCTGGGTACCAGAGCCAAATTTTCAATTCGTTTGAATTTTGAGGCTCTGGTACCCAGGTAGACTGATGATTTTCGGCTAACTTGTGCTCCATTGAATTGAATTGTTATTTACTGTTATAGTCATTCCGCTAAAACTTCGTTGAAGCGGAATGGGTATAGTGGGGGGTATCGTTGGGGTAAATGGAGCGAAAACAAGGACAAATGTAATAAGTCTAGTACCCAGGGTAGTACTCAAGTAAATACCAGGATCTAGCATTTTTCAGCATCCCTTTCCTTCCTAAATGAACTGGGAGACCAATTTTATTTATTTATTAGCCATTTATTTATCGTTTGCTTATGAAAGATAGCTACAATAGATAGCTAATTAATTCCAACTCTAAAACTTTAAAATGCAAAATAGGCCTTTCAAAATACAAATATTACTCAATAAAAGCGTGGATAAACCAAGGCTGGAATAGTACCCATACTTTTCCCAACAATTCTTGCCCAATGATTAGTTTTCTATTTAAAAAAACAGCTTAGTAAATTCACTAACTTGGAACTGCGTGGACATTTTAATAGTAGGGGAGACCGGAGCTAGTTGTAGCACATCTTGGACCAAGATGTGCTAAAAAAGGCAATTTTGCCCCTACAAGAAACCGGCACTTTCTTAAAATTCTCCAAAAGTGATTGGGGGGAGACATCACATAACTTATGGTACCATCGGCATTTCGGACACTGTTGTTGTGATTCCCGAACTGCCCATGATGTAACAACGTAATGAGATGATTTACTCGGCAGTTACCAAGTCAAATCAAGGCAAGTGTTGTTTGTTTATTTTTTTCTTTGCTATTGTGTTGCAAGGACGTGGGCTTCATTCCGGCTCCCAAACCAACCCAAACGAACTGCCATCGCAGCGACAAGTACTGGCATGGCTCTTCCCTGGGCCCGTCGATGCGGATCGTTATTGCTGCTCTGCCATTCTAGCGTACGAGTAGGTCTGATGTTTGGCTTAAACACACGTCTTTGCAGTGAAGTATCAAAGTAATGAATAAACAAACAATATTTGGCTTTTGGTTTGGTAACTGGTAAGTAAATCATCTCATTACTCTGCTATATCATGGGCAGTTCGAGAATCACAACAACAGTGTCCGAACTGCTCATGTTGCTACATGACTGAACTCGATTTAGGTATGAACGCAAATGCAGCACAGGTTTACACTACATGGTTCAGCAATGTGAAAATTTACTTCAGGGCTTAAACATTAAGATTTCCAGGCAACAGTATTGTAGCAAACGGCTGGTAAAAGATTTACCATACCGGATTCAGTTGGCAAATGAAAGATGGAAAGAGAGCAATAAACGCCAACGCCTTCCAGAAATTTCCTGGAACATTGTGACAAATTTCCCGGGAGCCATTTTGATAAAAAATTTCCTGGCAGTGCTGTCCGTTAAAGATTTGAGGCCTATGCTTCCTGTTGGTGTTTTAGGCAGATACAGTTACAGTTACAAATAACTTCAACGGGTAGCGAAATATTTATCTTGATCGAGGTAAAGGTTGTACCTACCTCAATATGATAAACCTACCTCAAATATGATATAATCAGATGTAATCTAAATGTTTTTTAATTCAATAATTGTTTTTTATCAGATCGATATTGAAGTTGATGATTCGTGGACGGACGATGTTTCCAAAGGAAGAGCCAAGCTATTGGACGGACTGCCGAACAAATCAAGACCTTATGGTAAAGGTGAGAAACTTTGATTTAGCCACGTGACCTACCGGGTGAGCGAATAAAGTTTACATAGACTTGCTCCAAGTCTATTCCGAGATACATCAGCACTAAGGAACATAGTTACTTCGCCCCCGCAGAAGTAACTATGTTCCTTAGTGCTGATATATCTCGGAATAGACTTGGAGCAAGTCTAAGTTTACACATTAGTGGGCTGTGGAATAAAAGATATGTTTCGGATATTCAAAACTAGAATGTGAAGCCCCGTTCACATTACACCGTTTTGGATAAAAACGGAGCTGTTTAGTTCCGTTTTTGGCTTTGCGTTCACATTAGTCCACCCCAAAAACGGAGCGAAATGAAAACGCTTGCAAAAACGGAGTTAAAGAGAAACGGAGCTAAACAGAAACGCATAACTGTAATGTGAACACCAAAAACGGAGGAACTTAGAAACGCTCTGATAACAAACAAAGACTGAAACATACTCAGAAAACAAAGAACAGAGAGCACAGACAAACAAAAGGTGATCAGATCCGTTTTTGAGGACAAGTGTGAACACCGCACTCGAAAGATATCTGTTTTTGTTTAAAAACGGCGTAATGTGAACAGGGAGGAACAATAGTAGCAAAAACGGATTCAAATTAAAACGGAGCAATGTGAACGCGTTTACACGTTTAGTGGGCTGTGGAAAAAATATTTTAATTTCTGGGACCAAACAAGTCTTGACAAATGTTTCTGTGAGAATCACTTCAAAAAGTGTCCGCTATTGACAGGTCAAGATATGTGAGGAATACGACAGAACTGAGAGATCTGATTATCAGTCTTATCACAATCGTACATGATAGTTGTTGGGAAAGTTTTGTTGATTTTCTGATGACCACTTCAAGACTTGTGAACAAAATCTTTTTTATGAAATTCTTAGGCAACAACCTAAATCTATTTGATAACAGCTATCACTTAAGACAGCTTTGCGATTTTGACAAAAATTGACTTTCCATTTTTTCACTTCTCTGAATTTATGCCTTTTCCTTTCTCCTTTTCATTCTTTCGGGAGACTTGAAAAATTTTTGGGACAATTGGTACCATGGTCCGCTATTTTTTGCATCCCTGCTATCAGTCAAAGGATAACTTGGATACTAAAATTTTGTTTGGTAAGATCACTAATCTATAAGATCCAAAAATTTGAAAAATGTCTGTAAGGGATATTGTATGCGAATTTGAATTCCACATTCCATTCTGGCCCATGCAAACTTGAAATCGAAATAAAACAGTAATTTAATTGTGAATTTTAAAAAGAGAATTTTAATTTCAATACCACGTAAATTTTTGTTTTTGTTTTTTTGTTTTCAATTTGTTTTGAGTGGGCTTGTCAGGATTTCTAGCCACTGAAAGCTAATTTAGGCCCACTGTGCATGCCGCATCCAGGCATGGGACCCCTAGTTTAACGTCCCTTCCGAAGGACGACGAGGTGAGTTGCGAGGTCAGGCCTCCGAGGTCACCCATCCGAAATCTGACTTCACTCGACCAAGCTTAACTTCAGTCACCTGACAAAGACTGTATAAGCCACTCGGCCACTCACCCCGCAAATCATGGACCAGACTCTTCAGCACTCTTCTCGTTTCTTGGTCTAAAATTTGAGTAATTTTACTAACCAAAATACCCTTGGCTAAATCAGACGTCCGAAAAAGTATACCCTTAACTGTTACACATCCCAAGGTACCATTGGTATGTAAGAACCCCCTTATGCTTGCTGTGGGGCTGGTCAATCCACAAATGATAGGAATAGCCACTGTTTTCATGGAAATACGAATATTAGAATGTATTGTGTACCTGCCTTATGTTATCAAAATATCTTTCCCTTGTTTGCTGGCTCCTTTGCAAATTGCATAATATAATCAAGCGATTTTATAGTTGTCGAGTGCAGTACAGTACACATCATCGCCTTGTGTAGCCATTTTGAAAAATTCTAACAAACATGGTCAGCCTCGAGTTCGGTCCTCTCAATAGCGACTCTCGACTCTACTGGAAAACTCCTGAAGCTAATTGTTTTGGGTGACTTGGGGTGACTTCTGGGAAACAGAATATGATAAGATCTAACATTATTCAAATTTTATCAAGGCTATAATTGATTTCTTCGCTATGCTTCAAGAATTTGTTTAGGCCAAAATGCCAAAGCTCTGCTTTGTAGGTTTATACCGATGTGAACTTTTGAGATAAATATTTCTGCTATCAAAGTAACAGCACGACGGGCTAAAGGAAACTCTGAATTTAGAAAAATATTTTCTTTTTGAATAGTGGCATAATTTCTCCAGGGCGCTTGAGGTCATGTCAATCTGCCGCCACGCGCGGGATTAGAATGGCGCCTTCGCAGGAAAAGTACAAACAGAAGGAACAAGTCAATATATCGCGCACGAAATGATAAACTAGGATAGGAACGACTTGATTTATTATATGTAAGTCTTTCTTCTCAATTCAGCGTTTCCTACAGCCTGTGCCAATTCCAAAAATGAGGTATCAATGTTCAAGTTAACTATTAAAGCTAGATCGTTATCGCTAGATCCAACCGAATTGATCCTTCTTTGGGGCCCTAAAGTCTTTCTCTTTTTCGTAAGATCTGCCTGATTTGTTTGTTTTGCTTTCCATTCGGCGTGCAAAAATTCATGTTTGCAGAAGACGGATTGATTCAAGCGTTTATGTTCCCGAAAATCGTCATGGGTGGTTCACAGGAGAAAATCCTTGAGACCACAGACACTAGAACTCTAATCACTCCAGAGGAGACTGATGACGAAATTATGGAGCCATATGCTTACACCTAAGTTGATATCATTGCCACCAGATTTCATCTCAATAAGGGGCATTAAGCCACAAAAAAACAAGTTCATCAATGATTCTTTCTTCTTTCTTTTAGCTGCCATGCTGTAAAACCGGATCTTAGGACCTCTGAGGCTGCTAGAACCCTTCATTACAGAAGATGAATTGATCCTTAATATCAGAGGGTATTTATCAGTCAAACAGGAGGTTGCCTGTCGTATGATTCCCCTCTTCCATCGCACAAACTTCTGCTTATTCAGTCCATCGCCAGGAATCATGCAGAGAGGTAATACAATTTAGAAATAATATTTTCAGTCCCCCTGGTTGTACTATTTTGAAAACTCTTTGGACGATCCCTGGCCTCGTGGTGTTGATTTGAACGAGCGGAAGATCGTAAGATGGAGGAGGGAAGCTTACCACAGGCAATCCCTGTGCCCTTTGCTAAATTTGATGAAACTGGCTTATCATTTGTCTGTGATGATGGCTCGCTATTGGGAAGATAGTATAGGTCCTATGGGTCTCAAAGGTCCTCGGGTTCTATGGTCCGGTATTCACAGCACACCTCTTTTGTAATATTTTAGCTAGCATCCGCTAAATCACTGTTGATTCCAATGTTTGGTGATGATTCCGTTTAAAGGATCGGTACTTCATTTAAAGTGGCATTCTTTTGTTTGCTATGTTTATGCACTGGAATTGATCCGATAATTTAGGCAGCTTCGCATTAAATATCAATGTAAACTCTCTTGAAGGAAGCTTGTTTTTCTATTTGATGGTAAGTTGTTTGTTTATGTTTGCATTTAGCAATAGCAACGTTAATTTCAAAACTAATGACATCTAAGATGAAGGGAAGAGCCGACCTTGTGCTAACTAGTGATCGAATCCCCCTAACTGGCCCTAACTGCGGGTGAGATTATTCGTACAATAGACCTGTTAGCCATTTTACAAAGGAGCCTGGGTTGAGCGTTACTTTGTTGCACTTTATACTGGAGGTTCGACCATGGGCAATATTGCGCCGTGTTTGTAGCTTAAAAATTAAAGTTCATTTCCTCGATATTACTTCTTTTCTGTTGTTTTCTCCGCGACCCAAGCCGAAGGAGTGCTATAAATCAAATTCAGATGGCTCCTGCGCGTCTGAACAGTTAGCTCCCACACAGCGTTTATTCTCGTTTCAAACTTCCTTGTAAAATATTTTACCAGGAAATTTGAAACGAGAATGAACGCTGTGTATGAGCTAACAGTTCAGACGTGCAGGAGCTATTTGAATTTGCTTCCTAACACTGGTTAGGCTTGTGCCGAAGTGGAAACAAGAAAGAAAAGCTGTAATATCGAGGTAATGAACTTTAATTTCTAAGCCACAAACACGGGGCATTGTTTCCCATGGCTCACTCGAGTAGCGTTAGAGCTTTTATATTCAAACCTTTTGGCTATTCTGAGACCACGTTCACACGATGCCTGCACATTTTGAAAACGGTGAAAAATGTGACGGTAGCAAAATTTGAGCTAGCGTTCACACGATGCCGGAACAATTCGAAAACGGTACTGTGAAAAACTCGTTGCAAGACTTTGATGCCAAGGAAATGTACATACATCCTAAGAACCGATCATTCTCGTACTAAAAGTGTCCAAAAATGTTCCGTTTTTATCACTGTCAAGTGTTTACACGATGAATTTTTCAAAATGTGACGGTAAGAGTTCCGTTTTCAAAATCGACCGTTTTAAGAATCTGCCGGCAAAAAAATGTGCCTTTTTATGTGAACCGGAGACCTGTCCGTAACAATTTTCATCGTTTTCAAAATGTACCGGCATCGTGTGAACGCAATGTGAAAAGAATCATAATCGAACGATAGTTGGATAAATTTTGTATAATTTCCAAATGTGCACAATAGTGATAGAAGCTCCAACGTCACTCGATCGACCTTCGCGTAAAAATGTGGATAAAGATAGAGCTCAATCCAGGCACCTTGGTCATTGCAACAAGAAAGCTTGGCAGCGAGCAGTTAAGCACTCGGCGACATGTACTTTGATTCTAGATCATCCAATGATATTTGTATATAGTTTTTTCAGAAATCTCACATATTTCGAATGTACACAATAATGCTAGAAGCTCTAATGCAGCTAAATCGATTGCTTTGTTGAAGAATTTTGCTCGATCCAGACTCCTCAGTAGAATAGCCCATAAGGCCAGTTAAGTGAAAGATATTTTCATATCTTGGTTAGTCGTTTTGCCATACATAAGCAATATCTTAAAGACTGGTGCATAATTCATTACATGTTCTTTACAAGAAACCACTGTTAAGAAATTCAACTCTCAGATCGCTGAAAGGTTAAGAAACTCCATTCCTGAAAAAATTAAGAAACAAATTTTACGTACATATACTTCAAAAATTTTCTGGTATCGGATAGGTGACGCAACCATGAGATCCTATCGAACAATCGGCTGAGTTCAAAACAAACATCATCTAATTCTCATTGGCTACGTTAAGGTCTTAAAAGATCTGTTTTAAGGACTATCTGCATTAAATTATATATCTCGGGCAATATCGTCGGAAACGCAGAGATAATGAGGCCTTTATCAGCATCAGGCCACACTTGACCAGAGAAACCACTCAACAAGTCATGTGAAAACTAATGTTTCAGTCTGGTTTCAGTTTTCGAAAAATCGATGCTGATGCTTTTATTATGCAAATTTTGTTGCTTGAATTACCTGACACTTTTGCTCGCCATTTTGCATGAGGTGGTGCAATGCTTAGGTCAGGTAAGTGTGAATTGTTTGTTGCACAGCCAGACCCAAGGCAAGGAGAGACTAGCCTGCGTGCAGGCTCTACAGTCAGTGCGGAGGAGCGAAAAAAGAGTCTGCGCAACGGCGACCAATTTTGTGTTTTGAGTTCCCAGATTTTATGGAACCGTCTGGGATTGGCTGCACGATTTAACTATTGTTCTTACTCGTGTTCAGCGTATTTTGTGTGTAACAAACACGATACCAAATTTTGTTTCAAGCAGAACACGCCGAACACGAGTAAGAACAATAGTTAAATCGTGCAGCCAATCCCAGACGGTTCCACAAAATCTGAGAACTCAAAACAAAATTGGTCGCCGTCGCGCTGACTCTACAGGGAGCTTTCTTCTCCTTTTTGCTCCTCCGCACTGACTGTAGAGTCTGCACGCAGAGGCTAGGGGAGACCCAAGGAGAGACTTCAGACAATTGCTTGAGAACAGTACAAGTGCTGTTTTTGAAGCTACCACTTATTTTACCTTTTATCGGTCATACATCAGCAACCACGTGTCAGATTGACTCGAAAAATGTCTCAAACTGTGTAAGTTGCAAGTTACCGCAATTTCTTTGGGACACCCTTTAATACACCACATTAATTAAGCAGCCTTGTTTTTGAAATTTGGCAAAATCTCTTCCTATTGTTCATATGAAAATTTTGAGCGCAGATTCGGATTTAGTACCCAAACTTTAGTCTTGTTACGTGTTTTTAAACTGCTAGCAATTGTGATGTTGACTTTATAACTATGTAAAGTTCAAAGATTTATAAGGGATTTGGCCGTGACAAATCGTTCGGGGTGAAACTTTACACCCGAGTCATTTTTCACGGTCAAACCCCTTATAGATTTTCAAACTTTGAATCGTCATAAAATTAACACGATGACCGCTAGCAACAAGAAAACTTGTGATCAGACTAAAGTTTGGATACTAAGGGCCTGTTTATAAGAGGCGGGCCAGCTCGCCTGGGCGGGATGATTTTGATTCGTGTTTATATGAGAGAAAACTATCCCGGCCAGGCGGGCTGGCCTCGTAACAAAGCATGTTAGGATGTATTATGAGATTTGGAAAGAAAATCGCTTAACAATGATTTTGACGTGTAAACAATGAATACACGCCTACACAGATCAATCACTTTCACCTCGGTCAACCGGGCCAGCCCCCCTGATGCTGTTTATATGATCTCGCCTCACCGGGATTCCGCCTACCCAATTCACAGATCTTGGCTGACCGGGCTGGCCCGCTGCTCATATAAAGGCAACTTGATTCAACAAAGGATGTCTCTGTTCACTCAGATCTCGCCCAGGCGAGCCAGCCCGTTAAGGCGGGCCAGCCCGCTTCATATAAACAGGCCCTAAAACTGAATTTGGCCTCTAAAATTTCATATGGTAGAATCTTGAATAATTTCCAAAACGAGGCTGTTAATTAAAGTGGTGTATATATAAAGAAAATTCTGGAAAAATTGCCTCGAAACGTACTTATTTGCAATCATCCTTGTGTTTCAGCACCGTACTACCTTGAGCTTACCGCAGCCCCTAGAGCACACAATGCAAGGCCTGAGTCATCCATCACCTTACACTGCAAACTTCGTGGCAAACGAAGACCATTTGCTGTATTCACATGGGAGAAAGATGGTATTCCCTTGATAGCAAGCGCGAGGAGACATATTCGTACAAGACTGAGGAGTGAGAGATTGAAGATAAAACAAGTGAAAGCAGTTGATGCAGGGGAATACAAATGCATTGCAAATGTTAATGGCGTGAAATTTTGCTCAAAGTCAGTCAAAATAGCTATCTCAGGTATGTTTGTTTTATTTATATGTTTAAATCTTTCCATCCTTTAAAGGGCAAGTCCGAAAATGGTATGATTACAGTAGTGTGCTACAGATAAGAAACATGAATTTAAGAAACACCAGACCTTGATTTTGGAAATAATACCCTCTCTTATAAGAAGCTGATTCAGGTCTGAGAAAGGCTTGTTTCTTATTCAAAAACTATGTATACATTAGAAATTTGAAAAATGTAACAAATTCAGCTTTGCTGTCGAATCAGCCTGTACCTATTCAAATGAAAACAAGAATTTTGCATGCAAATGAAGCAAAAAACACCTTCCTTGATTAATTGTAGCTTTTCTTTTCAGTGAAAATTTACAAGTACAAATCAAAATAGTGTGTTTTATATGACAATCATTCAACTTGTGTCTGAGAAGTTCATTGATGGCACTTAATTTTACTAATAAGAAACTTAAGAAACTTCATCCTGATTGAAAGTTTATATCTCATTTTATAAGAAACACATCAGATCTGAAATTGAAAATGTTGTTTCTTAAATGCGGGACACTACTGTTATGCTAGAAACAGGCTTACTAAGTGCTGCCGCAAATTATGGACTGTTTTCTACATTTTGAAGTTCGTAAAAGCTGTAAATCAGTTGAACATTCTGATAATTTAGGCAAAGCATCTTTTCAGTTTCGTCGCCATTTTTCATTGAAGCACAATAAAGAGGCTAGCAGCGATTAAGAGGCAAGAAAACATTATGACAGCCTCATTTTCGTTTCATGCTTTCATTCATTTATCCATTCATTCACTTGTTTGTTCCTTCCGACATCCATCCGTCTATGGACCGTTTATTAATTCATTCACCCATTTATTCATGCATGTAGTCATTCATTCATTCATTCATTCATCCATTCATTCATTCCAACCATTCATGCATTCATTCTTTCATTCATCCATTCTTTCATTCATCCATTCTTTCATTTATTCATTCATTCTTTTATTCTTTCATTCCTTCATTCTGTAATTTATTAGCAAATGACTTTAGTGGCTTAAATGACGTCTTGGGCAGATAAGCAGTGCTTCCAAGTCGGTTAGAAACAGTGCTGTGGTTCAGTTTATGATAAATTTGCTGTAAGTTATTGGTACAGAAACATCTGGTCGAAAAGTCGACAGTATAATTGGATACATTCCTTGCCTAATAACTTGGAGAATTCAGAAAACGTTACATGCCAGTCTTAAACAAATACAACAGATACGGATGATAGGCCATGGGTGAAAGGAAAATAATTGTTATTTAGTAAAATGTGTACACAAATAATACTTGTGTCTTTATCGTGGTTTTTGCTTGCCTTTTCCTTGCTTTCCTCTGCATCCTTTCTCATATCAACTCGTTCATTCCAGTTTGCAGTGGCCGAATTATCAAAGCTCTATCATTGAAAATCCAAATAAACGAATAATAGCTGAAGTGAGACAAAACGAACGCCCTCCTTAGCTAACTGCTACAGTTTTTCAGTGTCCATTTATCGTCATATTCGAACAAGAGCATGGAGGTTTGCGCTAGCCTTTATAAAAAGCTAGCCTTTATACGAACAGCCTTGACGTGTTGCGTGAAAGAAAGTGATTAATCAAAAGGTTATACCGGGATGATTTTGGTCTTTGCGTCTTCAACATGGGCCTTGCCTATTTTGAATGTTGTTTCATTACACCTTTTTGCACCAAAAATCATTAAGTGGCACATAGACTACAAATTGCATTTGTCTTCATTCAATAGGGGCGTCGTTACCGGGGGACAGGAGGGCCATTGCCCACCCTAGAATTCGGATCGTGGGATTTTTCGGAAATGTTAAGGTTTTGTCGAAAATGAATGACTTTGGGCTTGCGCTAAGTACATCTGATCAGTTCAGATTTTTTGCGTCGCTTTCTGTACTTCTCACAACTCCTCCTCTTTTAGTTGCTATCCAGTAAGCAAGGACACATTTTGTAAGACAATAGCAGCAGTTCCTTTTATTGACACCTAAATTCAAAGAGATTTGCGATTGCAGACAAAGGAAATTCCCTCAAGCGGAAATTCAAAACAAACGAAGAAGCAAAGTTTCACTGAAACCCAGGTAGTTATCTCGCTTGTTGTGCATTCCAGAAATCGTTTTTAAGAGCTAACATGAGCGCATATTGAAAGAAGGAACATATATCTAAACATTTACCGCGTGCATTTTATTTTTGATGTTTAGAAGCTGAGAAGTAAATGCTTTGATTGCACCCAAAAAAAATATGAGAATTAAGTAAAATGCCCGTGGTAGATAGCTAGATATCTCCTTCCTCTTTCAATATATGCTCATGTTAGCTCTTAAAAACCATTTGTGGAAAGCACAACAAGCGAGATAGCTACCTGGGTTTCAGAGAAATTTTGCGGCTTCGTTTGTTTTGAATCTCCGCTTGAGGGAATTTCCTTTGTCTGCAATCGCAAATCTCTTTGAATTTAGGTGTCAATAAAAGCAACTGATGCTATTCTCTTACAAAATCTGTCCTTGTTTATCCAGTAGAAATTCTCCAGCTGGTCTTAACATTGTTTATTCACTGTGTACCACAGCCTCAAAAAATTTGCGAAGATCTTGTTGGTAATTAGGATAGGGTTTTTAAACGATAATTTTTTTTTTTAGATTTTAAGCACGGCCCCCTGAAAAGCAATCTTCGATTGACGGGGTAACCGTGGATAAATGAGTTAAAATGAAATGAATGAAATGAAATGGATGAGAGCTCATTGCTTCGGCAGACATTGTTGATTTAAACACGGAGGTCTAATTGTCTACTTGAATGTAGCGCTTGACAAGTTAATTTGATGAAATATGAAACTTCGGGGCCTTGCCCCCCTGATAGATAGGTCCCACGACGCCCTTGTCATTCAGTTTCGTGCAATTGTTACATGCGCGCAACTAGGATAATTCAAGGGCAGGGGTTTGTGGTAGATATTAGGCATAAAGATATTGGATTTCCAATTGAGACATTCAGGGCAATCGCATGATATGGGTACATTTTCCTATGTTTTCACGGCAGTCTATTATCTAGAGGTAAACTACTATCTGCCGATTGGCTAGTTTTATGAAGATGATGATAACAGAATCAACTATAAGTGAACAAATTCAGTCAGCAGCTAACGTAACAAGACATCTATCTAGTTTACAATCTGTACTTACGCTGACTATTCAAACAAAAGGTTTAACAATCTAATGGACTGGCCTGATGAGAATAAGGCTAAATCACCCTCCTTGCCAAAGAAGGCAGGTGTTGTAACCCCCACAACCCCCTCCTTAGATGCGCCCCTGATTGTTACCAGTAATAGCTTTAAGATTTACTTTTTAATTGTTGACCGTAATAAGTGTTTTGTTAGTTGACCCCTTTGAAACCAGCTTATGCGGATGCAAATGCCTCCCTAAAGGAATTAAATAAGTAATAAAAGATATGAAATAACTAATAAAAAATATGAAATATTCATTCGTTATTCATCCCCTCATTCATTCGATTTACGACTTATCTTCGTTCGCCCATATAACTATAATGGTAGACATACAGTGCTTGTGGCTGAGCAACAAAAAGCACAGTGGTCTATCCTCGGTAAAATTGCGGCAAGGTGTCTGTTAAGAAGACTTGATCTACGAGGTATCAAATGCTATTTAAACCGAAGATCAGTGGCATTGCTGATTGATCATAAATTTTATGATGCCGCAAAGATTACTAAAGAGGCATTGTTTATTGTCACTTCATATTAAAGTTCCCATTGAAGTTCTCGTTCCCGTTATGTAAGACCAAGATTGGTAAGACGCATAAGCCTGATTGGATGGTCAGGGGTCCAGATCCAAGGTCGTAGGAACCATCTCGTTCGTAGGAACCATTTAAAATTTTGCACTATCATCACTATCATCATCCATGTTGGCCTGACATCCAGTGTGAAACGGGCTCAAGTATTTTATCCGTAATAAAGTCTTCTGTTTTTCTTTATATTTTGCTCTTTTTATTTAATATTTAGATGCATTTTTTTAGGTCCATGTTAAATGCCAGGGGATAATCATGATCTATTGCTCCTCCTGGCATCGTTTTTTTTGGAATGTTGTATAGTAGCTCGTAGGTAGTGTTATAGGTGATTTTGTTATATTTTGTTGGTAGGTAGTGGTGTAAGTACATTTATATTGAGTAAAAAATAGAACCATCTCAAACTTAGAGGGGTACGACACCTAAAGGGCACTTTTTCCCTAAAGG